>BSBK01001642.1:2565000-3027500 GCA_027943335.1 Chamaecyparis obtusa | reverse complement strand
TGATATGGGGTGAAGCCTCATAGCCACTAACTATGACCACTACAACAGTCACTAATCATTTAGATAGGCAATTTTTCATCACTGAGCATTTTTGTGGAACATTGAGGCTAGTAAAACCCTCACTAATAGATTTGGAAATCATGAGAATATGAATACTACTCTAATCAGATGCAATTTCAAAAGTGTAACTAAGCATCAAGACATGAAAAGCCAGGATGACTTGAGTATTACTTCCTTTTGATATTATAAGAGCCTTTTTTTCGTGTGCAAATATATGATTTGTACCCACAATAAAACTTTTTCATTCATATCCTTGGGCATACGTTATTGAATTACTGAAGGCAAACAAATAGACAAGGAGATAATTCCAACCTCACCATTGTGCTCAAATAAAAAGACTCAAGGTATGTGCATTGTACCATATGAAATAAAGGACCTTATCATAGACACCCAATTTATTTGATGCTTTAGGATCTTCAGAATAATCACCACTAGCATAAATCAAAGAAAACATCATGTCCACTATCCTTGCTTCTCTAGTCTATAGACATCTTTGAGTTACTCAGAGGACATGTTAATAAAAAACTAGTGATAATAGACAACATACCAAGAAAATTTCATATCTTCTTCCCAATGTCTCTAGTCCGTGGACATCACTGAGTCATTTAGAAAGACATGATCAACATAGTTCAAGCATGTTGTTGTGTAGGTTTTTTGCTTTGTGGTTTTGATAACTGGTTGTGATTGAATGTTTGTCTGTTTGTGGTGTCAAGAAACACTATTGATTGGGTTTTGCCTTTGTTTTGTGCTTTGATCAATGTTTATTTTGTGCATGTTAAGAAATATGATGTTTGATTGTGTGAGTGCTGAGAAACATTGGCTTGTATTATAATGATTTGTTTTTTTTTTTTATTTGAGCAAGTTCATCTAATGGTTGTTGAGAAAAACCTTTCCATTCAACTTAGTGTTGGCATTTGATAGGTTTTGTATTGAGAAACACCTTTATGTCAGTGGAAAACCATTCCCTAGCTGAGAGTTTAGGATGACTGACAATACCTGGTGGATCAAATAAAGGAAAAGATGATGACTTGATTGAAAAAATTGCTAGGAAACTACATCTATTTGAGTATGAATATCCTATGATGAAGACAAATACTGATTCCAAGCTATGATAGTAGGATTCTGAACCAATTGATTTTGTACAAGGTCATGAAAGTGACTGAAGAGTATACACATACTAAGGCCACAAGCATTCCAAATAACCGAGTGACATATTGATAGATGGAGTGTTGATTACAAGTAGCACCTATTTACTAGGTTTTCACCACTTGGAATATTTTTCTATTTATGCTACCAAGGTGCCTATTTACCATGTTTTCACTAAGACACTTTTCTTCTTTTTCAATTTTTTTTGTACTTTTTCTCTTTTTTTTTGTATTTTATATTTTTCTATTTTTCTTCAATTCATCAAGGTGCCCATTTGCCAAGTTTTCTCCATGATGATCATTTCTTTCAGGACATTTTTCACTATTTTTTCTTTTTTAGGATCTTTTTCTATTGTTTTTTATTTATTTTAGGAACTTTTCATATTGTTTTTTGTCATTTTCAAGAATACTTGATACTATACAATAATTGTTGTGCTTAGAATGTTAGGTATAGAAATTCTTCAGATGAAGTGCATTGATGGGATCAAGGATCAAATCTCCTTTAGGTGTAGAGAGTTGATAGGTTCCAGAGCCAAATGTTTCTATTATGATGAAGGGTCCCAACCAGTTGGGTTCAAATTTCCTTTTATGTTATCTATTTTGTTGATTTTGGGGGTTTTCTCTCAAAACAAGGTCTCTAACCTAAAATTATCGATGAAAAAACTTCTTGTTGCATCCTCTTGACATTATCTTTGGATAAACCCTAATATGATCAAATGCATCTTTTTTATGTTCATCTAGAAATTCTAGCTCTTGAATCCTTGATATCCTAGATTCCTCATCCATTATCAATTCTCTTAGTGATACTTGCAAGGATAGATTTTCTACATCTATCAAGTGTACTACCTCTGATCCATAGAAAAGATAAAAAGGCATTTCCTCTATAGGAGTTCTAATGTTGTTTTGATACGCCCAGAGTAACGGATTCAACTATAGATGCAAATATTTTCCTGATTTAATGACCATTCTATGCAAGATTTTTAGAATTATTTTGTTTGGTGCCTTAGCTTGTCCATTACCCAATGGGTAGTAGATTGAAGAATACTATTGAGTGATGTGAAACTATGCACACAACTCATCCATATCCTTGTTTTTTAATTGCCCCCATTGTTAGTTACAATAAAAGAGGGGATCTCATACCTATAGAGGATGTAGTTTAGGATGAACATTGACACCTGTTTACCACTCACCTTGATTAAAGGGATGGCCTCAAACCACTTTGTGAAATACTTTGTGATTGTGATGATAAATTTGTGTCTGTTAGATGATTTAGGATATATTTTATCAATGAGATCAAAGGCCCATTGTTGAAATGGCTAGTTTGTTATGAATGACAAAAAATCTCCAGCTAGAGCATGAATCAATTTACCTTGTAGTTGACACTTCTTGAAAGACTTGACATATTCCACTGCATCTTTTTGCATGTTAGGCTAGTAGTATCCAACCCTTAGAAGTTTCTTATCTAATGAAAGACCATTCAAATGAGATCTTCAAATAGCTTCATGGACTTCTTGTAATGCACATTTAGAATCTTCACTTTCTAAACACCTAAGGAGAGTACCATCTAGACCAAGCCTATATAAATCATTATCTACGATGAGATAACATGATGCATTTTAGATAAGGTTTCTTTTTTCATTTCAAGATAAGCCATTAGGAATAATTTGGTCTTTTAGGTAGGAGTAGATTGGGCTTTATCTTGAGGAATCATGCCCCATAATTTAGCATACTATTTCAAAATTTGGGGAATCATATGTAGGAAAGAGAAATTCTTCCACTAGGAAGTCATAGTGGAATTGATGTTCTTTGCATTGTAACATTGAGGCTAGAGTAGCCATGACATCAGTTTGCTTTATTCTCCTCTCTGGGAATCTGCTGGAAAGTAATAAATACAAAGTAATTCTTTAAATCGTCAACCATTCTTTTATATGACATGAGATTTTCATCCTTTGTTTGATACTGATCATTGATATGACTGATTATCAATTATGAGTCTCCATAAATTTTCAACTCCACAATTTTCCATTCAATTTCTAATTTCAACCCATTCACTAAAGCTTCATATTCAACAATGTTGTTGGTGTAGGGAAATATCACTTTGTATGATTTTGGAATTTTGTATCCTTGAAGAGTTATGGAAATAACACCAGCTCCTTACCCCTACTGGGTGAATGAATTATCAAAGAACATCTTCAATAGGTGCATTTTTAAATGGTGTATTGCTTCATTAGGAATATCTTTAGTCAATGGTTTGTTGTCTTTAATTCGTGCACTAGCTAGGTGACAAAAAATGATCTGTCCTTTGATAGCCTTCCTTTCCACATACTCAATATCAAATTAACTTAGTATTAACACCCATTTCGCTAACCTTCCAATCAATGTTGCTTTTTTTAGTAGATACTTCAGAGGATCAATTTTATCAATTAGCTTCACTATGTGGGATAACATATAATGTCAAAGATTTTGAGATGCAAATAGCACTCCTAGGAAATCCTTTTCAATAATGTTATAGTTTAACTCATAAGATACTAGTGGTCTTCTTATTTAGTATATATCTCTTTCTTTCTTTTTCTCATCCTCTTGTGTCAATAGGGATCCTAATGATGTCTCCATAGTTGATATGTTAAGTAGTAGTGGTTTACCTTGAATATGAGCCATAAGTACTAGTGGATTCATCAAATTTTCTTTTATTTGATTTAAATTTATCTTGCATTCCTCATCCCATTTGAAGGAAACTCCTTTGTGTATTTTTTTGGTAAATGGTTGAGATTTGTTGGCTAATTGTGATATAAACTACTTTATTGACTGAATCTTTCCTTGCAACGTTCTCATTTGGCTTATGTTTCTAGGAGGTTGCATCTCTAGGATTGCCTTTACTTTTGTTGGATCTACTTCAATTAATTTTTCTGATACTATGTACCGAAGGAGTTTCCCTGAACTTACTCCAAATGCACACTTTTTCATATTTAAGATGTGTTGAAATTGATCCATTCTGTGAAACATTTCCCATATATCTTCTATGTGGGTTGTTCTATTGACTGATTTTGATAGTATATCATCTACATAGTCTTCCATATTTTTTTGCATCATGTCATGGAAGATGGTTGTCATTTCCCTCCGATATGTTACACCTATATTTGTAAGGCTGAATGGTATGAGATTCCAGTAGAATGTGGCCTAATAACAAGTGAAAGCTATCTTCTCTTAATCTTCAAGTTCTATCTTGATTTTATTATAACTTGAGAAGCCATCCATTAGTGAATACATTTCATATCCTACTGTTAGATCCATAATCATGTCAATGTTGGGAAGAGGAATTTGTCTTTAGGACATGCCTTGTTTAAATCTCTAAAGTCGATGCATACTCTGATAGATTTGTCTATATTAGAAATTGGGACAATATTGGAGATCCATTCTGCATAATCAATTGTCATGATGAATTCGGCTTTCAAAATATTATATAGTTATTCTTTGACTAGAAATGTTATGTAAGGGTGCATCTTTATAAGTTTTTGTTTGGTTTGTTTCCTAGAGATATAGAGAGATGATTCATAATGAGATTAGGATCCATACCTAAAATATCTAAATAAGACCATGCAAAGATGATCTTCCTTTGTTTGAAAAATTATGTGAACTGTTTATTTTCCTCCCCTAATAGAGATTCTTCTATGTATCATATGTGGTTCTTAATCTATTCCCAAGTTGATTAGTTGTGTTAGTTAAATGTGCATTGAAGATATCTCCTAAAATTGATTAGGTAGGATATCAAGCCTCCCATCCCCAGCCACCTCAGAGAGGTTTTCATCATTGGATATGTCATTTGTTTTTACTATTTTGGGTTTTGATACTGCCACAATGTGGTTTTCACCATTAGAGCTATTATTATTATTATTTCTTTTAATACTAAGAAATTTGATATCCCCCTCCATCATATTCACACTCGTTGAACTAGTGGAAGAGGTAAAGGGTTCAACTACATTTAAATAGCATGTCAAGGTATAGTCATTTGAAAAGGACATTAGGTTCATGGGTTAATTCTGACTCCATTCAATGAGTCTAGGGTGTAACAAGGATAAGGATTCATATGTTTCAAGGGATAGAACCGCATTATCATCAAATCTTGTGACTAGAAGATAAGTTCCATTAGGTTACTCTATGAATAATTTCTTAGATCGTAAAGAGCCCTAATATCATCACAAGTGTCATTGTTAGTATTACGCAAACTTAATCTGACTGACCTAGCATTCGATATTTTTTCCCCCTATAATTGATAAGAATATTTATGTACCACATCTACTTCATGTTACTATTATCAGGTCCAATAGTACTGAGAGGGGGGGTGAATCGGTAATCTAAAAAATTAAACTTTTCATAAAATATTCAAAAACTTGTATCTATTAACATCAATTACATGATTAAACAAACCAATAAAGATAAAAATCCACAACCATGCAACATAGTAACACCAATATTTTTCTCATGGAAACCCAACTAGGAAAAACCATGTGTGGGGATGGCACCCACAAATAATTTTGCACTCTTCTAAAGTA
Organism: Chamaecyparis obtusa; assembly: GCA_027943335.1. Taxonomy (NCBI): domain Eukaryota; kingdom Viridiplantae; phylum Streptophyta; class Pinopsida; order Cupressales; family Cupressaceae; genus Chamaecyparis; species Chamaecyparis obtusa. Next base: position 3,021,745 of record BSBK01001642.1, on the reverse strand, counting down.
CACCTAATTAAGAGATTAGCCCTGTTAAAAGCTTTAAAAATGCCCAGTTAAGAGAAATACCCTATTAGGAGCCACTCGGTTAAGGGATTTACCTCTAGCCCTATTAGGAGTATCCTTGTTAAGGAATTTCAAACCATAGTTAAAGAGTCACCTGGTTAAAGGATTTACAAATCAAACCTATTAGAGTCTACTCGGTTAAGAGATTTATCTTGATGAAACTATTAGGAATCAATAACTGAAAGTGATTTGAGAAAATAACACTCCTCTTCTACAAGTACAGATCTAGTTCAAGATCAATCTCTACTTCACATGCAGAACATCCAAACCCTATTATCACACACCTGCATTCACGATCTTTGTCTTCCACACACATCTCATAATACATCAAAAAGATATAAATATATTTTCCCTAACTAGGTTGTCCAAACATCCCTAATCACATTTGAATTTCGTCATTACAATTCATTCCTTCTCAATCCTTGAACCCTAAAAAGTGTTACCAATTATCATTTACAATTTTAAGCTCATGCCAACCTCTAGATCCATCACACAATTGATTTGACAAAGAAAATTCAAGCCACATCATAGTCTCTAATGTTATTGCACAACTTCAATAAATTTGATCATAACGATCATGAAAATGCCAACTCATTATTCCACATCCATCTACCAAGTCACTACAATGCATGGAGTGCATAAACACTTATCACAACATGATACAACATCACAATTGAGGATATGACTGATTATTCTAAGAAATTCATTTACTTTTCACTAAGTGATCTTCTATCCTTTGAAATTCTATCTTTCAGTCACCAATCATGATGTGGTCGCAAAAAAACCCCATAACATAGTCAAGATAACATATCTTGAATCACAACACCTAAATCCAAACCTATTTGACAAAATCATCAAATCATTCATCCTTGGCTACATCATTTTATTCATGTTGACCTTTCAACCTTCAATCAATCATAAGTCACAACACACATATGATAACCTTATGTAGTCATAGATATAACATCTAGAAACATAACTTAGTCTTCCATTACAATTGCACACACCAACTCTTACCACAACTCTAGATCCAACCTTTTGAACATACATCGACATAATAGGCACACTATCAACCAATAAATACTAAGTTGATATCAATGACAACATCATAACTGATCAACATATCATCATATTTTCATCAAACTCATACCATAAAATTCTTGACTAATCTCTGCATTAGTTATGCCAAGAATCTCCCCCTTTGGCTTGATGGTGTTGGAGCTTTTTCTTGCAGACTGCTATATGGAAAGTAATGCATGTGACTCTCTATAACCCAACTCCCAATCTATCAGTAAACAATCTAACTTATTGAGGATACAGATCCTCCTTCACTTTGAGATCCACAGACTCGGGCATTTGTACCTTCTTGATTTACCATTTCCTAGTAAACCATATAGTGGATATGTGTCTTCTTAACACATATTTTAAACATTCATCATATAAAACTTGTAAATAAAAGATTTGAGTTAATTTTAAAGATTTTCCTACAACTTTGGAATATAACCAATGCTAAAATCCTATGGTACAAAGTATAAACAAATAAAAATCCACTAAAACATATCATTGAATATATTTCAAACCCATAAAAGACATCTATGCCTTACAAAAAACTTTCAACAGTCCATTACAAGATCAATAGATTTATAAATCCTCCCTAAAACCCTCCGAAATAATCTTTAGGGCTTATACTTTCCTTGAAAGCAACCTGTAACTATTTCACAATCTACCTTATAGATTGATGAACTAGAAATGCCTTACAATCCTGATTCATAAGAAATTTAAGGAAACATACAAAGACACTCAATTATTGAAAAGGGGCTTGAAAATGCATTTTCATTAATATATGAAGCTTAAGTACATTCGAGAAGAACTGAGTACTCTCAAAAAATAGCGAAAGGTCTTAGACCAAAGTTGTATTCATTTTCTATCTCAATTTTTCTAGCCCCTCCAAATGATCTTGGGAATCCGATTGCAAAAAGCTTCGGATCATTTAGGCAAAGTAAGTTGTCAACCACCACAACAACTTGTGACAACATAGAGTTATTATAGAAGGGATTAATGAAAAGCCTAGAGATATTAGAATAAAATCCAATTTACATTATAGGTGTAACCATAGAAGGTGAATCGCAAGGACAAGACTTGCTTCATTAAATGACCTATCGCCCTCACTTCTCAATCAATATTAGAACTTAATGATATCAAATTTCCACAATCCATATCAAATGTTCATGTGTGTTTATGGATTTATCTAGAAATGCACATGAATATTAGAACTGTTTCACCTACCTCTGTGTGGCAGGGGCTTGAATTTCTCTAAAAAAAATCCCATACCATAATCTCCTTCTTCCAGAAGAATTTCCCTTCAAAATTATATCTTAGTGTCGATCAAAGAAAATAAATCAAATGTGATCGACCGACATAACACTCATTTATCAATTCTCCATCTGCAATTCTCTCCTTCCCATCTCTACAAAATCAAATCAAATTAGATCAAACATCCAATATGCTTGGCTTGCCAATTGCATTTCCTCTTACCCTTCAATTTACCAATCCTATTGAAAAAACTTCATTAAATTTTAAAACTACAACCTCAACGAATAAAAATTAGAGCATTTCGCATCATAAAATAAAATTTAAAATAGAGTTGTCAATCAAATCCATCTCATCATATTGTGCGGTCTATAAAATTCAAAGGACCAATGACCCCCACATCACTCCACATGGCAGAAAATTAACCAATCATAAAGTGGCATCTCAACTCCACATGACGCCCAGGGCCCACCCCGTTTCCTTTTTTATCAAATTGGACACGCATCACTCAAGTGTGATGCCTTGATCAATATCTTTCTTACAGGTTTTGATCATGGGATTATGCCTACCTTCTAATCAAAACTGATCTCTCCATACTTTACCACCTTTAAGCCCACGCTATGTGATTTCATCTTAGACATGCATCACCAAGGCATAATGCCTTGATCAATAATCAGTGAGAAACTCTTAATCATGAGATTGCACCTACTATCTAATCAAAATGGATCTGACTTCCCTTTATCTTCATCAATACCAATCCCACGATCTCAGGGTAGACACTTGTTACTCAGGTGTGATCCCACAAAGACTAAAAGGTATGCAACTTTGGTTAGCGGTATCACATCAACCGTTGGATCAAACTTGATCTTCTTGATATCTATCTTCTCCTTTAGTCCCAGCCAAGTCCCACCATCAACTATGTGTCACTTAGGTGTGATGCCTTGAAGGATAAACTCTTCACATCTTCTTATCATGGGATTTCTCCCATCGTTGGATTGAAAGGGATCTAACTTGCTTTTAAAAAATAACAAAGAATTTAGACTTAGGAAAAATTAATACATGGGTCCCACTAGGCTTCATAACTTAATAAGATTTGGTCCCTCTAAATGACAACTTAAGACACATACTTTAAAATGACTTAAGTGACTCCAAAAAAGTAACAAAGAAATATAAAAAATAGGGGATACTTAGGTTTTAAAACAAGGAAAACACTTAGGGCTTGGATAAATTAAACCTAGGGTTTCATAAACAAGATTTGGACACAATTTAATATAGAGAGCCAAAAAAATATTTGCAGTCCTAATAGTGGCTCTAATTGGGATGTATGTCTCTTGTAGGCATAACAAGATTCCAGGATCTCATGGTTAATCAGACCACCTACGGAAAGAAAACTACACTACAACACACAACTAAAACAAACACACACCTAAGATATATACAAATGTACAAAAATATTGTACATGGAGAAGAAATTAGTAAAAGAAAGGTTTTAGAAATTTTCCATGCACTGGCTATTCCTGTACCTCACTATCTAGATTCTTCAAAAAGTATGGATCCCTAACCATGTATTTGATGCACAATATAAGGTCTTAACCACAAAGATTCAAACTACTTGTGCTTGCCCTTATCTTCAGCCCCAACATTCCATTGAAGCACCAAGTTATCAGGATGAAAATTTGTGGTCACTGGATCTCTTATCAAATAAGTATTTCATATTTTGTTGGGCCTTTAAGTTCTTCTTATGTCCCTCTCTTCTAATTTCCTCCAATTCTATAAGTTGCACCATTCTATCTCGCATAGCATAAGTTATCTCTAAATCTTCATCATTGATAAACTTATACACAGGAAGCAAGTTGTTCAATGGTAACCTTTCTTGAAGGCCATACACTAGCTCAAAAGGATATTTTCCAGTATCTCTCTTCACAGTAACTCTATCTTCCCACAAAGCCAACTTTAACTTTGAATGCCAAGTTCTTTTGTTGCACTCTAAAGTTTTCTTCAAAATCTATAGAATACTCTTATTGTTGAATTCTTCAAATCTGAAGCACATGGTACTATCCATTATTAACTTGACAAAGACACCAAATTTGGTGAGTACGTGGTCCATCATAAAATCAATTACAACCCTTCTAGTTTCCTTTTTAGTAGGAATTGCTTCGATCCATTTTGTGAAGTAATATGTGGCAACCAAAATCCAACTGTGTCCACCACTAGATTTTTCTAAGAGTTCTCCAATAAAATCCATCCCCCACATAGAAAAATGTGATTCAACTACCACTAGATTCAGCAATAGACAACTTGAATATTTCAACTTAGAAGAAAACTTCTGACAAGACTCACATTTCTACACAAACTTGAAAGTTCTCTTAAATAAATAGGGCCAATAATAAATAGCTCTTAAAATCTTGTGAGTAGTTGTTTTGGCTAAATAATGCCCTCCACAAACCCCAACATGCATTTCTTTTGAGACTTTATCAGCCTGTCATTCATCTAAGTATACCAATAACACACCATTCCTATCTTTACAATACAAATCACACTGTATTAGTGTGTATTTTTGGGTTTGCAGCCTGAGAGTTTTTTTTTCTGATTATCAATCATATTCTCAGGGTATTTGGTATTCTTAATAAAAATAAACAATATCAAAGTACCAAGGCTACATCTCAATGCTAGTAACTAACTAATCCTGTACTCCAACATTATTTACTTGCACCATATCCATATTCTCCTTTGTCATAAGATTTTCTAAGCCTAGTCCTCGTACCAATTTTGTAATATGAATTTCTAAATTGAACTCTTGAACCCTATTAATCCATTTACATATTTTTCCAGTAACTTCAGACTGGGTAAGAATGTCCTTAAATATTGCACAAGGCACATATGCAATCACCTTAGCACAAACTAGATAGGTTCTGAATCCTTTGAATTCCTTAACTAATGCATATGCCTACTTTTCCATTATTTCATAGTTCATCTCTACTTCTTGTAGGGGTTTACTGAAAAATGTAATAGGGTGTTCATATCCCTCTTCATCCTTTTACAATAAGACAACTACAATTGTGTGAAATGATACAAAGGTAAATAATGAGAAGGGCTTATCATAATTAGGAGACTTTAGGACAGGTGCTTCCTGAATTGCTTTTTTATCTTTTCAAAAGTAGCTTGTGCTTCTCCATCCCATTCAAACTTTTCACTTTTCTAAACAATAGTTTTACTATCGGCTTGATAAATTTTGCAAAGTTTGCAATGAATCTTCTCACAAAATTTGATTTTCCTAAGAAAGATTGCACTCCTTTGATATTTTTTGGAGCATTGACCCTTTGGATAGATTCTACTATTTCTGGATCAATTCTGACTCCTTCCTTTGACACAATTTTCCCTAGTAACTTCCCCTTTGTTACTACAAATTGGCATTGTTTAGAATTCAATGACACACCATACTCCAAGGCTTTATTGAAAATTCTTTCTAAGTGACCATAGTGGTCTTTTGCCTGATTTTAATATGCAATTAAATCATCTTGATAAATAACCATGAATATATCAACAAATTCTTTAAATGCAACATCCATGGCTCTCTGAAATGTTGCTCTTGCATTCATGAGACCAAATGACATCCTAACATAAACATAAGTCCTCCATGGAGTAGTAAATGTAGTCTGAAACTTCTCTAGTTCTTTCACTAATACTTGGTTTTAACCTGAGAACCTATCCATCATTGACAATATATTACACGGTAACCTTATGTAACATAGCCTCCATGTTAGGAAAGGAGTAGTTATATTTTAGAGATGCAACATTCACATTTTAGAAATCAACACAAATCCTTTTGTCACCATTTTTTTTCCTATCTGGGACCAAGTTGGAAACCTAGGTTGAATGTCTAATGGGTTCAATTATCCCTACATCTCTCATTTTCATTAGTTCCTATTGCATTTTGAGGGCTAACAATGGATTATTTGGTTTTTTATTTTGTCTAAAAGGTTTGGTATTTGGCTTCAATAAAATCTCATGTTGGAACAAGTCCTTCCTATAGGCTTTTAGGTCCTCATATGACCAAGAAAACACATGCTTGTGTTTTCTTAACAATTTTATTAAATTTTCCCTAACATGGGAGTCTAAATTCTTTCCAATATATACTATATGTGGTGATGTTTCTGATCCCAAATTGACTTCTTTGGGATCCTCAATTTTAGCATTGGACTACTTCAAATAATCATCCTGACCACTCAACAATGCTTCTAACTCTACAAGCCCCCTAGGGATTTGATTATAGTTTAATTGCAGAAACTTATTTTTAAAAATAGTGTCTTTGCCATCTATTACCTCAAGTAAAGAATTGCAATCAACATGTTGGCATTCATAATCATCTAGACACTGAATAAATTTGAGTATATCCTGATTATTCTCAAAAACTTGCTAGTTGTAAACATTATCAAGCACAATTGGCCTACTCTTAACCTCCAAAATGGATACCCCACTTAAGGTCAAATCATTATTCTTTAAAGCTACATTTGCTAAGAAATTAACCATAACATTTTTGACCTTTCTATCCATTTAATGTTAAAGGCATCAAATAATTCAACTTGATCCCAGACAACATGCTTATACAATTTTAGTCTATCATTTTTTACAACATAATGAGATCTTACTTGTGCTACTACCAGCTCAAAATCCACAAAAACGTTTACAAACTTGACACCATGCCTAGTTGCAATGTCTAAACCCAAAAGTAAATCCTCATACTCAACAGTATTATTTGTACATTGAAAAGACAAAAAGAAAGAATAATTAAAGGTGTTACCTGATGGAGAAATAAATAAGACATCAGCTTCGGATCCTTCTTTTGATCAGACTCCATCAAATTACATTTTGCATAAGCCACACTATTGTGATTTCAGTTCCTCCACCAATGGATCAATATTTATGTACTATGGAAGTATTTTCTCAACTCTAAAATTCTCCATGTCATCATCTACATAATAGTTGAGCATATTATCTTGCACCTTTTCAACAATTACTGGTGCTCGTGGATCCCTATACAATTTTATCTCATTCTCATTGACTAGGATTGTTGCATATGACAAATCCAATTGTACATGCCCTCCAACTACTACAACCCATTTTCTTGACAACAACATGCCATAATGTGGTTGTGTATCCACAACAACAACATCCATCTTGTAAGTGGCCTCAGGGAATGCAAAAATCTTGACTTCTAATCCTTTTAAGGTACCAATCATAGGGACCTCACTGTTATCCATAGCATAGAATCTCCCCAAAGAAGTGTCTACTTCCAGTCCCAATCCCTTCATCACTGCATATGGCATTACACTTGCTGCAATGCTAGAATCTATCATGCAATTTTTTATAAGCTTGTTGTTTATGAGTAGGGTCACATAAAATAGATCAATTTGTGAGGGCTCCCTGGTAATTACATTTCCCACATTTATGATAGGGGCATCTTGGTCAGATTTATTCCTCTTTTCTTTATTTTCCTTTTTATTATCACATGGGATATCTGCAATCACTCTCAATAATGATAATGTTGCCTCTCTATGTTCCCTAATCTTTAACATCTCTATTAAAGGAACTAAAACTTTCATTTGGGTAAGAGCATGTTTCATATTAAATGTAGGTAATTTTGATGTAGTATCAGTAATGTTCTTACCTTTACTTCCCTTGTTAAACACATCTTTCTTGTCAGACTTTACCTCTTTCTCTTCCTAAGAAAAAGAGGGTTCTCCTTGTTTAGCACTTCCTTTCTTGTCTTTTTCTTTACTATGAGTACTATCAACAACCATGGAGGCATTTCCTTAATAAAAACATAACTTGTTTTACCTTGATCTGGCTCCACCTTCCTATTTCTCAAGTTATAAGCACTCCTATCCTATTTAATTGCTGCCACAGTAAGGGATCTTTTTTCTTCTTCACTAGGCAATCTAAAATGGGGATATTTATTTTCATTACCCACAACATTTATAGTGCTATGTAACACAGTATTAGCATCATCATGTGAATCATAAAATACCTTCTACTGGTACCCTTGGTACTCTTTTCTCTAAATGTATAGATCTACAACTGGTTCTTCTTCATCACAAAAGCACATGTTATTAGTCCTCTTAAAAATGAACATGTTGACAACTAGGTCTTCTTGTTCCAAAGTAACTAGTTCACTTGCATCATCCATCTATTTTGATAATACTTGGGTAAAAAAACATTGGAAGGAAGAATGAGGCATGTTGCAAGCAACACACCAAGGAGTATTCTCTACATTGTGGGTATTATTCCTTTTCAAAGGATCAGGGGTTTCTTTGTTTTTCTATTTATGTTGATTCTCAGAAATAGGTTTTCCATCTTTCCAATTGGTTTTATAAGGCATATCACCTAGGTTTATAAATTTGTCATACCTTTGATATTGATGCCTATTGTCATAAGACCCCTTATCATTTTTCTCAATTTTTGCAATAATGTATTTTACCACATGCATTAGCTTGTCAACCTTATCTTCTTCCTTGTTTGGCCTACTTTCTTGGCCTTTTGTGTCTTTCCTCAACCTTCCATTCTCTCTTTTTCCCATCTTTCCTGAGGCCTTTCTATTGCTCTCAATATTAATAGCCATTTTGAAAGCTTCCCCCATGATTCGTGGATTTTTATCCCTCAAAAGATATGACATATTTCCATCAAATACATTAAAATAGGTTGTTAAACACACTTCTTCATCTAATCTCAAGACCTAAAATAGTTTATTCATGGCCTTTTGAAACCTATTATTGAAATCTGCCATACTTTCATTTAGAAATCTCTTGATATTGTTAAACTCATTTAACATAAAGCTTGAGTTAACATGTTCACCATATTTGTCCTTAAAACATCTGACAAGTTCATCCCAAGATGCTATACTATTTTCAGGCAATTCTCTATACCAGTCTCTAGCATCTTCATTCATAGATTGAAGAAACAATTTCATCACTATATCTTCATGCTTAGTCTCAAAGTCATTCATCTTGTCAGTGAATTTTTTAAGGTGTTCTTCACAAGTAATAGCATTATTTCCTCTCAACCTAGGGATCTTATCTCTTACCTCATTTGGGATGACATTTGGCTAGCCAGGAATACCATAAAAAAAAATGGATAGTATCTATCCAAATGGATGAGTGTTCTTTGAAAATTTTCAACAACATGAGTTTAACTGGTCCCAACTACAACACTTTGATTTGTCACATTTCTAACCGCACCACTGGTAGGGTGGGAAACAAAAATTGGAGTTGGGTCAGAGGTCTAAAAATTTTGGCTAACAACATTAGTTAGCACACTTTGAGCTGGACCCATGGCTTGGGGGCCTTGACTAGGGCCAACTCCTTGTGACTTTAATATCATTCTAGTTGTAATTTGTGTTGCATTGGTTGCTACAAGATCATTCACAAAATTATTTAAGAAGACTATTTTCTTCATCTCTGCAACTGCAACTTCTAATTCATCCTTCTCTAACTGCTTGACAAGGTCCTCTTTAGCTTTCCTAGATCTTTCCAGTTCTAGATCCAGTTGTGACATTCCACTAAGGACATTATCCTTAGACTTTGTCTCTTCAATATGAATACCAGGAACCTTTTGTTTTCCTTTCTCTTGAAGAGTCATATTTTCCTTATGTTGCAAATTAATATCATTATGTTAAACCTTGGTAGGATTTTCAACTTCCCAATCTTTTAACTATCTTAAAACAAGGACTTCCCTCTCATTTTCCTTTAGCTGAGATTCACCTTGTTGTTATCTCTTTCTTAATAAATCCATATCCCCAAAGACCTCTTTACCAATACCTTTATACTTTTCATTCAAGGCTTTTTCATTTTCCTCATGTTGTGCAATGACTCTCAAGAGTCTCTCCCTTTCAAGCAATAACTCATGAAATTCTTGTTCTCTCTGAGAACATAAACATCATACTAAGTTGAATCAGAGTTCTCAGTGTCATCTAGATCAGTTAAATCATGAAGTTCTTGGTTACCTACTAGGTAACAAGGTTGATCCACTATATTTGGGGATGCCTCACTTGGGTTTGACACATTGTTACATGCATGACTCTAACTCCTTACTCTATTAGTGTCAATTCTCCTATATTGGATATGAGTGACACCTTTACTTTGAGGCCTATGTTTAGGAGTATCAAATATGTGATTCAAAAAAGGTTGACTATCTGATTCAAAACTAGTAGAAGATGATGAGGATTTCTTAGGTACTGGGGTTAAATTACTATTCTTAGGCATCCAGGACACACTAGAACCTGATTCAACTAGATTTAACCAATCTCTCCTATTACCCTTAGGGAGTTCACCTTCTAAAGAAACCTCAGGATGTTTATTTAGGTAAGACCTAGTGTTCTTTTGGGGTTTCATTATGAACTAATGGACAAGAATAGCTGGTACTATAACATGAGACTGGTATAACAAATAAATTTAGATTCACCACCCAAAATAGATCTGAGGAAATACAATTTTTCTAAAGTGATGCACATGAAAACTATGACACTTAAGAACTTGAACCAACCATTCAAGTCCCAAGTAGAGTCACCAATTTTGTTGGATCTTTTTCTTGTAGATTTCTATATGAAAAGTAATGTCTGTGACTCTCTATAACCCAACTCCCAATCTTTCAGGAAAAGATCTAATTTATTGAGGATAAAGATCCTCCTTCACTTTGAGCTCCATAGACTCAGGCGGGTGTACCTTCTTGATTTACCATTTTTAAGTAAACCATATAGTGGATATGTGTCTTCTTAACAAAGATTTTAAACATTCATCATACAAAACTTGTAAATAAAATATTTGAGTTAATTTGAAAGATTTTCCTTTAACTTTGGGACATGACCAGTGCTAAAATCCTAGGGGACAGAGTCTAAATGAATATACATCCACTAAAACATATCATTGAAAATTTTTCAAAATTGATAAAAGACATCTATGCCTTACACAAAACTTTCAACATTTCATTACAAGATCATTAGATTTATAAATCCTTCCGAAAACCCTCTGAAATAATCTTTAGGGCTTATACTTTCCTTAAAAGCAACATGCAACTATTTCACAATCTACCTTAGGGCCCGTTTGGGTGTTGGAATTAGACAAGATATTCTGGAATTAGATTTCCAGATAATGTCAATTCCATGTTTGTGTCCATCCAAAAAATTGGAATTGGAATTTCGAAATTCCAATTTTTCCCCCAAAATGGACATTTCATCTTCCACTCAAATAGGTGGAATTGGAATTTCAATTTCCAATTCTAATTTTTATAAAACCAAATTTAATATTTCATGGGATCCGTGACTATAAGAATGTATATATACATGTGTGTGTGTATATATATATATATATATATATATATATATATATATATATATATATATATATATGTGTGTGTGTGTGTGTGTGTGTGTGTGTGTGTGTGTGTGTGTGTATAAATACACATATGTGTATATATACACATACATATGTATATGTGTGTATATGTGTATACATATGTATATATACACACACATGTATGTATATATATATATATATATATATATATATATATATATATATGTATGTATATATGTATATGTGTGTATATACACATGTGTGTGTGTGTGTATATATATATATGTTTATATATACACACATATGTGTATATATAAACATATGTGTGTGTATATATGTGTGTATATATATACATATGTATATATACACACATGTATACACATATACACATATATGTGTATGTATATATACACACATGTATGTGTGTATATATATACACATATACACACCATATTTAAAGAAATTAAAATAAAGAATTAAAATTCCTTCTGCATCTTCTTAGTCATATTCTAGGTGAACCAAACAGGTTAGCCCATATTCCGAAAATCATTTTCAGGATTTGTATCTTCGAGAATCGCAACATCTTCCAAAATTGACTAGAATTGGCATTTGGTATTCCAGCACCCAAACGGGCCCTTATAGATTGATGAACCAAAAATTCCTTACAATCCTAATTCATAAGAGATCAAAGGAAACATACAAAAAAAATTAAGTATTGAAAGGGGCTTGAAACTACATTTTCGCATTTTCATTAATATATCAAGATCTAGTATTTTTGAGAAGAACTAAGTACACCCAAAAAATAGTGAAAGGTCTTAGACCAGAGTTGTATTCATTTTCTATCTCAATTTTTCCAGCCATTCCAAATGATCTTGAGAATCCTTTTATAGAGAAAGGATTGCACAACAAGCTTTAGATCATTTAGAAAAAGTAAGTTGTTAACCACCATAATAATTTATGACAGCACAAGGTTATTACAAAAGGGATGGCTAAAAAGCCCTGAGATATCAGGATCAAATCCGATTTACATTGTAGGCGTAACCATAGCAGGTTGACCACACAGACAATACTTACTTCATTAAATGACCTCTCTCCCTCAAATTCTCAATCAATATCAGAACTATTTCACCTACCTCCATATGGTAGGGGCTTGAATTTATCTAAAAAATTTCCCATACTATAATCTCCTTCCAGAAGAATGTCCCTTTAAAATTATATCTTAGTGACAATCAATCAAAACAAATCAGATCTGATCGACTGACATAACACTCAATCATCAATTATCCATCTGCAATTCTATCCTTTCCATCTCTACAAAATTGGATTGGATTAGATGGAAAATCCAATCTGCCTAGCTCGTCGACTCCATTTCCTCCTACCCTTCAATTTACAAACCCTGTTGAAAATACTTCATCAAATTTCAAAACTGCAATCGCAACAAGTAAAAATCAAAGCATTTCGCATCATAAAACAAAATTTAAAATAAAGCTATTGATCAAATCCATCTCATCATATCGTGTAGTCTACAAAAGTCAAAGGATTGATGACCTCCACATCACTCCACATGGCTACAAAATCAACCAATCAAAGGGCATCTCCACTCCACATGATGCTCAGGCCCCACACTTTTTCATTTTTATCAAACTAGACATGCATCACTCAGCTGCAATGCCTTGATCAATATCTTTCTTATAGGTTTTGATCACAAGATTATGCCTACCATCTAATCAAAACTGATCTCTCCATACTTTACCACCTTTCAGCCTGCGCTATGTGATGTCTTCTTAGACACATGTCACCAAGGTGCAATGCCTTGATCAATAATCAGTGAGCAAGTCTTAATCATAGGATTACACCTACCGTCTAATCAAAATGGATCTAAATTTCATTTATCTTCATTAATACCGGTCCCATGATCTCAAGGTAGACACTTGTCACTCAGGCGTGATCCTAAGAAGACTAAAAGTTATGCAGCTTTGGTTAGTGGAATCACACTCACCATTGGATAAAACTAATTTACTCGATAACTATATTCTCCTTTAGTCTTGACTAGGTCCCACCATTAGCTATGTGTCACTTAGGTGTGATGACTTGAATGGTAAAATCTTCACATATTTTGATCATGGGATAGTGCCCACCATTGGATTGAAAGAGATTTGACTTTCTTTTAAAACATCATCGGGACTTTAGACTTAGGAAAACTTAATACACAGGTCTTTCTAGGATTCATAACTTAATAATATTTGGCCCCTTTCACCAAAAACTTAAGACACATACTTCAAAATGACTTAAGTTATTCCCAAAAAGTAACGAAGAAATATAAAAACCAGGGGATACTTAGGTTTTAAAACAAGGAAAACATGTAGGGTTTGGATAAAATAAACCTAGGGTTTCATAAATAGGATTTGGACACAATTTAATACAGAGCACCAAAAAAATATTTGTAGTCCTAACAGATGGCAACACAAACAATACCAAGAAAAAAAATACTCCCTCTTAGCTAATAAATACTTGTAGTTCTCTATTCCTATTCCTATCCCCCTTAATGATTCTTCTCCCTTTACTAATTCTTCTCCCCTTTAATTTTCCTAATACCTATCCCCATTTGAAAACAAAACCAAAGGCACAATATGCCTAAGTCTTCATCAGTTGCAACTATCTTCATCTCCTTCCAACTGCCCCCCTAAGGAGTAGTCCCTTGAACATCAATCCATGGAGAATATATGGCAATAACTCCACTAAATTGATGCCTCAACAACATCTTAATTTCATTCAAGTAGGGGCACAACCCCTAGCTTACCTCTAAGGTACTCAAAACTATCCTTAGGTAGTGGCTTTGTGAAAATATCTAATATCTTCTCTTTTTTTGGTACATATTCCATCTTCACCTCCTTCTCTTGTACTTTCTCTCTCTCAGAAAGTGATACTTAATGGCTATGTGCTTAGTGTTGGAATGCATTACCACATTCTTTGAAATATTTACTTCACTTGTATTGTCACAAAAAATAGTTACCGGTTCAGTCAACTTTTTTTTGATACCTTCAAGAATATGATTCATCCATGCAATTTTTGTAAATTTATAGTTTCTTCTACATACTCTTATTCTATTCTAGATTGTGAGATACAATTCTTCTTCTTTCTTGTCCAAGATATAAAACTTTTACCTAGAAAGAAAGCACCACCACTTGTTCTCTTTCTATCGTCAACATTTCCTTCCCAATCTGCATTAGTAAACACAATAAAAAAGAAACCACCATCATGAACATACCACATACCATAGTAAACTATCCCTTTCAAATAACTGAATATTCTTTTGACTGCAACTATATGAGATTATTTGGGATTTGATTTAAATTTTGTCACTATTCCAACAGCTTGAGTAATATTCGATCTATTATGAACAACATACTACAACTTTTTGATTATAGACCTATACAAGATAGCATCCATTGCATCAGATTCATCATCCTTAGATAATTTATATCTTGTTACAATGGGGTTTCCAACCATCTTGGAGTCATCCATACCAAAATTCTTGAGTACTACTTTCACATATTTGGATTGACTCATATATATATACACCATTCTTTAGCTATGAAACTTGTAATCCAATAAAGAATTTGATCTCCCCAACATTGACATTTCAAACTCCTTCATTTCTTTAGCAAATGTCAAACTCGTATCATCATTTCCTCCAAATATTATATCATCAACAAACACTTCAGCTATCAACAACTTATCTCCTTCAACTTTTAGGTATATGTTACTATCATCACTTGCTTTATTAAAACTAACCTGAATAAGATAAGAGTGTAACCTTTCATACTATTCCTTGGTGCTTGTTTTAGTCCATAGAGTTCCTTTTATAGTTTTTACACCATATCTTTTTTCTTTGTCAATGCAAAACCATCGGGTTGTTCTATGTAGAATTATTCTTCAAGAATTCCATTCAAGAAAGATGAATTTACATCCATTTGAAAAAAATTGAACCTTTTATAAGAAGCATAATCAAGTAGAATTATTACCCCTTCTAATCTTTTCATTGGAGAAAAAGTCTCTCCATATTCTAGTCCTTCTTTTGCATAGACCTTCTACATAAGCCTTTCCTTATTTATGACCACATCTCCATCTTCATTTAATTTATTCCTGAAAACCCATTTGGTACCAATAAGAATTTTATTTTTAGGTCTTGCAACAAGTTTCCATGTATATTATTCTTGATTTGATCAAGTTCTTCCTCCATAGATTTTACCCAATATTCATCCTTGATTGTTTCCTTCACTATCTTAGGTTCATACTTGGAAATCAAACAAATACTTTCTCTAAGCTTTCTTCTGGTTAGAACACCTAAATTTTTATCACCTATAATTTGATCAGCAGAGTGGTTCATCTTCACATACCTAGGTATCACTGGTTCAGGTCTAGGAGCTTCTTCTTCTGTCAGTTGAATCACTTCTTCCACATTGTTTGGTTCATCCAATATGAGTTCAATATACACAATCTCCCGATCATTCTTTGTCTCTTGCTTTCTTGAATCACTAGATTTCTCAGGATATTCATCCACGTCTACATTTTCACTCTCAATCATCTTGTTAGTTCTCTTATTGAAACATTTATATGGTTTACTTATAGTAGAGTAACCCAAGAAAATACCTTCATCACTTTTTCAATCAAACTTTCCATGTAATCATCCCTCTTAATGTAACATGTACTACCAAAGACTTTGAAATATTTAACACTAGGTGAGTGACCATACCATAGCTCATAAGGTGTCTTGTCAGTTTCTTTCTTTACTTTCACCCAGTTCAGTGTGTAAAAAATAGTACTAATTTCTTCTTTCCAGTACATTTTTGGTACATAACCTTGAATCAACATTGACCTTGCAATATCTACTATAATTCTTTTCTTCCTCTCAACAACACCATTTTATTGTGGAGTCCTTGGTGTAGACATTTTTATCTTGATTTTATTATCTTCAAAATACTTAAAAAATTATACAAAATTAAACTCACCTCCTCTATCATACCTTAAATACTTCAAATTATTGCCCAATTCCTTCTCAACCAGTACTTTGAATGCTTTGAATTTTTGGAATGCATCATAATTATCCTTCAATAAATTTACCCACATCATTCTAGAGTAGTCATTGGTAAGCAATATGAAATATATATCACCTTGATAACTTCTATCTCATAGGCCCACAAAGATCAATATGAACCAAATCAAGTATGCCCTCAGATGAAAAAGACTTGCTTTGGAGAGTAGAACTAGTTAACTTACCCAGCTGACATTCTTAACACATCATGTTGTCTGGCTTGACTAATTGTGGCAATCCCGTAACTTCATTTGTCTTACTTTGATCAAACTGTCAAAATTTACATGACAAAACCTTCTATGTCATATCCAAGTATCTTCAACCTTTGCAACCAAACAATTGTTCATAGTATTATTAGTTTTCCCATTGGTAGAAATCTCATCAGCTGATCTTCCAAGTATTATGCACATATCTTGTTCTCCAAGCTTGAGGGTGGTCTCCTTGAGACCTTGGATGGGAGGTGAGCTCTCCATGGTTCTCTCCTTTTATTTGCAAGTTTGAAGGTCATGTATGCAAGAAGAAAAGCCTTGGAGAGTTTTCTATAATGAAGTCTTTTATGGGAGCAAAATTGAAATGTTGTGTTGCTGGAACTTTTGGAATGAGAACATTTCCATGTTGTCTATTGTATTGGGAAAATTGTGATATATGTATCAAGAAGTATGTGAAAATGTTATTGTTTATTGTAGAATGGATAAAATGATGAAATTGACAATGTATGTTTATTCATTCAATTGAAAAGCTTCATGTTGAACTCAATAATGTAAAGTGGATTAATGTAGCATCTCTCCTTGATGTCAAGTAGTGTTTTCTCATAAAGGATTCATTCAATACTCTCTCTCTCTCCCACATTGTAAATTCTCTTGAGATTTTAAGTAATAGATTCATGGTTGAAAAAGAAAACAATGTATTTTTAGTTCTTGAAATGTAGAGTTGCATGTAAAAATTTCATATTGGCGAAATGATGATATGCAATCTTGGTTGCCATTGTATTGTAAACTATCTTATAAAATCTTTCACATTGTAGACTCTCTTGTAGTTTTAAGTGTTAGAAATTCTAGTTGAATACTAGGGACAAATGAAATAATAACTTAGTTGTGAGAATAGTTGTAAAATTTATCTTAAGTTCACTGGGATTATTGGGGTAAGCAAGCAAACAATAATGTTTAGACTCCATTGTCTTTAGCACAAAGAAAAAAAATTTATTGTAGTGAATAAAATCAAAGGGGAAGAAATCAAGAGAAGAAAACAAAAGAAAAACAAGTGCATGTAAAAAAAAAGAGAAATAGAGACCTACAGGTCTCTGGACAATGTATGGGAATAATCCCATACATTTTCCTAAATCCACAGTCAATAAAAAATCATTTGTTTTCACCACTTGGCAAGGAAATTATACAAAAGAAATACAGACTATAATATTTCTCCATTTAACTTTATTGGTGGGACCCACCTGGGTCGCCACCCCAAAAGGGCCTTTTAAGACCTTTCAAAAAATTATATATATAAACAAACAATAATAATTAATTAAATTTTTTTTATAAAAAAAAAATCACCTTCAAAATAGGCATTACCTTTTTGCATGCATTTCATTGTAATTAAGTTTCAAAAAAAAATATTGTTTTTTTTTTTTTTTTGGGGGGGGGGGGGGGTATTGAGTGGTCCCCACGCCCCAAGTAGACACGGACCTGCCGTGGACAGGGGCCCTTGCCACAGTAGGGTACCGACCTGCCATGACATGCGGTACACCTATCGTGTCAAGCAGTACCACTGTCGCGTAGGGTACTGGCCCTGCCACGACAAGATGGGGTCCGCGCTTGCAGCCCAAAGGGCTTTAAAAACTTTTTTTTGTTTCATTAAAAAAAATTATTAAATGATTTTTTTTTTAAAAGGTAAATTATATAATTTGTTTTAAATTAATTTTAATATAATTTATTTAGTTTTTTTTTAATTTAAATTTTCAAAAAGTAATTAAATTTATTTAATTTTATTTATTCATTTATTTAAATTATATTATGTAATTAAATT
The DNA here is from genome assembly GCA_027943335.1 of Chamaecyparis obtusa. NCBI lineage: Eukaryota > Viridiplantae > Streptophyta > Pinopsida > Cupressales > Cupressaceae > Chamaecyparis > Chamaecyparis obtusa. The sequence continues at coordinate 3,002,914 of BSBK01001642.1, read as the reverse complement.
TATTTAATCTCATTTGTTTATTTATTTAAATTATATTAATTAACTAATAAAATATGTTTAATAGAACATATAGAAATGAGATTTTAATGTAATTAGATTTTAAAATATATAGTATGTCTTCGTCTCATTTTATCATTGATATTAAATTTAAAATATTATTTGAATTCAAAAAGGGTTATTTTATATTCAAATGTATTACTTAGAATAATTATATCGTATTCTTCTTCTTTAATACTTTGTTATAATTAGTATAAAGTTATTTCAAATTTTAAGTTACTTAATTATTAAGTTAGATAAATTCCTTTAGAAATAATAGTCTTATGTACATCTATATGATGCATATTGTTTGACTGATATATCTGAGTGTGTAACGTATCTAGGTGTACGATGTTTAGGAAGGATTTGTTCGAACACGTTCATTTCCTAACCCACGTATGATCATCGTCAAACTTATGTTAATTAATATCAATGGAGGGATCCGACATGCAAATAAGTTTAACTTAATATCCCCATCATTCAATAAGATAATTACACTTAAACCTTGTTCATAGATTGATTCAACAACTCCTAACTAGAGATTAATGCTTCAGTTATCTTAGTCCTAGGTTGAGGTCGGCTTAACCATAGTCGACTTATCCTTGAGCCAATGTACTTTATCACCAAACATCTAGTTTTAAAAAAAGAATTGCTACATTTTGTGTGTAATATTTTGGGCATGCCATTTGGTATCAGAGCCATGTTTCAACATTGGAACCTAAACCCATTACATTTCAACTCACCTAAACTTAAACTATTGTGTAGGATGTCTGTCGTCACACAAGCTGGCTGATGAGGTAGGGGTCGTAGAGCTGCACATGTTGGTGCAGAACAAGGGAGTGGACCACCTCCACCACCTCATAACCCTATCCAGGATATTCTAGACATCCTTCAGAATTTGATTGGGGTGATTCAATAGAGACTACCATCCATAGTCCCATAGCCAAAGTAGCAGATTCTCAAAAGGGAAGCACATATTCTAGGAGGTGATAGAGTAGTTAGCAGAGAGAGGAGTAGGAGTCCTCCACCCAGGCTTGTTGAGGGTCATGGTGATCATGAGGGTGAGTTAGTTCATCAGTTAGAGGTACCACCCGAGCATGAGATACAAGTCAGAGAGAGACCCCCTAGAGATGTTGGAGATTAGATCCGAGAGTTATTATGACTCCAGCCACCCTTATTTTTGGGATCCACTAATGGGTCACTAGCAGAGGCCTGGTTACAAAGTTTACATCAAAGTTTTGGATTGCACCCTTACATGAGTAATCTAAAGGTGTGACCTGCAGTCCATCTCCTACGAGAGAAAGCCTCCACTTGGTGGTAGTAGGAGGAGTCCATTGGAGGAGTGGATATTGACACACTCACTTGGGAGTCTTTTGTGGCTCATTTCTGAGAGAGATACCTCTCTGAGAATTTCAGATAGAGACAGATAGAGGAGTTCCATGATCTCTAGCAAAGAGGTCTCACAGTGACCCAGTATGAGAGTCAGTTTCTTGAGCTCCTTCCATATGTAGATTATATGAAGGATGATAAACTACTTATCCATCATTTCATTAAGGGACTTAATATGTCTCTTGAGAGTATAGTACGTCTAGCCTTTCCTACCACATTCAGAGATACAGTTGAGATGGCACTTTTAGTTGAGGATATCCATACTAGACAGGAGTCTGGGGATTGGTCTCAACACCAAAACCCCTCGTCCATGTAGTCAGGACAATAGAGACCCCCTTGGAAAGGGAAACATAATCATTCAGTGGGATCCTTTAAGGGTCAATAGTCTCAGCAACATGGGTCTCAACAAGATTCTAGATAGAGGCCTTCACAGGTTTATCAGGGCTCTAAGCCCAAACAGTGGTAGTCTCAAGGCCCTAAATAGGATCAAAGGACACAGAATCCTTAGACACAGTCAGCTAGGACTTAGCAATCCTCTAGGGGTAGATACAGTGGTTCCAGTAACACCGGAGGATCATAGTAGCCTAGGACATAGGGAGTGCAGATTTAGACCCGAGGTCCATGTTACACTTGTGGTGGTATGGGTCATATAGTGAGAGAGTTCCCATAGGGATAGTCACCTGGTGGTCAGAGAGGGGCTATCTTAGAGCCTATAGTTGGAGATATGGGTAGATCCCATAGAGTATTTACAGTGGTTGATAATTGTCAGGCCGAGCATCAAACCACAGGTATGATTCAGGGTATCAATATTTCTATCTTGTTTGATTCAGGAGCCACATACTCCTTTATATCTCCATATGTAGTGGAGTGCTGTGAGTTGGTGGCAGTTAGACAGGATGTCGATTGGGAGGTCAAGTTAGCTTCAAGAGTTAGGGTGTCTATTAGTTCCTTAGTTCATAGTTGCCAGATTCAGATTGGAGATGTAATCACAATGTCTGATCTCCGCATTACCCCTCTAAGTTCTTATGATGTAGTCCTTGGCATGGATTGGCTATATGCCCACAATGCCAAAATGGATTGTCAATAGAAGAGGGTTGAGTGGGGTGATGATCATGTTACCTCTATGGTGATAGTTGGGGTACAGAGACCCATATCCCTTCGCATGATTTTTTCTATGCAGCTTAGGTGGTTCATATGGAAGGGATGTTAGTTATTCGCCATCACCATTAGTGATAGAGTGGAGGATTCAAAGGGGGAGCCTTCACTCAAGGATTATCCTATTCTTCAGGAGTTTTCAGATGTATTTCCTTCTGAGCTACCTAGTATGCTGCCACCTAGGGTAGTTGATTTTCATATAGACCTTGTGCCAGGAGCTGAGCCCGTATCTAGTGCACCTTACAGGATGACCACGCATGAGCTCAGTGAGCTCAAGATTTAGTTAGAAGAGCTCTTGGAGAAAGGGAATATTCAACCTAGTGTATCACTTTGTTGTGCACCAGTGATTTTTGTGAAGAAGAAGGATAGATCACTTAGATTGTGCATTGATTATCAGTAGTTGAATAAAGTAACAATTAAGAATTGATACCCACTCCCCAGGATCAATGATTTATTTTACTAGTTACAGGGTGCCTGAGTATTCTCAAAGATAGATCTGAAGTCAGGGTACCATTAGTTGTGGATAGTGGAGAGTGATATCCACAAGACTACTTTTCATATGAGGTATGGTCACTATGAGTTCACGGTGGTGCCATTTGGCCTCATGAATGCTCCAGTTGTGTTCATGAACCTCATGAATAGAGTATTTAGTACATTCTTGGATAAGTTTTTGGTAGTGTTCCTTGATGAAATTTTGATATATTCCCACAATGAGGAGGAGCATGAGGAGCATTTGAGATAGGTTTCGTAGTGCTTGCGAGACAATCAGTTATATGGTAGCTTGTCAAAGTGTGCTTTCTTTAGACTTGAGGTGCATTATCTTGGTCATGTTATATCTAGTGATGGGATCTCTGTGGACCCATCGAAGATTAGAGCCATTATGGATTGGCCAGCACCCACCAGTGTCACCAAGGTAAGAAATTTTATGGGCCTAGAAGGTTATTATAGATGCTTTGTGGCAGAATTTTCTAGAGTATCTCATCCCATCACTTCCCTTCAGAGAAAGGGGAAGAAGTATGAGTGGACAGAGAAGTGTGAGAGATCTTTCCAGAAGCTTAAGAGAGCCCTCACTAGTGCACCGATTCTAGCAGTGCTAGATCCTTCGAAAAAAATTTTGTATGCATAGACGCTTCATTGGATGGCTTAGGAGCAGTCCTTATGCAAGATGGTTTCCCTATAGCTTTCAAGTCTAGGAAGCTAAAGACTCATGAGCTTAATTATCCTCATCATGACCTAGAGCTTACAATAGTGGTTCATGCCTTAGTGAGATGGTGACACTTTCTTCTAGGTCATTGATTTGAACTTCATTCAGATCACCAGAGTTTACAATACATCTTTACACAACATAATCTTAATGCTAGCCAGAGGAGATGGATGGAGTTCTTATGTGAGTATAATTTTGATGTTCATTACATCAAGGGGAAAGAGAATATTGTTTTAGATTCCTTGAGTAGGAGATGGCATGAGCTCTTGTCTATGACTTCTAGTACAGATCTGAGAGAGCGCATTATGCATCATTTTATAAAGGATGGATTGTATGTAGAGGTTTTTCAATTTATCCATTCATAGAGACCTCTTGAGGGGAGATTTGCAGAGTATTCTTTAGAGTCTGATAGCCTACTACACCATAGGGGACACATCTATGTACCTTCTATGGGTGACTTGCGAGAGTTTATTGTGCTTGAGGCTCATAGAGAACCTTATGTAGCTCATCTAGGGGTTAAGAAGTTTCATGCCAATTTGAGATAGTTGTATCCTTGGCCAGGCATGAGATTACAGATTGCCAGCATAGTTGCTAGATGCCTAGAGTGTCAGAGGGTGAAGGCAGAGCACAGTCATCTAGGTGGGCTCCTGTAGCCACATGAGATACCAGAGTGGAAGTGGGATACTATCTCCATGGATTTTATTTTTGGTCTCCCTATGTCCTCTCATCATCATGATACCATCATGGTGATAGTCAACACACTAACCAAGGTCACCCACTTCTCACCCGTTAATACCACATTCACAGTGCCAGCAGTGGCACAACTATTCTTGTGAGACATTGTCAAACTTCATGGAATTCCTCGTAAGATCATCTCAGATAGAGACTCACTTTTTACATCCTCCTTCTAGAGAGAGCTTCAGGCAACATTGGGCACTAGGCTCAATTTCAGCACAACATACCACCCTCAGACATATGGATAGACAGAGAGGGTTAATTAGGTTTTAGAGGACATGTTGTCCATGTATGTGATGGACCATCAGTTCAAGTGGGAGGAGTACCTTCATCTGGTCAAGTTTTCCTATAATAATGGGTATCATTCCTCTACAGGTATGCCACCATACTAGGCTTTGTATGGTAGACCATGCAGGAGACCATTGAGTTGGGACATGATCGAGGATAGAGTATCTATTGGACCTCAGTTGGTCAAGGAGATGGAGTAGCAAGTAGTTTTGATTAGACAACATCTTAGAGAGGCTCAGGATAGACAGAAGAAGTATGCAGATGTGAAGAGGGTTGATCAAGAGTATATGGTCAGAGATAGGGTTTTCTTGAGAGTGCACCCACACAAGAGTCCAATCCATTTTGGAAAGGGCTCTAAGTTAGCACTTCAATTTTTTGGGCCTTTCAAGATCTTGGAGAGGATAGGACCAGTTTCTTATCATCTAGCATTGCCACCTAGCCTGTCATGCATCCACAATGTGTTTCATGTATCTGTATTATGAAAATATATTTATGATGAGTCTCACATTATATATTGGGATGCCTTGTAGGTGAAGTTGGATGAACAATTAGGCTTGGAGCCCATTCACATTTTAGCCCAATGGACCCTGGCACTTTGAGGTAGAGAGCTAGACTAGGTTAGGGTCCAATGGGATTGTTATGATGAGGTCACAGCTTCATGGGAGGATGTAGTACAAATGAGATCACAGTAGCCATACCTTTTTGATGAACTCCAGGAGGAAATTCATGCCTAGAGGGGGAGGATGTGAGGCCTCACCCCGACCCATCATAGCATTACTATTTCATTCAAATTTTGATACCTTATGTTTCGATACTTTGATACACTTTCTGATCACTCTAACAGAGACTCATGATGCTATGTTTTATGATGATGACTACATTATGCAGACTATATTTTGATGTGGATTAGGCCTAGAACATATGGTTGATTTCAGTTATACATGTTTAGATATGAGATTTGATGAGAAAGATTTAATCATGATTAGATTTGATAGTTTCAAGGATTATGCTTTAAGCTAGGAAGTAGCATGGATGATATGTCATGATGACTTATGGAAATACCATGTTTAAACATTACAGAATGAAAATTATAATTAGGAATTGAATTCTGCATATTGATTAATGTTGCCAATTATGAATTGTATATATATACATACTTGCATGTGATTTTATTGCCTTGGACTACTAATGTTTGAGTTTAGTGTGTAGGAAAGAGAGCCATGGAAATTTTTGGAGAATCGGGGCTAAACACATGTGAATTGAGATAAGCCAAGGTGTAATCCAATAAGGGATTGAAACCTTGTTGTAATGTGATCTTGTTGTAAATGTAATGTGAATGTGTGTTAATAGCTTAAACTCATGTTGTTAGTTGGACATGTCATTGTGAATGTGATGTATATTTTGTTGGTGTCACTTGACACTTGTAGTGTACATGTGGATGGTGACATGTCAAATTAGGACTTGGGAAAGAATCACCTAACCTTAAAGGGTATTATATTAGTCTCACTTGCATGTAGATGTATTGTAGGGATCACATCAAGTTGGAACTCGGATTTGGACTTTAGGGGTACTTTAGAGGGGTCAAAAGTGACCCTAGAGTGTAGTTTTGGCCTAAATTAGCTAACCCTAGGTGGGTACCTTTGGTTGGGGGCTAGTTTTTACCTATAGAGAAGCCTAGATCATCATTATGGCCCTCCAAAAAGGCCACTTTTCAAAGGATGCGACTATCCTCCAGACATAATGTGCCATTGACCAAATTTGAAAAATCCAAAAACACAACAGATTTTTGTGAAATTTTCAGCATCTATTCTTCATGATCTGCATGTTTTGAATCGAAAACGTCCAAAAAAATTAGGAAAAAAATCACTGAAAAACAAAAATCTGAAAAAAAAATTTAAAAAATTCATAATAGGTGCATTTTGTCGGGAGCATAGCCGCCGCCCTTTTCAAAAGTGGTGAAAATGGAGATGGCCACATGCATCTAACTTGTCCCACACTCCTTACCAAACCCACAATTAAGAGGGGGGACAAGAGGGAAGACCAAAGGACTAGAGGGCATGTCTCATTAATTGCTAGGTCTTGAGTACACCTTTGGAGGTCTTTTTAGAGGGTTTGGAGAGACTTAGTGGGTGTTCACCCTCTCTCTAACTTTAGAGACAATTAGGGTTGGAGAAAGGAAAAAGACAAAGTGTGTACAAGATTTAGTACCTTCATAGAATTAGTATCATACAATAAATCAAATAGAGACTAAATAAACCACAATTAATACTCTATTTAGCAAATAAAGCACAATTAAGCATCCTATGGCTCTCTATCTAAGAGTGTTAATGTGAAGCTCTCAGCAAGCTACCATTAATGACAGTCCTAGAATGAGAAATGATATGATAAACAAGCTAAATTGTTTAATTCCAAATGAAATACAACTAATTAGCCTTAATTTGCCTTTTTAGCTATAAAATGCAAGAGGTTCTATGCAATTCTCAGATGTGTGGTTATCTTTTATGAGTGATTTTGCCTTATTTATATAGGATTTGGCAAGGGTAGGGGGTGTAGTATAGTTGATCATGATTAATCTTGAGTTGAGTTTTTGGTTCCACCCTTTGAAGACAATGCAACACTTATGTCCTCAAAGCTTGGGACAAGTAGACAAAATGCTCTTTCACTTTGAGTGATTGAGATTGAATTTGGCTTGATCCATGTGAATGCATTTCTCAAATCCTATTGGTTGATTGAATTCCCTCCCCTTTTGGGTTGTTGAGAGAAATTAGGATTTATTAAATGATTTTAATTGATTTATTTATCCATGTACCCCTTGATTGGGTTGAATTTTCTTTAATTCAAAACTATACAATTAATAGAATTAATTGCACTTTGATTTTATTTAACTTGATTAAAATGCTCTTGATTTTGATTTATCTCGAATTAAAGCTTGATTTTAATTTTGATTGGCTAAATGTTTGATTTAATTCAATTGCTTTGATTTTTTCCTTGATTCGCTTTGATTTATTACTTAATTATCTTTGTCCATTTTCAGGTGATTACACAAAGGATAAGGAGCTCTTCTCAACTATCTCTTGCTATTTTTCTTGGACCAAGGTTGGTGAATTTTTGCCATGGAGAAATGCTCTTGGATTTTAGCTTTGTATGTTATTGTATATTTTAATATAATTTATTTAGTTTCATTTTTATTAAATTTTCAAAAAGTAATTAAATTTATTTAATTTTGTTTAAATTATATTATTTAATTAATTTTTATTTTTTTGGTCAGTAATAAGTAATATTTTATTCATATATATAAGAGAAATTACATAGTAAGGGAAGCTTCACTAATGCTTCGAGAGCTCATTACAAATCTAGCATCCTTCAAAAAAGGGAAACATTCTACAACCATCAACAAAGGCCATACAAAAAATCCAATTGGCCCATATAGAAAACAAACAGATAGCCGCTACAGTAGCACCAACCCGAGCATAATTCTAGTATAAACACAGCCATTAAACCACCAGTGACAGCACCACAAAAATTGGAAAGCCACCATTACTAAAGGTTATAGGCACCCGAGTGAACCAGCAAAAAAGAAAAACAACACCTTATGCATATTAGCCTGACTTTCCAGCAACAACACCACCTCTCCAATGACGAGAACGACTTCGCTTTGGGAAATTAGTCAGCACCGTTGCACCCCGTTTGGCATTCAAAAAATTGGTAATGCCCTTTTTCAAACCCTCCCAGCCAATCCACCTTGTAGCCAAGTAGCTGTCCTTCTCCACCCTTTTTGGCCAGCACAGGAAAGGCACAATGCCGACCTCAACTCCCTCTTCATTTGAAAAGAATTCGCTATAATCGAATGCCCAACCAAGATGATCCCATTCAATCAAAGCATCCACCCCTACAATCAGTTCCACATCAAACAAATTTTTCATTACCCATTCTACACAATTCTCATGCTCCCCCAATTCCAAACCCCAAGCCATTATCATGGCTGCAATGTCGACCTGTAGCTTCCATTTGTGCTCACCATTTTGAAATAGAGGCCCAAGCATTTGCTGAAAAGCTTGGATGACCTCCTTCATTAGGCATTTTACTAGTAGCTTAATTCTGTGGTCATCCATCAGACCATAAATGCCTTTTTGCTATCGCAGTGTGTGGAAGGTGAAGTTTGGCTCCATTCGAAACACCAATGAAGAACAAACCCAAGGCCGAAGCAAAATCACACCAGCTAAAATGAGCACCCACCAAATGAAAATTTCCATCACATCCCAATTTAAGGCCCATTGGCATTTAGTCCTTCACAAAACCAACCATGCCCCAGCCATCATTTCAGAACACTTTGAGTCCGTCGCCACAACAGAAAATTAATAACAATCGTGTGAGCCTACCTTTTTAAGAAACTTGCTTACAAAAATGATGATAGAGGAAACACACCCAAGGCTATAACAGGCTGACATAATCCATCCTGCCATTAGCATAACCCATTCACATCCAACTATGATCCTTTAAGTGGATTAAAAACATTAATCTCAATGTCCCCAACATTCGCCAAATCCACTGCAAGTTTAGATAGAATGTCCACCTCCACATTTCCTTCACGTTTGATATGGGTAATCTTATAGTTATCCAAAGATGATAACATCTCCCTTATCAAAACAACCTCATTTTCTAAATGTCATGTCTTTAAAGATAGATTGGAAATAGCTTGTGTTATGAGCAGAGAGTCACCTTCCAAATGGAGTCTCCTAATGTCATGTTGCTTTGCAAGCCTTACTGCTAGAAGAGCCGCTTTACATTCTACCATATTGTTGGTGCCATTCACACACCTTTTTGAGGTAGTCAAAATAGTCTTCCCATCACTATTGTGAAAAATCACCCCAATTCCACTTCTACCCAGGTTATTCTTTGCAGCCCCATCAAAGTTCTCTTTCGACCATCCTTCCTCTGGAGGATTCCAAGAAATTTTTTCTTGCCTCAACAAATTATTCCTAGTAACTAAAGCTCCTGTAGGGGAGGAGAATCTTATACGTAGCCATTGTAATTGAATGGCTCTATCCTCTTTAGTAAAAGGGATTTTTAAAAATTATCTTCTAGTGGCAGACACACTTACCACCTCCTCAATAGCATGTTGCAATCTCATAGTAAACCTTTGAATGGGTTCTTTCTCCTCTCTGAAGATCCTCCTATTATGTTCTTTCCACAACTCCCAAACAACCAGGGAGGGAGTGATTAACTAGATACCAAATAAGGTTGAATTACCAACCATCCAGGGCCATCCATCAAAAACCTGTTGAATATTATTTTCCCTTAGGCCTTTCTAGTTTAGTTTTTGCTGCACAAAATCCCAACAATGTTCAGCATATTCACATTAAATCAACAAGTGGTCCACTGATTCCTCCTTACATTCATAGAGGGCACACCTAGTAGGTCCTTTCAAACATAATATTTTCCTTCTTTCTATTGTTAGGATTCTTCCATTATATGCCAACCAAGCAAAAACACTTGCTTTAGGAAGTAAGTCCTTTTTCCAACACAGGTCTCATGAGGAGAACTATGTTTCATTATTTTCATCTGACAAAACATATCCCAACTTCACAGAATATTCACCAGATTGAGAACCACACCATCTGATCGTGTCACTCTATCCCGTAAAAGTGACCACCATATTCAAAATACCCATCATGAGCTCCTTTTGATGCAAAGAGAGATCCTCATTCTCAATTAATTTCCATCTCCAAATCTATCCTTCTACACTGTCTACAAGTTCCACATAGTCCTGAACTTTGGATCCCCACTTGGATTCAAAATAAAAATTTAAGCTAGGGATGTACTCCCTAGGCGAAATGCAAATGCCCCACTCCACATCCCGCGGATAAATCAAGATACAAGATCTTGGGGGCCTCTCAATTTTTGATGCAGTAGAGAGTAAGTCTGTAGGGTTTGAACCTTTGTTGTAGGCACTACAGGCAAGAAGCCCCACCATTTCACCAAAGGGTCACCCCCGTGTAATTAAATTTATTTAATCTCATTTATTTATTTATTTAAATTATATTAATTAACTAATAAAATATGTTTGATAGAACATATAGAAATGAGATTTTAGTGTAATTAGATTTTAAAATATATAGTATGTCTTCATCTCATTTTATCGTTGATATTAAATTTAAAATATTATTTGAATTCAAAAAGGGTTATTTTATATTCAAATGTATTACTTAGAATAATTATATCGTATTCTTCTTCTTTAATACTTTGTTATAATTAGTATAAAGTTATTTCAAATTTTAAGTTACTTAATTATTAAGTTAGATAAATTCCTTTAGAAATAATAGTCTTCTGTACATCTATATGTTGCATATTGTTTGACTGATATATCTGAGTGTGTAACATATCTAGGTGTATGATGTTTAGGAAGGGTTTGTTCGAACATGTTCATTTCCTAACCCACGTATGATCATCATCAAACTTATGTTAATTAATATCAATGGAGGGATCCGACATGCAAATAAGTTTAACTTAATATCTCCATCGTTCAATAAGATAATTTCACTTAAACGTTGTTCATATATTGATTCAACAACTCCTAACTAGAGATTAACATTTCAGTTATCTTAGTCCTAGGTTGAGGTCAGCTTAACCATAGTCGAATTATCCTTGAACCAATGTAATTTATCACCAAACATCTAGTTTTAAAAAAAAAATTGTTACGTTTTGTGTGTAATATTTTGGGCATGACAGTAACTCCTTTATCAACTGCTATGTTAACTGCAACATAGCATTGTTTCTTCCCTTTTCCCTTATACTTTTTGAATTTATCCTTTTTTTCACCATTAGGACATCTAACTGCAATATGTCTAATCTTATTACATGAAAAATATTTCAGTGGTAGCTTGCCTTTGTATTTACCAATCCCTCTAGACAATCTCTTTGCTATTACTGCTTTAATCTCTCCTTGTCTCCTTTCATCTTCCACAATAGCTTCAAGTTCCCTAGTGCAACTTGACATGCAATCAAAATCATGACTCAATTCTTTACCTTTCCTTATCAGTACATTAGACACCGATGCCTTGAAAGCTTCCTCAACTCTTGGAATACTGCTATCAAAGTTATTTAACTTAAATGTAGTAAGCTTACCAATTAGTCCATTTAGTGTAACATTGTAAAAATTTCTTAGCTTATTTATAGAAAACACTCTAATGGCATAAGAAGGTAGTAAAGTTCTCAACATTTTACTTGCCATAATAGCTTCCTCAATAGTTCCACCAACACCTCTAATAGCACCAATAACATCTTTTATTATTTGGCCATATTGTGCAATCTTCTCTCCTACCATCTTCATGTAAGCATACTTACCTCTAAGACTATTTTCCTTAGCATTTAGCACATGGATATCTCCATCATAGATTAGTTTTAATTTTTTCCAAACATTATAGGCTGTATCAAGTCCATAGACAATAATATATTAAATATTACATAAGGTACTTACAATAGCTTCTTGTGCTTGAGTATTCTCTTATTTTTCCTTTAGTTGATCTGCATTGAGAGTTCCAAGAGGAGTGGTATACTTTTGTATGACATGTGTCCAGTATTATGATCCTATACCTTTTAGATATAACTTCATTCTATTACTCTATACCAGGTAGTTGTTTGTAGTGAACTTGGGAGGTTCCTTCCTCATCATTATGATCTTTACCTCAAGTTGTGATGTGAGAGCATCTCAAACCTAAGAATTATGATAGGTTTCATAATATGCCTATATTGAAGTCATTTAGACTTTCCTAAAACCATGTCTAAGAAATGGTTAAAGTGCGTCAATTTGCATTGTAATATGCATTACATTTATTAATGAGTGGGAATTTCGGGTAAATAGGTGGTTTTCATAACTACCTAGACTCTCTTTAAAGAGAGAAAAAGGTAATCGTAAAGCACATTGGAGAAAAGCTACATAATAGAAAGAAGAGAAAGAAAAAAAGGAGTGAGAGAGAGAGAGAGTCAACTCTCTGGCCTTCAACTAGAGAGCCATGCATGTGATATGCATTTGTAGTTCAATATCTTTGAGTTTCAATAGACTGTGTTTAAGTTTTCGCAATATCTTTTTCTTTCTATTTCCTTTCCAATTGGTTACATAGTTTCCTTATGAACTAATTGATATGTGGTTCTTGATTATAGTTTTAGATGAAAGAAACTGAATAGTTAATGAATCAGGTTTGAAGGATTGAATATTGATGTTGAAGTATTTAGTTCAAGTTTAAGCTATTCTTTCTGGGAAAGCATAGAATTAGGAAATAGTTGCCAAGAACTGTTATACCAATCTATCATGGGTTTTGAACCATGCAAAACTATCAGAGGGTGATTAAAGTGGTTTACACACGCAGAGAGCTGAGAAGATAGTTCGGCCTTCAAAGGGAGGAAAGGTGGTGGACTTTTCTTCACATGCATGTACGTGTCTATGCTTTGATAGTCATGTTAGACCATGGAAGAACTATGAGTCGAGTCATTTGTATGTTGAGCTAACGGATGATAATACATTTCATTTCCATAACAACCAGTGAAACTCATTATGTTTCAAGCTCAACATTTATGCATTGAGAAGGTGGCGACTAATAATATCAAGGTGATGACCCACAAGGTGATGGAGTTGTTACACCCATTTGGAGTCATGAGATGTGGCTTATAAAGTTGCAGAGTGACAAATCTTTACTAAGTTACAATCCTACAATGATATCAGGAAGTTATCAAGTTGTTTGTGCCTGTGAAGGTGGTTCAAGAAATATGATTGTAGAGTTATGTGTGTATTGGGTACAACCGAATGATATCAATTATCATTCCTACAGTGACTAGCAAGCTCCATCATGGTTTGAGCTTGATCATTATGTTTGAGCAATGTGTGGCTCAGATTTGAACATAGAAAAGGAGGCAAGCATCTATGCCACATGGAGTCCAAGAAAATGGTTCAGGGTTATGTGTAGTTGAACAACCCAAATGGTGTCGAAGACCATTTCCAAAGAACCACAGTTGTTGAACATCATATCTGGTGCTCGGTCTTCTTGAGAGAGAAAAGATGGTGAGCATGGTCTGAGACTGTAAAGACTTGGTGACTTGTATGCAATGTATCGAAGGCAATATTGATTGAATAATGTAGAGTTTTGAGTCTCTAATTGGTGTTTCTATGAAGAAAGACACTATCATATGTAGAGAGAAGATATCTTCAATGCAAATGTCAACAAGAAAATGAAGTTTTGCAAGGTGTGATGATTTCCTCCGCATCAAGTTGTTAGGCTTACCATAAAGAGGACCAAAGCTCTAATACCAATTGTTAGTATTATTAGGTCCAATATTATTGAGAGGGGGGTGAATCAGTAATCTAACAAATTAATCTTTTCATAAATTATTGAAGAACTTTCATCTATTAGCATCCATTGCATGAATAAACAAAACAATAAAGATAAACATCCACAACCATGAAACACAGTAACTCCAATTTTTTTCTCATTGAAACCCAATTGGGAATAACCACATGTGAGGATGGCACCCATAAATAATTTTTCACTCTTCTGAAGTATGCATGGTTAAGAGCTTAGGTATGTTAAAAGCTTACAAAATGCTTGGTTAAGAGAAAGAACCCGTTAGGAGCCATTTGGTTAAGGGATTTACCTCTAGCCCTATTAGGAGTAACCCTATTAAGGGACTTTAAACCTTATTTAAAGAGTCACTTGGTTAAATGATTTACAAATCATACCTATTAGAGTCTTCCTAGTTAAGGGATTTATCTTAATGAAACTATTAGGATTCGAAAAGTGAAAGTGGTCTGAGAAAATAACACCCCTCTTCTATAAGTACATATCTAGTTCAAGCTCAATCTCTACTTCACATGCTGAAAATCCAAATCCTACAATTGCACACCTATATTCATGATCTTTCTCTTCCACACACATCTCATAATACATCAATAAAATATAAATATGTTTTCACTAACTAGGTCGGCCAAAAAACCCTAATCACATTTGAATTTCATCATTACAATTCATTTTTTCTCAATCCTTGAACCCTAAAACATGTTAGCAATTATTATCATTTACAATTTCAAGTTCATGTCGGCCTCCAGATCCATCGCACAATCGATTTGAAAAAGAAAAGTCAAACCACATGACACTCTCCAATATTCTTTCACAACTTCAACAAATTTGATCATAACAATCATAAAAATTCCAACTCATCATTCCATGTCCATTTTCCACATCACTACAATCCTTGAAGCGCATAACCACTTATCACAACATGATACAATATTACTGATTGAGGATCAGACTGATTATTCTAAGAACTTAATTTAATTTTCACTAAGTGATCTTCTATCCATTGAAACTCTATCTTCCACTCTCCAATAATGATGTGGTCGCAACAACAACCCTATAACATAGTCAAGATAACATATCCTAAATCACAACACCTAAATCTAAACCTATTTGACACAATCATCAAATCATTTCTCCTTGGCTACATCTTGTTCTACATTTTGACTTGTCAACCTTCAATGCATGATAAGTCACACCACACATATGATAACCTTATGCGGTCATAGATATAGAATCTAGAGACATCACTTCATCTTCCATTATGATCACACACACCAACTCTTACCACAACTCTAGATCCAACCTTTTTAACATACATCAACATAATAGGAAGACTGTCAACCAAAAAATACTAAATTTACATAAATGACAACATCATAACTGATCAACCTATCATGAGATATGCATAAAACTCATAGCATAGCATTCTCAACTAATCTTTGCATCAATTGTGCCAACACTTCAATGTCAATCATAGCATTATAAAAAATATTCCACTCATACTCATTAGAACTTGTTTCAGAATCATGTGACATTTTTAGAATATGAGTAATATTTACTAACTTCTTATAGTTAGGGTATATCTCTCCCTATTCACTTTCAGGTTCATGCTCAAATTCATACTCAAGTGAATCAGATTGACTATCATCAAATCTACCTAAGAAATGAGCTATAGTCATTGTTATCTCTTCTTCTTCATCAGAATTATTTTCTTCTTGTTGATCCTCAGCTTCTTGTAGAGGTTCTTGTTGAGATTTGGATGTCTCTATTTGATTATAATAATGAGGTTTATCAAGAACATGAGTAATGGTGACCAACTACCCCCAGTTAGGGTGTCTTTCATCTTGTTCAACTTCTAATTCTTGCTCAAATTTAGGAATATTTTCTTGTTGCAATGTAGGTATTTCTATTAGAGGAACGATATTTGGGTCTAATAAAGAATCCCCTTGTAAGAGCAGTAACCTTTCATATGATACAATTTATCCTTCTACTTCTTCTTCATTATCAAAATCATCTGCTTGATCAAATATGGGACTATCTCTAGACAAAGGATGAGATGCTTCTTCTCTAAATCCTAAACCATTTTTTTTTCCTTTGGATTGCAGAACTCCATATACATTTGTTCTATGAGTCCCAACTTTATTTTTCCAATAGGTCATTTACCATTATATCCCATTTTTTTCACGATATCATAGCCTTTTCATACTTATGAGGAGAGATTTCTACATGTTTGATTCATTTATTAACTTCTTCTTCTTCTTTGTATAGCCATGCTAGGACAACATTTTCTTCATTTTCTTCAGCAAGAGATATATTAGCCTTTAAAAAATGTTGGTCCTTTATGAATGGTTAATGCTTTAGAACTAGAATATGGAAAACATGATGAGGGTCTTCCATAAGACCTGGGAGATGTAGGAAGATCGGCCAGAGATGGAAATGGATCTAGTTTTTATTCTCCCATTCATGTATCCTTGATTTGTAGCTTCTTTTTAAAAAAAATCATAGCAGTTGACTTAGAGATTTTAGTTTCTTGATATTTTGAGGCCTCTTTGTTGTGTGGGACCATGCTATCAGTATGTTTTGATGTTTTACAAGAGTAACTAAGTAACATCTTCTAGTATGGTGACCTCTTTTCCATTGTATGGAAACTTCACACACTGGTGATAGGTTGATGAGACATCCTACATTTTATGGATCCATGGCCTATCTAATAATATTTTGTATGCTAGAGGTAGATCAAGAACTTGGAAATGGAATCTCTCTCAATAGGTCCTACCCTAATGGGTAATACAACCAATCCTTTTGATGATATTTCTTCTTTGTCATATGCCTTGATTGTCATTTTTCTCTTGGGATATATAACATGTTCTGAGAAACCCAATTCCTTGACCATATTGAATGTGCATATGTTCAAACCAATGCCTCCATATATCAAGACATGCTTAACTTGGTGTTTATGGATCAAGACTTCTATATTCAAGGGTTGATTATGTGAATGATTCAGGGATTTGTCATCTTCTTTAGAGAAAGATAGATAGTGCAGGGAAGTTAAATGACCTACTACATCTCGAAACTGATCTATATCCAAGTCTTTTAGAATATTTTTTGCAAGTAGGGATTGTTAAATAATCTCTCTATGTGCCGGAGATATTTTTAGCAATTTAAAAATTGAGATTTGAGTAGATTGACATTGTAATAGTTTCATCAATTTGTACTTAGATTTTGATGATAGTTGTATCAGTTCTTTTGATGTATAAGGTTTTGATATTGAAATAGCTAGTTATTTTGATGAGTTAACTCCCTTGATAGTGACCTTGGCTTGACTTCTTGTGACTGCATTGGAAGATTCAACTTCTTTCTTTGCATCCTTGATGATAATGACATTCACTAATTTTTCACTTGATTGTATGACATTTGATTCATCATCCCATTCGAATTATTGATCAAACATGGGATTTCCATGTAATGTAAGAATCTCACTAGTAGAATGATAGTTGATGGAATTTTTTCTGGGTTCAATCATGTGTATCTCATTGTCATTCTCATTGTCATTATAAGTCTAGTTGATCTTGTTACCTTTGGTATTGGAACCTTCACCTTTATCATAGTGGGGTAGCGGTTCTTTGAATGATTTTTGATAATTTTTGGATTGGTGACCATCAACTTTAATTTATCACTGTTAATCAAATATTGGATCACATGCTTGAGTATCATGCATTTATTTGTCTTGGGTCCTTTTTTTTTATGGAAACCATAGAAATAGTCATCATTCCACAAATTTGGTTTGATTTTTGGTTCACATGATCTTGACTCTAGTAGGGTTATGATCTTGTTTTCTAATAGAGTCTTTAGTACCACTTCTAGAGATTCTCCTAGAGGATTGAAATTGGGCCTAGGTTTTGATAACCAAGGCTTGTCTCTATTTAACTCATTGTTTTCTCTAGGATTTGATGTAGTGTTGGAATTTTTAGCCACTTGAAGATTTCTTGAGAGATTGAAGACAACCAGTCTTTCTTTGATATTGGACACTTCCACAACTCCATCATTCATCATGTTCTTATTCCTATTCCAATATTTGAATTTGTCTTTGTTGTTATTGTTAGAATTTTTGAAATATTTGGTTTGTTTGTATAGTGTGATCTCCTCTTTTCCTACAAGAACTTCCTCAACCCAAATAGCGCTCTCTACTAATTTATCAAAAGTATAATGAGTTTGTATTTGCAATGCATAGTTCATTTCTAGGATAACATTATTAATGAAAATATTCATTTTTTTAATTTTGGGAATTTATCTAGGATATCTCACAAATATCTTTCTCCATCTTTGAAGAAACATGATGAAAGATTCACCACTTCATTGTTTAGTGTTACACAAATCCAACATGGTGACATTGTGCTGAATATTATATGAGTATGTTTGGATAAACCTCTTCACGAGATCTTTTAATGTCCTAATGCCCGATGAGAGTTTGGTGTACCACTCCATTGCTTGACCTCCAAGAATTCTAGGGAAAAGTATCATTAGGTATGTTTTTTTGTGCATAAACTCCATGCTAAGAACACAAAACTCTCTAACATGATGTTGATGGTCAACATTTCCATTTTACTTATCATATTTTGGGATTTACACATTAGGAGGAAATGATGGCATGTGTAAATATTTGTCAAAAGGGACAGGACATTGTTGATCCAATGATACTTCTTTGTTGGTCTATCCTTCTCTTTCTTAAGGTCCTTGATCTCAATTTGCAATGCTAAAAGTTGTTTAGAGAGGATAGATATGGGTGTTTCCACTTCTCTTGTTTTCAATTGATTAATGTCAAATTCCTTTGGAACTTTAACTCCCATAGACACCAAGTGTAGGAAATATCATTATTTTTCAGCATTTAGGACTTTTTCCATCATTCTTTGAAATCTTTTACTTTGTTGACATTTTCTAGTCTTCTTCTATTAGTTCTTCATCATTATTTGAATTGTCGTGATCATTGTGATCACTGTGGTTACTTTGGCGATCACAGAATCCCTAGTCATACCCTCAATGTGACATGGTTGGTGTGGTTTGATTATTTTAATGTGATGAATTAGGAGACTCTTGATTGAAGGGCTCAACTGTAGAAGTCTCTCCTTGATCAAAAGTGATTAATTAGTCTAAGAGAACATGTCCCTTCAGGATCTTGATAAAAGGGGTATGAATTGCTTCTCATGTTAACCATGTAAGTTGAGTATTGTGATGTTTGATAAGGTATGACTCCATTCCAAAGTCTCAAGAAGGTGATGTTCACAAATAATTGTCAACTATTGGACTAACTGGATAGATTTAATGTTGATACCAATTTTTGATAGCTGGATAAAGGATTTGATCTACCCTGATGATTGAATTCTAAGAACTAGATAGAGAAATTTGATATGACAATAAAATGAACTAATGATGATTTGAGACTATTGAATAAGAGGGTACACATTGATGAGAGAAATGCCTTGCACTCTTTTTTTGAAGACTATAACAAGATAGGTTGAAATAAGATCCAAAAGGGTACCAAAAAAAAACCAACATGCTTGCAAAATGTACAAAACAACCCACTACCCCAGAAATGACCCTCTATATGTGAATCAAGATATCTAGGATATGACTCAAGATAACCTAAAAATGAAATTTATACCAAGTACAATTAAAGGATGACTAGGTATGGCTAGGGATGTAGGACATGACCTTTTATTGACCAATTATGATTCTGTAACTAGTTTGGATGCTTTATCCACTTGTTTGAGGGATATATTTGATGTCTTTAGTGTGTCACTAACTTGATTTTGTCAATTTTGGGTCTTCAAGAGTTTTTTTGATTAAATCTTGTCAATTTTGAAGTCTTTGTGAATATCCACATCAAACTCATGATTGAAAGGTGAAACAAGAACACATTATCCCTATAAGAATTGGTATAGCATGAAAACCTTTTCCCACACTCAGGTACACTTCAAAGAGCTAATCACAATATGACCATTGAAGACCACACAATGGGTCAAGAAATGTTGTATTAGCCAACTCCAAATTCTCAAGGAAGGCCCGATATGGTGAGTGATCTTGGGGAGGTATCCTCCTTGCACAAGGATTATCAAAATTTTGGGGGTGATCCAAGTAGCTTCTACACTATGGCTTCTAGTTTGGGGTACAATTCAAATATAATACAAGTAAACATAGTCATGAAAGCATGATTAAGGCCTATAGCCCTAGAAAACTAGGAATAAGATTGTGTGATCAAAAGGTGACACACTTCTATAAACCATTGTTCTTGAGAGAATCCAAGAGGAGATCCCAAGAGGCAGCTTATAGCTTCCTATCTATGACATGCAAGAATGTAAAAATTATGGTTAGTGGCTCTCAAATGAACCTTAATAAGAAACCCTTGCAAGGTGCTCCATAGAATGGAAGATTCAAAATGAAGATGCAAGCATGAGAGGTCGATGTGAGATGCAAGAACTAAGCTAGAATGCAAGTGAAAGAACAAGAAAGAAAATCTAATCTAACCAGATTACAATGTCTCCTAGTTAAACTATATGATTTAAGCTAGATACAATAAGGAAATGCTAAGCTAAAATGCAAGTAAACTAGAATGATCTTAAGAATGCAATTAAGTAAAATGATATCATAACACTAGTATGAATGATCTAGTATGAGACTATTGATTGACTAACTGACTAGGGATGAGGAGAGAGTCCCCTTTTATAGAATTTAGAAATGAATGGATGGTCAAGATTAAGAGGAAAAATCCAAGGGTGGAGAAATAAACCCTATTTTCACTTTAGGGCACAAGATTCTCAAGAGGCAAAATTAATGGACATGAATGGTTATGTAGAAATGAGTGGTGGAGATTAAGAGGCAAAATAGATTCCACTTTTTTCATTTTTTCATTTTCTCCTTTTTCAAATTAAGAATTTTTTTCATGTGCACACATATGATAAACTAGGTTTAGTTAATTAAAAGGGGACATGTTCTTTTAATCAAATGAGACTTAGGAATAAAGTGGTCAATCTTTAGGATATCATCAAATAAATTTATAAAGTAATGATTTGATCATGAGATCAAATATTAAATCAATACACAAGATTGATTAAGCATAAGATAAGGTCTATTATTTTTAATGTTTAATGTTAGAGTGGGGTTCAAGGTTTACTAGACCATTTTTGAGTGATTACATTTTGCCCCTCTTTGATTAATGTGTGAACAATTTGGGAACACATTGAGTTAAAGAATAGATATTAAGATAATTGATAAAGATCTGACTCCGAACTTGATCGAATAGAGCACAGAGAGATAACTAGTCCCAAACTTGATCGAATGAGAACTAGAAAAGGTAGATAAGATAGATCTGACTCTGAACTTGATCGAATGAAGCACAAAAAAAGAAGCTAATCCCGAACTTGATTGAACAATAACTAGCAAAGATAGGTAAGATAGATCTAACTCTGAACTTGATCGAACAAAGTACACAAAAGATAACTAGTCCCAAACATGATCGAATGAGAACTAGAAAAGATAGATAAGATTTTCATTTAAGAGATAGATGATATATTAGTCCTACCCCCTCAGGATTGAAATAGAAATAAGGTAGAGGAGATGTAGAAATGAGATAAGATAGATTTGATCAAATCGAGATAAGATAAAGTTCCAAATAATTAAGCGCACAAGACTAACTTTGATCACCAGGTGATGAGAATTTTCCCCAGTTGAATAAGGTTGGCCATGAAGATGTAGTATTGGAATCAAGTCTAAACCAGAAGAATGAATGATGAAATGATGATGGACAAGAGGAAATAGTGGTTGCCTCAAAAGATTGAAGAGAAGTAGCCTCAAAGGAGTAATAATACTGAAATTATGTCTTGTAGATATATTTTGAGCAATCTCCAATTGATGGGATCGTGGCTATGTAGGCCATTTTTTGCAAATTTCACTATTTTTTATCATGTCATCTTGTGAGAGAACATGATGGATACGTACAGTGAGGAGTATCCTATGGCTTCTATTCTTTGTTCATTGATAAGTCACATTCTTGGTACAGATAGGAGTTAGAGAGGCTTCCAATGTGGCTGGGGTAGACTGGTCATGGATTTGTTATCTAGGCCTCGATGTATGGCATGGGGACCCTCTCTCCTACTATATATGTATCATGAGCTTCACAATATTATCTATAGGGAGGGGAAGATTTGGTCAGTAGGGGCCATCTTGGCACAGGTATGGGTGTGGGAGCATATCATTGTGATCCGCCCTAGAGTTTAGCCAAGACAAAGAGGGTGACCATTCATTTATAGATATTCAAGGTTAATTCAATAGATGCATGTAGGAGATACACCACATTGGCAGTGATGATTAGATGATTTACATTATTTCACATGGCGGTCATATATAGATTGTGAGAAATGGACCGAGGCCAAAGAGGAGCTGGCATACATTTTTTATAGTAGGCCATAATTAGGCTGACATACAAGTATATTAGATAATTTTTTTTATTAGCAGAGTACGGAGTCAATTTGGTTGGGCATAGGGTGTCAGTACAAAGACCACTGATTATGCCAAATACATGGATGAGGAGGACCTTGGATGGGGTCTTATGCTAAGGTATGAGATCTATGTACAAGAGACCTAGAAGCTGAAATGTATAGTGCCTAACCTAATTTTGAGGGTCATAGATACAAGTACCACTCCAGGGTAGATGAGATGGAATCAGGACCATCCCTTCCCCAAGTTTTCAATGCCTGTAGATTTGAGATTCAGGGGCAACGAGGATGGTGGTGATGGTGGTGGTGATGGGGGAGGAGGGAGGAGAGGAGAAGGAGGAGGGGGTAGTGGTGCGAGCGGGTCTACGAGAAGTACTCCTTCTAGAAATTGACCTACTAGATATAGGTCATGAGGGATTGTAGAGGCCATGGATATTGATGAGCCTAAGGAGCAACTAGTGAGGAGACCTCGGGGGAGAAGGGCAGAGGAGAGACCTACAACGCAGCCAAAGAAGAGGGAACCTACCGATGATGGGCTAGCATAGAGAGTGACAACACTAGAGGCATATTTACAGAAGGCATGGATCACTATAGATGTGAAGGACAAGCAGTTGTAGGATGAGAGAGCCCAAAAATTTATAGAGGTACAAGAGATGAGGTAGGAGAGAGATCAAGCTTGACAGGAGTCGCATTGACATGGGGCCAGAGAGACCTATTATTATGCTACTTATATTGTCACAGTACC
This sequence comes from Chamaecyparis obtusa, assembly GCA_027943335.1. NCBI lineage: Eukaryota > Viridiplantae > Streptophyta > Pinopsida > Cupressales > Cupressaceae > Chamaecyparis > Chamaecyparis obtusa. Next base: position 2,979,526 of record BSBK01001642.1, on the reverse strand, counting down.
TATAGGAAAGAGGGTTCCAGACTACTCTCAAAGTTTGGGAAGATCATAGGGTGTAGTACAAACACTAAATAAAGACCAGACTCCTCATCCAGCTCCACCTATGTAGGAGGGAGGAATCTAGTCATAGATTGTATTATGGCTTTCATTTTTTGACTCAATATTTTGATCTCATCATTGTAATCAGACATATCCATTATATATATATATGAGATGCCACATTTTGTCATTATTATATACTTATCTCATTTCTTTTATGATCATGGATGTATCTTTACTTTCTACACTTCTATCATGTGATATCTGATTCTGTACTCATGTCTTTTTCTTTATTACTTGTAATGTGACACTCTCATAGTTATAGATTCCTTATGCTTTGATATATATGTTTCACACTTTATAATTTTAGACATGATCCTTTGAGTAGATTAGATATGATGATGTGGTTAACCCCTTTTGATGACAATAAAGGGTGAGAAGATGAAAGATCAAAGAGATGAAAAGATATGGTCAAGATAGAAGAAAGGAGGTATGTGATCGAGCACAGCTAACTGATTTGTCCAATATTGATGAAGGAGACTCTCTCCAAAATCAAAATGCAAACTAAGAATGCACCTAAGAAATGAAAGATACCTTGAAAATGTAGGGTGCAATTTGCAAGGATTAGTTAGATAGGTCCTTGTTTTTATCATCAAGCCTTATTTAAGGGACATCGCAAGATCATAAAACCAACACTAGTGTGAGCACAACTATGGAGCTATGAATATGATCTATATCGGATAAAATATAGGAAACATATGTAAGCATCGAGACAAAAGTGTTGAGATGACCTAAACATGGTTTCCAAGTTAATGTTGTAAGATTATACCAGTATCGAAGCATAAGTGCCAAGATAACCATGAGTATGGTCTTGTGTGAGAAAACACAATTTAATAGTCAAGGATATAGCCTTAAGTCTCCTGACTATCCAAAAAATCAAAGAAAGAGACACCTAGGATTGTCAAAGTAGTACCCACATGAATAAATCAAATAAAATATGTCCCATGCCCCCATTCCTCTAGTCGAAACATCATGGACATGCTAAGGAGGGAAGACTGGTGCAGAGCACCTCATGAAGATAAGAAAGGTCACATAGTTGACCATGAATATCAAAAGGTGATGTATACAAAGAAGATGTCCTAGGTCTTCTCCTAAGAACAACATGATCCATAAAATCACAATGCTATTGTAAAGAGGCTTATAAAAGCCATTTTGTTAAGCTTATAAAGCCATTGGTAAAAGTATAACAAAGTCCCATTATTGGCACATATAACCAATATGGAGTAATGTAAGGGTTAAGAGAGGTAGATATAGGTTTTTGAGAGTTGTTAGAGGCCATGAAAAGGCCATGAAATAGATATGAAAGACCCCATGGGTCTAGTTGTCGAATTGACAACTTAGTTGTCAATTTGACAACATACTTTGCATCTTTTGCTGCAACTTTTTAGGACAGTTAGTTGTTGCTTGTTAGTAGTTAGTTTTGGAATGGTTAATGTAGTGGGTTGTATTGGATAAGTGGTTGGATGTGAGAGGTAGTTCTTGAAAAAAGAGAGGAGAGCAATATACATGAAGAAGTTTTTGTTTTGATCTCTGTACGGGTTATTACGAAGATCTCTTATATGGACAGTGAACACAACTCATAGAGATATCTCTGTTATTTATGTGGATTTTTATGGTTTCTAGATGTGGTTGAGAGCAGTGTTATTTCTTTCATCTTATACTTTTGCATGAATGGATTAGTTTTCCAAGTATTTATATTGGTTCTTGACTGTCTTTACCGTGATAGTCAGAAAACATGCACAGATTTCTTATTTTACAGTGGGTTGTAGGATGCACCCTCATTATGTGATCCTTAGTCTTTAGTGGTTTGGATCATCAAAGATGTTTAATGTAACGCCCTGCTAGGGAACCCAAGAGAAGTTAACCTATAACTTGCTACTAAGTTTGGTGAACATTTTTTTAATTTATTTTTAGTTAACATACAAGATACACAACAGTGCGGAAGCAATTACCATTTATTCACATTAACAACATTCAACATAGATTACAAAACTCGAGGGTCCCATGACGTAGAACTACTTAAGAACAAATAAAAACAACTAAAAAAAGATGACAAAAGATTCCATAACATAAATGATACAATTACAGCTTACATCAATATAACAAATCTCATGGACAACCATGATATTAAATAAATTGACATCCACTGCACATGTTGCAGGGTATGTAATAATTAAACTAACATAAAAGTACAATGTCCATATTAGGTATCACATGCGATACTCTAATATAGGACTACAATAAAGAAGCTATGATAAGAAACCAACAATGAAGAACAAAGAAGAACCAAGAAGGCATCCAACTGCAGAGTATCCACAGCACTGGCACCAGGACGTCGAATCTCAAATGGTAAAGAGTCACTACCACCCGACCTCATGAACCTAAACGGTCCACTCCCACCGTGCTGAGGAGATAACCACAAACCCCAATCGGATGACCAAAACCAAACAAGGATAAAACCACTGAGCAAGGAATCCTAAAAGCTCTCTACTCAAGGTACACAATAATAAAGTGAAAGGTGATACACACTAATCTAGAGGCATAACAGAAAACTTAGAAGATGACTTAAGCTACATGCTATGGGAGTGTCATCACATGTCTAACTACTTGAGTTACCCTGGATTGGTCACTCTGGACCCTAGACCCTCAAGCATTGAGTTACCCTGGAACTGACCACTCTGGGCCCCGGACCCTCAATACGATCCATGTGGGATTAGAATACTCTCTCTCAGATATGAGGAATTCTAATCATAACCAAACTCTATATTATCTTTTTAATGATCTCTACACATTTTAATTACTATGTTATCACTTAATTACATAACCTACAATAGGTTACCCAGGTGCTGACCACTTCGAGTCCCGGCCCCTATTGCAAGCCACTCCCCTAAGATGCACTTAATCAATCTCTCCTAGGCTCATAATCCCATATACATCCAACAGGTATACAACCAGTAATCCTAGATGCAGTTTCACACATAGAAACCCAAATGATTACACAAATACCATAAACAGATAATAACCAAAAAGAGCCCATAAGATTGAAGCATAGGTGATAAAAAAAATAAGCACACACAATGAACATGCTGCTGAAAAATAATCCAAGTGACGCATAACCCTGCCTCTGTTTCCCCCTAGGCCACTCTAATGCCCAATATCACGATAAGTACAAGACTACAGTTCAGAAATGAGAAACCAACATTCACAAATAAAGATCTAAACAAGAACTAGAGCATTGAAACTTTATAATGAACATAAACCAAGTAGAAAATAGATTGCATAATAATGATAGAAGAATCATGACATAACGAGCATATTAAAATCACTCATAAGAATATTCCCTAATAACATTCTAGGAATTTAGTAGAATAATTATCCAATTTTGGTACATACATAAGCATTTAGCAAATAATAATTTCTATAAAGAAACATTCTACTTTCATCAATATCAATTTCCAATTAATTAAATCTAATATTCAACTAAATCCCTATAGTACAGTTAAGACACATTTCGATTCAAAATTAAATCTTAAATTTAATTTAATCAATTTCAATGAACGCTTATATCCGATCAAAAACAAATTGATAAACATCTAATCAAATCAAATTAATCAATTAGATCGATATATTATCAAATAAAAATACCTCTAAAAATTAATCCAAATTAATTTTGCAAAACTAATTTAATTAAATCATTGGACAAAAATAATTTACCAACAATTATCTAATCTAAAGTAATTAAACATTTAATTAGATTAAATTAATCTAACTATAAAATATAAATAAATATATAAAAACTAATTATCAAAAAATGTTCTAAATTAATAATCATTTAATAAACTAAATATTTATTAACCAAAAATCTTAATAACTTAATAATAACAAATAAAACTTTAAAAAAATAAAGTAAACTTTGGGGGGCCCGCGGCACCTTCCCCACGGTAGTACCTGGTACTGCCGCTGCAGTCCTTTGGGGACTGCGCACGGTAGCGCCCTTTTCACCAAACTTAGTAGCAAGTTATAGGTTAACTTCTCTTGGGTTCCCTGGTGGGGCGTTACATTTAAGATGTTTCTTTTAATAATCCCATGTAGAGACAAGTAAGGAGACTAATTAACATTGTCAGACAGTGAGCATGTTAATGGAAAATGCATTGAAAAGAAAAGTATTTTGTCTCAGAAAAAATACCCTCAGTACGAGGGCCATAACTTTCCAACCAACCGTTGGATTTTTATGAGCTTTGGATATGTTTTCAAGATGCTATTTTTTCCTATCCTCATTGGAGCGATTGAGGATATCATGTCGGGTTAAAAAGTTATACCTCTCTAAGTGTGGGTTTATCCAGAGACAGCAAGAAGGTATGTTCTTGGGTATTTATTTTCAGAGTTTTGTTTAATGGATCTAGTGGATGGGAATGTGTATGGAAAGGGTCTAGAAGGATTTTAGGGAGTATATTTGATGAGAGAAATATCCCTAAATGTTCAATGGGAATTCTTTAAGTGACTGTCCCAAGTGTGGAGTCAAGAGATGCAAAGTCATTGTCTTTTAGGATGGAAGCCCTTAGTTGGTGTGGAAACAATGTGAGAAGCAATGTATCTTGTTTGAGCACTTGAATGGTGTGAGTCTGGTGAAGGTGAGCATTAATTAAGAGTAAGGTTATGACCCTTAATAGACCTAGTTGAATAGGTTGGGTCTTGGCATTGTATCTGGTTGAAGGTACTTTTGGGAGACACTAAGAGTGTTTAGAAGATTCTTGGATGAATCTTGGGAACTCACCCATTTGACTTACATCAAACACTCAGTGAAAATCATAAGTCAATTAGAACACAAAGAGAAATAAGTCATAACATATCTCAGTTGTTTCAGTTTAAGCGCGGTGTGAAAGAAAAAGATAACCACTGACTTGCTAGGACTCATGCCTGTAATTGAGGAATATCGCACAATCCTAGACTGTATATGAAATATCAACTCAAGATAGAATATCTGATAAGTATTGAGAAAAATTTGATGTCAAAGGGAGGTAGTGTTGAGAAACACCATTTTAGGGTAGTGTTAAGAAACACAGATGTGAGTTACTAAAGGACACCATTACGCACCAAACAAGAGGTCAGTTCATGCCCCCAAGCCCTAGACAAAGACCAATTCCAAACTAAGGAGATAAGATGATGGAGTTGAAAGGGTTTAGAGCACAAAGTGATAAGCTGATAGATAGAGGTGCATTGGTCTCAAGTAGCACCTATTTCTAGGTTTTCACCACTTGGAAGTTTTATTTACTTTTTCTACCAAGGTGCTTGTTTCTAGGTTTTCACCAAGGCATGATTTTTATCTTCTTCTTTTTTTTAATCTTTTTTTTTTTATTGATGCATCAAAGTGCCTATATGCTAGGTTTTCACTAAGATGATCTTTTTTCAAGGCTTTTTCTACTTTTTAGAATTTTTTCAGGATCATTTATCAATTTTTAGGATTTTTTTAGGACATTAAGATATGTACAAAGCTCTTGTAGCATCATGCATAGAACTTCTTCAGATGTAGGATGTTGATAGGTTCAGGGAGTTGTTCTCCTTCTAGTGTAGAAAGCTAATAAGTGCCAGATCTAAAAGTAGTAGTGATTATGTAAGGACCTAACCAGTTCATTTCAATTTTTCCTTTTTGTGCTCTATTCTGTTGATTCTTGGGATTCTCTCTTAAGATCAGATCTCCAACCTAAAATTCTCTAGAATGAACCTTCTTGTTATAACTTTGTGGCATCCTTTTATGATATACCCTCATGTGGTCAAATGCATCTTTTATTTGTTCATCTATAAGTTCTAATTCTTGTATACACATGACTCTATAGTCATCATTAGTGATAAGGCCTCTTAATGAAACTCTTAAGGAAGGTATCTCAACTTCAAGAGGCGAGACAACCTTAGATCCATAGACACGTGCAAAGGGAATAGCTCCAATTGGTGTGTGGATGCTAGTTTTGTAGGCCCATAATGCAGGATTAATCTATAAGTGTGAATCTCTAATTGTCTTATTAACTGTCATGTGTAAGATTTTTAGTAATGTCTTGTTAGAAGCTTCTACCTGGCCGTTAGTTTGAGAGTAGTAAATTAAGGACCAATGTTGTTTGATCTTGAATTTCTTACATAGCTATTTGAGATCCTTATTTTTGAATTGTCCTTCATTATAAGTATGGAGGAAGGTATGCCATAGTGATAGATGATGTGATTCAATATAAATACAAACACTTGTTTTCCTATAGCAATTGAGAGAGGAACAACCTCAACCCATTTTGTGAAGTATTTTGTTGCAATGATAATAAATTTGTGTCCACTGGATGAGTTAGGGTGGATTTGACCCACCAAGTCAAAAGCCCACTGTTGGAAAAACCAATGTGTAATAGAAGGGATAAGTTCCCTTTCTGGAACATGAATCAAGTTCCCATGTATCTGACATTTTTTGCAAGATTTAGCATAGCGTACGACATCTATCTATATAGTAGGCCAATAGGAACCAGCCCTTATTAGTTTTAGACATAACACAAGACCATTAGAGTGAAACCCACATACACCATCATGGACTTTAGCTAACACATGTTCGAAATCATATTTTTCTAAGCACCTAATAAACATTCCATCTAATCCCTTTCTAAAAAATTCACCGGAGATGATGGTATAATGGGAAGCATTGTGAATGAGTTGTCTTTTCTCATTGTGGGTTAGGTTATCAAGAATGATTTGGTCACGAAGGTAAAAGTAGATTTTGGCATAGTGAGAAGAGTTGTGACCAATGATAGTACAAATCACACGGTTTTCAAGGGATTTATAGACGGGGCAGGGTAGTTCTTCTACCGGGAATTAAAATATTGACTCATGTTCTTCTAGTTGTAAGATAGAACGTAAGGTGGGCATAGCATCAGCTGTCCTGTTTTCATCTCTATGAATCTACTGGAATGTGACAAAAGAAAAGTAGCTTTTTAGGTCACCAATCATCTTTTTATAGGGAAATAATTTCTCATCTTTTTTTTTATAGTCATTATTAGTCTAATTGATAACAAGTTGTGAGTCCCCAAAGACATGTAGCTCAGTAATCCTTCATTCAATAGCCAATTCGATTCCATTTGTCAAATCCTCATATTTTGCTATATTATTTGTGCAAGGAAACAACAATTTGTAGGACTTAGGAATAGTATATCCATGAGGTGAAATAAACAAGATTCTAGCTCCAACACCACTTTGTGTGTGAGATCCATCAAAGAACATTTTCTAGGTGCATACAGTTACATACATGATGGAAGCATCAAGGAAATCAATTTGTATAGGAGTATTATCTGGTATAGGAAATTTAGCTAATTGATCAACAATTTCTTGTCCTTTTATAGCTTTGTGATCGATGTATTCAATGCAAAATTCAGAATGAATCATCATCCATTTAGCCAGCTGACCAATGAGAATAGATTTATTTAGCAAGTATTTTATAGGATCAATTTTGGCAATAAGTTGTGCAGTATGTGCCAACATGTAGTGTCTAAGTTTTTGAGATGCAAACACCACCTCTAGACAAGCTTTCTCAATATTGTTTTAATTGATCTCATAGGAAACCAATGTTCTGTTGATGTAGTATATAGCCCCTTCTTTTCCATTTTCATCTTATTGTGCTAATAATGCTCCCAAAGATGTAGTTGTTACTAAGATATATAAAATGAGAGGTTTCCCAGGGATAGGAGGCATTAAAATTGGAGGTTTAGCCAAATATTCCTTTATTTGTAAGAGAATCTTTTCACATTCTTCATTCTAGGTATATCTAGCTCCTTTGTGTAGATTTTTGTTAAAATTTTCAGCTCTATCAACAAGTTGAGATATGAATCTTCTAATAGACTGAAGATGTCCTTGTAGAATCATTAGTTGACTAATGTTCTTAGGAGGTGGCATTTCCATTATTTCTTGGACTTTTTCAGGGTCAACCTCAATTCCTTTTGCTGAAATAATATGCCCAAGTAGTTTTCCCGAGGTGACACAAAATAAACATTTCTTTGGATTTAACTTGAGATGAAATTGTTCCATTCTATCAAATATTAAACTCAAGTCTGAAATATGTGTATTAGACTTAGCTAGGGTATCATCCACATAATCTTCCATATTTTTATGCATCATATCATGAAAGATTGTGGTCATAGCTCTTTGATAGGTAGCTCCTTCATTTTTTAATCCAAATGGAATGACGTTCCAATAGAAGGTTCCCCATGCAAAGGTGAAGGCAATCTTTTCTTGGTCTTCAGGTGCTATTTTGATTTGATTATATCTTGAGAAACCATCCATAAGAGAATATATTTCATAGTTTGTAGTCATGTCCACTATTATATTTATGTTAGGGAGTGAAAATTCATCCTTAGGGCATGCTTTATTAAGATCTTAGAAATATGTGCATGTACAAATGGATTTATCATGTTTAGAAACAAGAAAAATATTCAATATCCATTCGACATAATCAATAGCCCTTATGAATCCTACACTCAAGAGTTTTTCCAATTCTGCTTTATCCAAAAGAGCTATATATGGATGCATCTTTCTTAACTTTTGTTTTACTGGCTTGATACCTAGAGCTATAGATAGATGATGCATAATGATATTAGTGTCAAGCACTGGCATGTCTAAATATGTCCAAGAAAAATTTATCTTCTTTTCTCTAAAAAACTCAGTGAGTTTTTGTTTCTCATCTACTGACAAAGACTAAACTAGATGTATAAGTCGAGGTGCTTTAGTTGTCCTGAGATTTATAGCTTGTGTGGGCTCTATTAAGAATAAAGATATTTCATGAAAATAACCGGGTAGAATACCAAGTTCCTCATCTTTGGGTACCTCAAAGGGGTTTTCACCATTAGATACATCTTTTATTTTTACTCTTTTTGGTTTTGACACTGCCACAAAGTGGTTTTCGCCATTAGAATGCCTATTCTTTTTCAAATTTCTTTTTATTTTGTGACCAAGCTACTTGATATATATTTCAATCATACTTTTTTTTGGTTCACTAGTGGAAGAAACCACAGGTTCAATGGCATTAAGGTAATGGGGAATTTCATAGTCATTCTGAAAGGAAGGTAATGCAAGTGGCAAGTTTTGATGTGACCAATCAATTAAGTCAGGGTACACAAGTGGGAGGGAAGGGATGGGTTCCAAGGTATTAATTTGGGAGGAATCATCTCCAAGGAAAATATATTTAGAGCTTATAAGGTCTCTTTCAAAAGTACCTAGATCAATTTGATTTCTAGCATTGTCAACTTGATCAACAAGGGTGATATGTAAGTTTGACTCATCAAGCCCTGTGAATGACTCATTTACCACCTCATTTTGGTTAGTATAGGTATGGAATATATCAATCCCTACTTCTATTGACTCAACTAAGAGAGAGTCCCATTTAGGTTCTTGTGTTTCAATATCTTTGTCTCTTTGTAGGAGTCGTGTCATGTTTTTGTGGATACGCTCCCTATTAGGATCTTCAACCTCTGATTCTTTACTATGATGGGATGTGATAATTTCATCATCATGTTCAAATGGAGGTCCTTATTCATTCCAAAGGATAGCAGTGGATGGAAAAAAGTCATATGTATCTTAGTCAAAAATAGGAGTAGGCAATATTTCTTCTTCAGATTCACTATTTTCAGAAGATGAGTCAAAAACTAGTTGTGTGTTGGAAAATCCCAGTCTAGTTTTATCCTTAGATTTTCTCCCATTAGTATGGCTCATAGGCTCAATGAGACCATGTATTTTATTTTTGACGGGGCCATGACCAAGATAACCCATTTTAGTTAAGAATTCATATCCTTTTCCATATTTCTTAGGAGGTACTGTAGCATTAAGTATGATCTCTTCAGGTTCTTTTCCTTTGTAGATCCATTCTCTGATAGCTTGTTCTTCTCTTTCATCTTCTAAAGGTATTGAGGACTAGACAAAAGTACCATAGCATGTCATGCTAGAAGATGAAGGTTTGTTATTTTTTGAAGGTTTCCCATAAGAGCGAGGGGAACTTGGGAGTGTAGTAATAGAATCAAGTCGATATTCTCCCATTCCAATGTTCATATTTTCAATTTTCTCTCACAATCGATGAGGGTAGTATTTTCATCAGCAAGACTTTTATTTGGTACCAAGGAATCAACAATAAGTGCATTAATAGACATGGAATTATCTCCTAGAATAGAGATATCAATCCCATTAAAAGGGATTTTTATGCACTAGTGCTAAGTAGAGGGGATTAACTGCATGTCATGAATCCAAGGTCTTCCTAGCAGTATATTATAGATAAGAGGAATATCAATAACTTGGAACATCACCTCTTTTCAATCAAGCCAACCTGAATGGGTAATATAATTATCCCTTTAGAGGACCTTTCGACTTCATCATAAGCCTTAATAGTGATCTTCTTCCTTGGATCAATAGTGAATTTTGATAATCCCAATTTCTTGATTACATTAAAGGAACATATATTTAACCCAATGTTGTTATCTATTAGCACATGTTTAACTCAGGTATGATATATTTGGATTTCAATGTGCAAGGTGAGGTTATGTGGATGACTTAGGTACTTTTCATCTTTTTCTAAAAAGGAAAGGTGATATGAAGTGGCAATATGATTGACCATAGTCTGGAATTGATTAGTGTCAATGTTCTTAGGGACATTATCTACTTTTAAAGACTTTTCTAAGATTTCCCTATGCGTAGGTGATAGTTCTAGTGAATCAAATATTGAGATTTGAGTATAAGTTCATTGAATTTGATCCACTAAACTGTAGCTAGATTTGTTAGAAGTGGAGGTTTTCTTAGAAGAGGTTGTCACTTTGGGATTCACTTGTTTTAACAGATTTGGACCTTTGAGCATGACTTTGGGTTGGCTTCTGGTAATAGCATTGAGAATTTCCCCAAATGAAGGGGGATTTTCATCTTTAAGCATTATCATGTGATGGGACTCATTGTAAGGATTATCACTCCTTGAAATGACCCTAGGTACCTCATCAAGATCTGAATCATAGTCGGGTCCATTATCTTTCACCATGTTGACACTTTCATCCATTGGTTCAAGCATGTTGATGACATTTTCATTGTTTGTATAGGTTTAATTAATCCTATCCCCTTCATCTTTCTTAGATGTTGACGCTTCTCCTTTATCCTATTTAGGGAGTGGTTCCTTAAAGGCTTTGTGATTAAAATCCTTGACAAGGCCATCTAATCCAACTTTTCCATTCTCAATAATGTCTTGAATGACATGTTTTAGCCTTACAGAGTTATCAGTCTTATGTCCCTTTTTTTAATGGTATTCACAGTAATGATTATTATTCCACCATTTACATTTTATTTCAGGCTCATAAGGTTTAGCAAATTCTAGTAATGTGATAATTTTGTTGGGGAGTAATGTATTGAGTATTACATCATACAAGTCTCCCAAATATGTGAAATCTCACTTAGGCTCAGGTATCCATGGAGGTCTTGTCTTGTTGGAGTCATTAGTCTTTGTAGCCTCTTGTTGACAAGTTGTTAAGATAGCATTACCTAAATTGAGGAGGGACTCCTTAGACTTAGTTTCATCAACAACACCATCACTAACCATATGCTTATTCTTGTTCCAAGGTTTTATCTTATCTTTGTAACCATTATTAGCATGGGATCTCTCTTTGTTTAGAGTGATTTCACCTTTCTTGACCAAGACATATTCTATACGAAAGGAACTCTCAATCATGTCATTAAAGGTGGAGAAAACTTTCTTTCAAAGATCATAGTGTAATTCAAGAATAAGACTCTTGACAAAGATGTCAGTCTTTTCACTCTCAGGGAATTGTCATGGATATCTTGAGTGCAAATTTCTCTATCTTTGCAGGAATGTGACAAAGGGTTCACCTTTCTTTTGTTTGATATTGCATAAGTCAAGCATAGTTATTGGATGTTGAATATTAGAAGAATACTAGTGTACAAATATCTACACAAGCTCATCAAAAGACTTAAGTGGAGGAGTGATCTTTGTAAACCATTCCATGGCCTATCCACTTAGACTCCTAGGGAAGAGTCACACAAGATAGGTGTTATCATGCATGAAGTCCATACTTAGAGCATAAATTTGTCTGACATGATCATGGGGATCTCCATTGTCATCATACTTGTCAAACTTAGGGATTTCAATATCCCTTGGAAATAGCATCATGTATAAATTATTATCAAAAGGTACGACACATATGGTTTCCACTAAAAATGATGATTTAGGTTTCTCTACTTCTTTTCTCAAGTTTGATACTTCATCTCTCAAACTTTGTAATTCTTTTCTAGTAATTTCTAGTTCTGATGGTACTCTTTTCTGAATCAACCCATCAATATCAAAATCATGTGGAAGCTTTAATCCTTTAGAGGCTAGATGCAAAAAGTATTGGTCACCATTTTGTTCTAATGTCTTTAACATAAGCCTCTCGTAACGATCATCTTGTTGAAATTTGGGAGTTCTTCTTAAGTGATTTCCCAATCTGTATTCCCCGTTCGAGAATGGGAAGATCTCGAAGGTGATTCATATCCATTGTGTCAAGATCATGGGGGAGATCTAGGTGGTGTATTATTTCTCTTCTTTCCATGGTAGAAATTTCTATTAAATTGTTGTGCCAATCGGGCTGCTTGTTCTTCCATGTAGGCTTTTTTTTCTAATTCCATTCATCTTAATCTTTCATTTTTCTCAAAGAGTTCATTAAATCATTTGTCATGCTCTTCTCTAGTCATGGTAAAAGATAGTCTATTTTTGGATTTTGATGAGGCAATAGGTGTCTCATGAGTGTTGTCAAAGGTGTTTCCAAAAGGGTCAAACCAAACTTTAGTATTCTCCTGTTCTTTGTCAAAGATAACTTGAGGGTATTTGTCCGGGTGACTTTGACGTCTAGTGGAAAAAGGCAATTCATCAAAGATGACTAGTGGTTTCTTTCTTTGATCAATTTGGTATCTAGTTGTTACTGGGATGAATAAGGGTGTAGATAGCCAATTGAGATGAAACAAGATGACTTGATGTCTTTCCTAGAAAAGAAAAGTGTTCACTTGTCAAAAAAAACAAGAGAAAGAGAATAAAAGAGATAGATCAAGATGACTTGTCGCAAAGTGCCCAAGCTGCGAGTAAGATCCTTGGGTATGACACTTGCGACTCAAGTCAAGGGATAAAGCCAAGATAAGATAAGATAACCAAGAGAATTTAGACAAGTGAACAAATCTACTAGTCAAGAACATAACCAAGGAATCTAAGTAATCATGTTCAGCTAAAATAACTCATATTATGTCAGTTTCAAACTAAGAGATCAAAAGGAGTCAAGTGTAAGCTCCCTAAATCAGCTAAGAGAAAATTTGAACCAAACCTACTCAAATCAAAATATGGCCAATAGTCCTCAAATAACTAGGTGACACTAAAGCAAGAGATAAAATCTGTACGACATACCATAGTGAAGCAGGATGACACTTTAAGTTCATGTGATGTTTCTTATATGAGTGAGATGATATATGCTAGTATAGTAATATGACACTTCCCCTGACTAAAGATGACACTCTAAAAGGTCGTGCAATATTTCTCACTAAAGGAAGACAACACTTAATCATAAAATAGTGAAGGAACAATTTTGTCTTGAAATCTTTGTTATGATCAGTTGTTTTGGCAAAATAACAATTTTTATTAGTAAGTTTAACTAGTTTGATGTTTTCAAATCAATTGTGTCACATAGAGTAGTCTTAAAATAATCAAGAAAAGGACAAAGAAACCTTGCATGATACAAACATTTGTGAGGTCTCAAAGAAAAACTCCATGAATAGAACCATAATGTGTATGTTCAAATAATTTCTACTGGTCTATCACAAATCAAAGACACATCAAGCACATTCTACCTAAGGTCAAGAGGGTAGTTCTTCAACCTTTTCCCACAACTTGATGTTCTTAGCCCCACAGTTAGGTGGTTGAGTGGCTTTTCCTAGGACTATGCAAGTTATGGATCAATTGGAAGAGATTGATGCTTGAATCACATGTCTTTCCATATTTCCATATTCAAGCTTTAGCATCCAAGGGAACACATATGGTGAGTATCTTGGGGTGATCCGAGTAATCCACTTGGATCGATCCTTGCACAAAGGAAGTCACACGACCAAAATAGGCAGTCTCTAATCATAGGTTCTTAATAAGGGTATTCATTCATGACTACCCTTGTAGTTCCATAAGTGAAATTAAGACCTTTCAGCCCTACAAGAAAGCAACCAAGTCTTCTCTCTTTGGATTGGAAGAATATTTTGATTATAGTGGGGTCATTCCCAAAAGATTACTCTTTTGGAAGGACCACTAAAGATAGATGCAATAAAGTAAATGGATAACTAGTGGAGGTCTAGATTTCTAATTTTCCATAAGGAAAAGAGAATACTCTCCTACTCCATTAGTGTCTCCCCAAACACGTCAAGCACTTGTTCATTCACCAAGATTCCCTTCACAAGTAATCAATCAAGAAGGTCTAGATTTTTTATTCATCCTCTAGGAGGTGAGGAACATACTCTCCTACTACTTAATTAATCACAAGAAACAAAACCTTCTAATTAAGCTAGGTGCCTATAAAATCATGTATACGTAAGCACAATGTTGATTTGTATCTCCCAAGGAAACCTATAAAACCACAAGTTAGTAATTTCAAGATGAGTCTTTGACAAGCATCGTACAAAACCACAAGTTAGTTTTCTTCTCAATGCAACTCCTTTGACAAGTGATTCCTATGAAATCAAAAGTTAGGGCATGAAATATTTAGGCAAACAAGATCAATAGCCCTACAAGATAGCTTGTTAGATTCTATTAGAAAATTACGAAATCTGAAAATGCATAAAAATGCAAGAAGACTTGGCAAAAATCAGACTGTGACAAAGAATAAATCTGGGAAAAACTTCATAGTTTTCCAAGAAAATCATATGACATTTCCCTACAAACCAGACGACACTTTAAAATGATGCAACAATTTGTAAATAGGTTGTGTGACACTTTACCTGAAGGAATACGACATTTCTCTGTATGATAGAGTGATATTCCAAAGGGCATGAAATTTTTTCTGACAGTTGTGTGTGTGAATTTTGTACCTAGCTGTAGACACAACACTTCAGTAAAACATTAGAGGTTAGCTAAAATCAAAATCGTGCAATGAAATGAAAACTAAACTAACCAGGCGATTTACTGCCTTCTAGTAGATGCGAGTATGTATTCTCAGATTGGACCGAGATCAGTGATCTTGATGACACCTAAACGAAGGATTTGAATGCAAGATCTAGATATGAATTAGATGCAAATTAATCTATATTTTTGGTTTTCTGTGCAATTATGAAAGAAACTGATATGAATCTATTCTAGATGAAAAATTGATATGCAAAATAAACTATAATGATATGCTAAACATGAAACTAAAATGACAAGATTGATCTCACAAAAGTTGTTGATTTGCAAAAAAGCTTCAATTATTCAGATGTCGATTCACCAGTGTGATTGTGCAAATTCATGGATTGATTTTGGCAGAGTAAGTATGAAAACTTGTGAGATGATTTGTGAAGAGTTGAGCCTTGATTTTATAGAAATCTAGGGCTTTGGAGGTGCATGGAAAAAGCCATAAATCACTCTAGTTGATTTTTGAGTCAATAAGGAATTAAAGATAGTTAACTCACAAAAAATCATGCAAAAACAACTTTTTGATTTAAATCAGAAGTTGAGATCAGCTTTTAACTCAAAAGAGAGTTGAGTTTATTTTTAAAACAACTTGAATTGATTTTCTGATTTAAAGTTTAACTATTTTTTGGATGTGCATAATTAATTATGAATTAAATAAATAAATAAAGTGATTTATCCTCAACTTAATTGATTTTAAAAATAAAACAATTGATTTATGGGTTAATCAATTATTAAATCAAACTTTTATTCCAAAAACTATATTATTAAATTTGACAATTGACATTAATTAATTAAATAAGAATTTAATCAATTAGTCATAGGATATTTGATTTATTGTCAAAATGAAATAATACAATTTAGGAATAAATATAATTAAATCCAATTAAATAATTAAGTGGCAGTATTAAATCTAATTAATTAAATATTCAAAATATTCAATTAATCAAACTTTAGGATAAATAGGATTTATCGTCAAATAATAATTAAATTAAAGATAATTAGGATAAATTAGGAATATTGCTAGGAATATTCCCAATGCAGAATTTGGGATAATCAATTAGGATTCGATGATGTTCAGATGTGCCTTAGGTTAGGAGTTCGATGTCGATTTCGTTTGAATTGAAGATGTAGGAGGTTAATAAACCTATGGCCCATTTTTTGGGTATTACAAAAGTGTTACAAAATCTCGCACGGGTATATGTTGGAATGTCCTACAACCTTCTAGGTTACAAAATAAAAGTGACGAACCTGCAACAATAGAAATCTGAAAATGCAAGAAATGGAGCTAAAAGAGCATGTTTAGCCCTATGATGGGAGTGAAAAATGTGTTATCAAAAGGTCACACACTTTTATAAACCATTGTTCTTGAGAGAATCCATGAAGAGGAGATCCCAAGAGGCGGCTTATAGCTTCCTATTTATGATGTGCAAAAATGTAAACATTATGGATAGTGGCTCTCAAATGAACCTTAATAAACCCTTGCAAGGTGCACCATAGAATGAAAGATTCAAAATGAAGATGCAAGCATGAGATGTAATGTCCCCGCCAGGGAACCCATAAGGAATCAGGTCTTTAGACCTAAATTTGTAACTAACAATTTTTTTCTAACATTATATCATTTCATTATTACATTCACAAGTATATTTCTTAAGGTACCCTATTCAAATTCATTTACTAACATTAAGAATTTCATTTCATAACTAAATCAAAATGATTCCATTTCTTTCTTTTACTTTTACATTTCAGATTAAAAGAGAGATAGAAAGCAATATTTCATTCCTAATAATATATTTTACTTCCCAACACATTTCCATTCCTTTTCCTTTACACATTGAACAATTTCCTCTACAATTCACATTTGAACCTTTACATAGGAAACATTTATTTTTATTTCAACATAGGAGAGATAGAGAAGATAATTTCAACATTAAACTTTTCATTTCAACTTTGAACTTTCAAATAATATCCCTTGAAATAAACCCCTAGAACTATCCCTCCCTGATTACATTGCTTTTCTCTTTCAAATACAATTTCTGATAATGAATCCAATAATAAGTACATGAATGGACCGAAGGCTTTACATCAATATCTTTACATTTTTTCCTTTAACAATACATGATACAAATAGAAAGATCTATATCATTTCATGAAACTAAATGCATCTAAGTCACGAACCACAAACAATACCTCGAAAGATATTTTCCACTCAACCATGTGAAACTAGTGAAGTTACACCCCCCTGTGCTAGGAGATAGAACCAAGATACTCACAAGGCCCTAAAGAAATCTAAGGCTTTACAAAACATAACTTGAAAACAAATATATGGCTTAACAAAATACCACTTTACTATACACATAAGTTAGGTTTCTAGCATACCCTCTAGGTGAGTGTCATCACATATCCTATATTTTGGGATCCTCCCTAGCAACCATGCAACCCCAGTACCCCCTTTCTGAATAGGGATCCTCCCTAGTAGTTACCTATGGTCCTAGTACTCCAACATGCCTATGTGGACATTATTATGTGTCTTTCATTATCTTTTGTTTCCCCCCATTCCCAAATTCATCATTAGGTTCACTTTTTACTAACCCACCCATAGGATTCTATGGCAACCACTTTAGGGTTCCATCACCTATGGAGGGCCACTCACCTAGGGTACCTAGTCCCCTAACCAGACACACACATACCATGAAACGATCAAGTACTTCCAAAGGTTCATCTTGCATGTCTAGGAAACCCTCCTGTGCACTCAGGCCACCAAGGCAAGTTCTAGCCTCATAATATGAACTCAAACATAAGCCAAGTATTGAAATAATATAATTAACATCTTATAATACCAAAAAAACCATCAATGGACATTCATAAGTGATACTAAATGTATCCCAATCACAAGGAACAAATTATAGAGGTTCTAAGCCCAAAAACTATAAATTTTGAGCCACTAAAACCCTTAAAAACTCCAAACGAATTTGTATAGGAACCCATAAGACAATGTATGCATGCACATAAAAAATTTGACCAATTTTTGTATGGGTATGAGTACAATTTCATACATCATTTTAGGATGCTTTCACGAAACTAAATTCAAAACTTCTTGAAAAGGCCAAAAACTGACATTTTTAGTTGTGGAGTGTGCCTAGGAAAGGTTCCCTGAGGTCTACCTAATGTAGGGACCTTAGTAAAACCTACATAACACATAATCAACCCTACCTAAACCTCATACAATTATAATCAAAATAAAAACCACAAATCACAGAGAAGCCTACAGAAGAAAAAATGTGGAAATATGACTGCAATCCTTCCCTAAACCTTCCTAACCCTTCCTAATTCTTCCTAAACTTCCCTAATCCATTAAATAACAATAAAATACACCCTCATACATAATCCAAAGACATTGATAAACTTCTAGGAAAGATTTCATAACCCAAAAACCATACAAGCATGCTTAATTACTTCCCAAAAGCATAAACAAACACACATAAAACATAATATTAAAATTTCCTTTTTAAACTCATTTTATATCTATCATACACAAATCATACTACATGGAATACATATTCATTAAAACACACATAAAAGGAAGAATGGATATTCATCCCAGTTTAGACCCTACCTGGGGTCTTGCGGAGAATCCTCTTCCAACAATTGGAGTACTTTCTGCAAATCTCCAAGCCTTGAGTTAGTAGTCTCCTAGATAGATTCCTCTAGAAACCAATCTTCAAAATATAGACATACCCTTGCCCTCACCAAACCAGAGAACTCTCAACCTCACAAAAAAAGACTTCAAATGAACTTTTTAGAAAAATCAATGCAGAAAACCTCAAAATCTCCTTAAAAATTTAATCTCCAAATCACACAAAATACAAATATTTAACCTCCAACTCTATGGTTGGAGGAGTTTCTTTACGGGAATAAACTTCTCCAACTTCCATAGTTGGTTGTAAAATCAAACCAATCATTCCTTGAAACACTTAACAAAGTTATAATAAATTTAATTAAAATAGCCTCCAAGAAAACTATAACAAGAAGAATAAAGAAAAAGCTTTCAAGGAAAACACATAGCACAATTGGAAACCAACTAGCCTAACTTCTAAGAGGTCTTGAGTTCAACTCCCTCCTAGATAGCTAGTTTTACTACAAAGAGCTTTCTTTATTACCTCTTAATATTTTAACTTTTTATTTAATACATTTTATTTAAACACTAAAGAATCCATTTACACAAGCAATTAAAAACACATACATAATATTATTTATATATGCGTGTGCACCCACATATACACATCCATATATAAAATATAATCATTTAAGCACAGATATAGCATATATATATATATATATATATATATATATATATATATATAGACACACACACACACACACACATATATATACTTACAAGGACAAATCTAACTCGCAACATTAATCTCAAAGCAACATCAAAACCTAAGTCACAAAACAACATCACAAAATTGCATTCAAATCCCCCAACTAGGGTAACCTCCTAACAAGAGTCTAAGTCCACGAGTACCCTTGGAAGTAGCTTGGTAAAATATCCACACAACAATAGTTCGAAGATTTTTAAGGCATGCTCAAACCTGTGTATCCAGGCAAAGATGATACTAGGTACTTGCATCCTGCATCACCAACTAACATGCATATATACATATATATATATATACACATATATATATATACATACATATATATATATATATATACATATACATATATATATATACATATATATATATATATATATATATATATATATATATATACATACATACATATATATACATATACATATATATATATACATATATATATATATATATATATGTATATGTATATGTATATATATATATCATCAAAAAATGGAAGCACTTCCTTTGAGGACTGGTTTAGCCCTCTGAGTAAGTGGTTTGGGGTCATGTCAAATGACTTGAATGGGTCTTTGACTTGGATCTTACTTTCTCCCCTATCCTTCCCTATTGTCCGCTTATTTCTTACCTAATTTTGGCATCCTGCTCTGAGAATTTGAAGTTCTTGACCTCAGGGTCAAGGTTGACCTCAAGCCTAACCTAGGTTAGGGTCAACCTCAACCCTGGCCTAGGGTCAAAATTTCAAATTCCAAAGGTTTCTGGATGTCGGGTTTCGAAAAGAATTATTTCCCGCTTCCGGGTCGGCTGTTTCGGACTTCAAAATGGTAAAATCTTAAATGATATTTAATTTAGGTCCACTTCCAAGGGTATAGAATTAATGGGAATTTATTTCTCCTATGTTGGCCTCTCTAGAAGTTTGTGCCCTAGAATAGTATATAAGGAAGCCTTCTCCTCTCATTTCAATCTATCACAACACAAGATCAAGAAATCATCAATCATAAGATGAAATCAAGCATTCAAGCGATCAAGAAGAAAGAAAGAAAGCATTCAAGATCCAATTCATCAAGGAGATTCATTAGTAGCCATTGAAGGATTCAAGCTCTATGGAGCCCTCTTGTTGAAGATTTCTCCATCCATATCCATTCGAGCTTCTTCCTATTCATTGAAGGATTCAAGCTCTATGGAGCCCTCTTGTTGAAGATTTCTCCATCCATATCCATTCGAGCTTCTTCCTATTCCAAGATCCATTCATGATTGGTGTTGAAGATCTAAAAATAATTTATTTGATACATCCTACATTCATTTGGAGCATCCATACTTGTGGATTCAAGGATTTGAATCCTCCACAAGGGTTTCAACATAAGCAAGGTGAATTGTTCCATTTACTTTGTTTATTATTGCAATTTCAATTATATTTCAAGGTTAATTTTAAAATTGGGGTTTGACCAAGGCAAACCCCTCATCCAAACAACAAAACCATTTTTCTCACAAGTATAGGTGTGGAATAGAAAATTACAGAGTAGATTCAAACACCCTTTTCGGCAAACTATCAGGATCCGCAAATAGAATTTCTATCGGAGCAGTGCAGATTAAGATCGACATAAAGGGGTCAAGGTCGACCTTCATTTGGGTCAAGGTCGACCTAGTTCAAAAAAGAAAAAGATTTATGGGTTTTCTCCATCTCTATGTTTCCATTCTAGATCTGATTGCAGAATTTCTTAAAACTCAGTACAGACACTAGAAAATAGCATTTTCCAATTATGCTATACTTTGAGGTTAGTATTTTTCTTCAATTCAATTAATATTTTAATACTCTCTTCCATAATGGAATGTGATTTTTTCCTCTTTCTTCATATTCTTCATCGATTGATTCATTTATGCATTGACCATTTTATTTTGGTTAATCTATTTGGATCTTTCTTTTGGGAATTTGGGGTTAAGAAGAAGATCTTACCTTCCCCACTCCTACACACACATTTTCATCATCTCTTTCATCCCTCACCCCATCTTTTTAATATTACATTTTGGTGAGCCCGTGATAGACAACTCTTTCTTTTATGGTGTTAGATCTTACATAT
Organism: Chamaecyparis obtusa; assembly: GCA_027943335.1. NCBI lineage: Eukaryota > Viridiplantae > Streptophyta > Pinopsida > Cupressales > Cupressaceae > Chamaecyparis > Chamaecyparis obtusa. The sequence continues at coordinate 2,957,801 of BSBK01001642.1, read as the reverse complement.
ATATTAGATTAGCCTTCCTTTATGTGCTTGCATTTACATTTCAAAAATAAAACAAAAAAATCATATAAAGAAAAAATACAAAAACATTTATTTGTTCATGCCTTGTGTTTTCCTAATTTAGTTCATTTACACTACATTGGTATATGAGCTTTACTACCTCTATTCCTACTTATAATATTCTGATTAGAAGAAGTCACAGACTTATGGGTTCCTTTGATCCTAAGTCTTCCTCTCCTTTCCTTAGGATCCCGAATGATTATTTGATCACTCATGATTATAATCCTACTATAGAGCACAACTCTTCTCACTCATCTCATGATGAGGATGATGCTTTAAAATTTCTTCCTAAACAAGTCCAAAAAATTTCAACTGAACTTGATAAAATGGGAAATTGGCTTATTCAAGAAAACCATAATCAATATTCTATTCAAGCTATAGAGGCTCTTAAGAAAGTCTTTCATGATAGGGATCAAGGTGTTAATCTCTTATGTGGATTTACTCATCTTGTGCATTTAAATGTCAAACCTTTAGCTCAAGAAGCTCAAGAACTAGGATTCACTCCTCCTATCACTAGTGTGGAGCCTTCTTCTGTTCCTTTACCTAGAATTCCTACTTATACTCCTCCTTTAGTGACTCCTTTAGTTATTCCACCGGTGTCTCTACCTACCTCATAATATTTTTATCATAGTGTTTCTTTTACCTATTCAAACCCTCTTCCAATTGTGGTTCCAAGTGTTCCACCGGTTGTGTCTTCCATTCCTACTGCTTTCTACACTTTCCCTAGTGTTTCTAATTTTTATGTCTCCTATTTCTTTTAATGATTCCACAATCATTAGTCTGGGTCAAACTGTATCCTCTTTACAACAACAAATTGCGTCCTTAACTCATTCCAAGTTTAATATTCCTACATGTGACATTTGAAGTCCTTTATCTCTAGACATTATTCATGCTCCTGCTCCTTAACAAGCCGATATGCCTCATCTTGAGAATTACAATGGTAAGGGAGACCCTATCACTCATGTTAAAACATTTCAAATCCTTTGTAGTGACATGCTCATGACTATAGGATTTTAGCCAAGTTGTTTTCTAGAACTTTTCATGATAAGGCCTTGCAATGGTATTGTTCCTTGCCTCCTTATTCTATTGATTCTTTTCCAAAACCTACTAATTCCTTTATCCAGTAGTTTCAAAATAACATTGGTATGTAAGTGTCCTTAACCGATTTGATACATTGTAAAAAAAATACTAGAGAGAAATTGACTAAATTTATTGGTAGATTTAAGCATTTGTATGCTCAAATTTCTTATCCTATTTCTGATATTGATATTTAGAGTATGTTTATTTCAAATTTACAAAAGGATATTAGAGATAAGATTCTGCTTACTGAATTTATCTCTTTTCAACAACTTTGTGCAGTGCTTCATCATTATCAATTAAAAGTGAGTCAATTTGAGAGAAACAATCCAATGGCTCATGTCCTAGTTGATAAGAGTGATGCTACTCCTAATCCCAACAAGTTTCAAAAACCTAACAACTATTTCAATATAAATAAGCAAGAAATGTAGTTGCTAATCAAGTTGTTGTTGCATCCAGTAATGCCACTTCTACATCCACTACTTGTCATCTGAATCGTACGTTTACTCCTCTTTCTAAATCTTTACATTCTATTATGAGTAAATTGTTGAATGCTAATATGATTACTTTGCCTCCAATTCGACCTCTTTTACCTACTATGATGGAATCCAAATCCTTTGATTCCAAAGCCTTTTGTCAATACCATCATCAAAATGGCCATGATATTGAGAAGTGTTATTCTTTAAATCATAAGGTTCAAGACTTAATTGATTCTAATTCTTTATCTATTGATAATTTTGATGGTAGTGGGAATAAATATATCTCTCCTCCTAATCAAAACCTTCAAATCTATATGAATCCTTTTCCTACACCTGATACTAATACCATTGTTCAGTCATCTACTATGGATATTGTTTATGATTCAAAGATAGATGATCTCAATCATATTGTTAACCATGTAGAGCATGTTTTTTTGCCTCAACCTATATCTCCACCTCAACCACAATCTCAACCTCAACTTCAAGTTCCACCTTAGCCCAAAACAAAACCTCAACCTAAACCTCGAAAACAACCTAAGAATAAAATACCTAGGGAACTCTTGATCACCTTTGATGATTCTAAGACTATTAAAGCTCCTGATGGTCCCCTCTACATTTATGCTAGGATTTCTAAGATACCTACATGCGGTTGTCTTATTGATCCTACATCCTTAGTCAATGTTATTACTAAAGAAAATATTTTTATGAATAACTTACAATGTGATTGTTATGATACATCTAATGTGTGGGTCCAAACTTGTAATGGTTTTCTTTATCCATCATTTGGTTCTATTAACTTGCATGTTGAACTTTGTTGTAAAGTTGTGGACACTACATTTTTGTTCCTACATCTGATCAGTTTCAAGTTAAGTTTGGTTTTCCTTGGTTGAATGCCATGCATGTCATTGCTTCTCCTATCCATAAGTGTATTAAACTCATTCATGATGAAGAAGTGAAGATGATTAATCATAGTTTATATCAACCTTCTAGGCCTATGGATTGTGCTACCCTTGAATTATTTTGGCCTTCATTACCTAATTCATGTCCTTCTTGACCTGATAACCTTTTTCACTCCTATCAAGCCTATAAACATCACAAGATTTTTGAGTTAAGAATGCCTCAAATGGATCTTAACCATGGTCTTTTTCCTACACCTTCCATACCTCCTTTATCCATGGCTTCTAGTTTTGTTAATCAAGCTTCTAGTGTTGATTTTCAACCTACTGAGAATCCTACTAATCCTCCTATAGAACCTGTGAAGGAACCGGTTGTTGTCTCTCCTAGTTCTCAACATATTTCAAACAAGACAAAATGTAACAGATCTTCCAATGAACGTTGTAAGAAGTGTCAGGCTCAAGCTAAGGCCTGTGCCTCTATTCTTCAAAGTTCTTTACCTTCTTTTGACCAGCCTATGCTTGATGTGTTAGAAGAATTTAATGTTAATAATGATATTAAGATGAATGATTATGATGATTCTATTTGTATATTAGATTCTATTTTGATTAATCTTGATGAAGAAGATACTCTTGATGATCCTAATGATGCTAATGATGAATATGAGACTATTGACATTGATACTAATTTACCTAATATACTTTCAACACAATTGATAATTACACCTAGTATCGAACATTACAATTCTCAAGAGGATCCTTGTTTGGAACTAGCTATTATTCCTACTACATTGGATATAGTCCCTCTTGCAAGTTTTCCACCTTCCCTAAATGATATAGACCAAGATGGGGAGAGTAGGCAACGCACTCAATTGGCTTGTACTTCATGGTAGTTGTTTGTGTGTTTTCTTGTTGTATTGTGCTTCTCCCGTAATGTGTTTTCTATATGTTTGTTAGATTCTTTTATATGGCCCTTGTTACTTTATTGGTGCAAGGTGATAAAGGAATTGAACCTATTGTACTATTCCTCTCTATGTATCTCTATTCTTCCATATGTTGTTTTTATGTTATGTTGTACCTATGCTATTGTTCGTAAATATTTTCCTTGTGTAGTCTACTTGGATTTGCGACTTGGTAGCACTGATTCTTTTTGGTCTCCATGTTGTGGTCTGAAAAGACTCTTCTTCGTAACTCTTGTGTTTTCATTCCTCCATTGTGATTGTAGTTCTAATTTCTTTGGGGAATGATATCAATTCATTTGCAATAATATCATATATTATCTTATGATCATATTGACCCCACGGTAGGTAGATCCCTTCTATGTTCTCTACATATTTATGTGGTATCTCCCTTGATTTGTCCTCTCTTGGGGGCATCTCGTAGTGGAAACGTAATCAATGGAGTTGTTTATGTTTCTATTCAAGCCATTGCTCTTGTTAAAGTGTTAGCAATGACTTTAACATGGGGGCATATACTCTTCTCACTTTTTTCACACATGCTCTTTCAATATATTTTTCAAAACTTTCTCCCTTTATGGATTAGAGACTAATCCTTAAAGCATGGATTTTTATCTTATAGGATCTCTTAATCACTCCAGTTTCAATTTTCAAAGTTTTTGATCCCTTAAGGTCAAAGGTGTCCTTAAGGCTGGATCTCTCTTATTTTGGCTTTACTCTTTTGGAATAGAATATTTATGAGGGTGACTCCTTGATGGGTTGACTAGTGAGTAACCACATTCACTAGGCAGTTCAACTCTATTTTTCCAGTTGCGTGGTTTCCTTATGTGATTCACAATTGCACATAAGTTCTCATTGGGTGAGGTAATCACACCATTTTCTTTCTATTTTCTAGTGATGTCTCTCTTATTGTAATCTTTGGTTTGATAAATACTTGAGTCCCTAGGGGCTTGAGGATTGCTTTGTCCCTTTCATTTCAATAAGATTTTCTTTTTCTTTATGATCTCCTTTACCAAGAGTTTGTATCGAGTCCATACTCTTGCTAAAGTGGGGGCTAAATGTATCATCTGAAAATGGAAGCACTTCCATTTAGGACTGGTTTATCCCTTGGAGTAATTGGTTTGGGGTGATGTCAAATGCATTGAATGGGTCTTTGACTTGGATCTAAATTTTTCCCCTGTTCTGCCCTATTTTTTGTTTATTTCCTACCTAATTCTGGCATCCTGCTTTAAGAATTTGAGGTTCTTGACCTTAGGGTCAAGGTAAACCTTCTAGTTCAAGGTCAATCTCGATCCTAACCTAGGTCAAGGTTAACCTTGACCCTGACCCAGGGTCCAAATTTCAAATTTTGAAGGTATCCAGATGTCAGGTTTCAGAAAGAATTATTTCCCACTTCCGAGTTGGCTGTTTCAGGCTTCAAAATGGTAAACTCTTAAATGATACTTAATTTAGGTCCACTTCTAAGGGTATAGACTTAATGGAAATTTTTTTCTCCTATGTCTTCCTCTCTAGAAGTTTGTACTCTAGACTAGTATATAAGGAAGCCTTCTCCTCCCATTTCAATCCATCACAACACAAGATCAAGCAATCATCAATCATAAGGTGAAATCAAGAATTCAAGTGATCAAGTAGAAAGAAAGAAAGAATTCAAGCATTCAAGATCCAATTCATCAAGGAGATCCATTAGTAGCCATTGGAGGATTCAAGCTCTATGGAACCCTCTTGTTGAAGATTTCTCCATCCATATCCATTTGAGTTTCTTCCTATTCCAAGATCCATTCATGATTGGTGTTGAAGATCTAAAGACAATTGATTTGAGACATCCTACATCTAGTTCTACATTCATTTGGAGCATCCATACTTGTGGATTCAAGGATTCAAATCCTCCACAAGGGTTTCAATATAAGCAAGGTGAATTATTCCATTTACTTTGTTTATTACTACAATTTTAATTATATTTCAAGGATAACTCCAAAACTAGGGTTTAACCAAGGCAAACCCCTCATCCAAACAAAAAAACCATTTTTCTTGTAGGTACAAGTGTGTAACAACAAATTACAAAGTAGCTTCAGACACCGTTTTTGACAAACTTTCAAGATTCACAAATAGAATTTATGTCGGAGCAATGCAAGTCAAGGTCAACATAAAGGGGTCAAGGTCAACCTTCATTTGGGTCAAGGTTGACTTGGTTCATAAAAGAAAAATAATTATGGCTTTTCTTTGTCTCTGTGTTTCTGTTCCAAATCAAGTTGCAGAATTTCCAGAAACTCAGTACAGACACCAAAAAATAGTATTTTCGAGATCTACTATACTTTGAGGTTAGTATTTGTCTTCAATTCAATTAAGATTTTAATACTCTCTTCCATAACATAATGTAAGGTTTTCCTATTTCTTCATATTCTTCATCGATTGATTCATTTATGCATTGACCATTTTCTTATGGTTAATCTATTTGGATCTTTCTTTTGGGAATTTGGGTTTAAGAAGAATTACCTTCCCCACTCCTTCTATACACACATTTTCATCATCTCTTTCATCCCTCAGCCCATCTTTTTAATATTACAATATATATATATAGTAGAAAATAAGGACAGAGAGTGTGATAGCATGTGGATCTCCTGTAGGAGTAACTACAACTGCCTCTCCTCATCCTACACTCACATATGTTGGCATTAAGCAGGATTGCCACTAGTGACAACACTTATTTGCATTCTGAGTACAAACCGAGCAGAACAGTGTAAACCAAGCAGAACAATGCAAACCAAGCAGAATAGTGCAAACCGAGCAGGACAGTGCAAACCGAGCAGGATAGTGTAAACCGAGTAACATTATGTCTACCGAGTCACAGGTATTTATCGAGTTCAAAACTTACCGAGTGGTTAGTATGAACTGAGCCTTCACTTCTACCCAGTGCATGATGATGCTGAGTAATGTAGTGGACATCGAGTATCAGAAAGTCACCGAGTTAGTTTGCAGGAATCATGTAACCATACTTGGGCCGACTTAGGAGCACTTATGTTTATTTGTCAAGCCGACTTTGTAATTATAATTTATTGTTTAAACTTGTATATAAACAATGTTGTAAAAATACCAAGATGTAATTAGTAATGAGTATGAATATGAAATAGAAGAGAAAAGCAGAGATAAGTGAATTACAAAGGGCTACAGCAGTATAAGAAGTAGCAAAGATAAATCCATCATAGAAGGTGATCAGTACATCAGCGAATCTCATTCAGCAATCTAGTTGCAAAGTAAGAGATCTACTGTTTCATCCTAACAGGTGAATCAGCCTAAAATCCTTTAACTGGGTAGACTTAACAGTCTTTGTAAAATCTCTTTACCGAGTGCATACTTCATTGTATGTTTGTAAAACCTCTAACAAGGTGGACCTAGCAGTCCTTATTGCTCCTAGTAGGGTAGATGAGAGGAACCTCCAGCAATGCTATAATGAACATGCACGAAATAACAGAAATATAGAGCAAAGTAGAACTCAGAGTGAGTCTATTGATCACGGGCCACTTCGAGGGGGTAACCTCCTTTGAGAAAGCTCAATACAATAAACTCTTCAGTACCAACAAAGGAGTCAACACCCACTTATATACTAAGTGCGATCTAGAAAAGTAATACTACCTATGCATGTGGGATAATAAAATAAACTAACGGGATGACTTACAAAGCATATGCGTCCAACAACACTACACTAATAGAATAAACAAAAGCAACACATAGGTTCCTAACATCCCCTCCCCCTCAGAAAAAAGCTTTGTCCTCAAAGCTTAAGGTGTGGAAATTGTTGTTGAATCTGAAGAAGGGGTTCCCATGTAGCATCCTCTGGTTGCATGCCATGCCACTGAATCAATACCTCAGAGATAGAGCGAGAGTGAAGCTGATGAGTGCGCCGGTCAAGGATTGCCTCAGGCTCCAAAATAATGGATCCTTCCTTATCCAATTCAGGTAGAGTAGTCTGTGCTTTGATGTTAGTGCCAAGAACTTGCTTGAGATAAGAAACATGAAATATTGGATGAATGCGAGAAGAAGGAGGAAGTTCTAGTTTGTAAGCAACTGAACCAATCTTCTGCAAAACTTTATATGGCCCATAAAATTTGGGGGCCAACTTATGACACCCTTTAAGCTTCAGGGAGGATTGCTTGTATGGTTGAAGATGAAGAAAAACCATATCCCCAACTTGAAAAGAGTGCTCAGAATGATGTTGATCTGCTTACTGTTTCATGCGATTGCGGGCTATGTGAAGATTATCTTGTAAAGTGTGAAGAATCTGATCCCTGGTACAGAGAACTGTGTCAACTGCCTGAACTGGTGAACTGCTGGGAGTGTAGGGAAGGAGTACTGGGGGTACCTGCCCATAAACTGCTTCATAGGGAATCATTTTAGATGTCGTATGGTAAGAGGTATTATATCACCAGTCTGCAAGAGGAAGCCACTTGGCCCACTAATGTTGCTATTTAGAAGTGAAGCAGCGAAGATAAGTTTCCAAATATTTGTTGACAATTTCGGTCTGACCATCAGTTTGTGGGTGATAACCTGAACTCATCTTCAGTGTGGTACCAACTTGCTAAAACAATGCTGTCCAAAAATGACTGGTAAAAGCTGCATCACAGTCAAAGACAATGGAAGAAGGGAGGCCATGTAGACAAAAGATCTAGTCCATGAAGATCTGTGCAACTGAGGAGGCAATATAGGGGTGGCTGAGGGCACAAAAATGACTATATTTGGAGAGACGATCAACCACAACCAAAATCACTATTTTGCCACCAGATTTAGGAAGCCCTTCGATGAAATCCATAGAAATATCAGTCCAAATCCATGTAGGGATGGGCAAGGGTTCCAATAAACCAGGAGGGAGGGTCATTTCACCCTTGTGGCATTGGCAGGTATCATATTCAGCCACCATCTGTTGAATCTTCTATTTCATTCCTTTCCAAAAAAAATTCCGCCTTACCCGCTCATAAGTCTTGAGAAACTTAGAATGTCCTGTCGAAGGAGAAGCATGGAGTTCATAAAAGACAGTCTGTTGCAAATCTGGATTTTGAGGAAGCACTAGACGCCCCTTATAGCGGAGAGAAGCACCATCCCATGAATAATGTGGTACCATAGAAAGATTATTGGCCAACTGGTGAATGATCTGAGATAAAAAGGGGTCACTGACATAGCCCTGTTGAACAGATTCTAACCAATTTGAGATTGGCATAGAAATAGCTGAAAGTGAAGCTTGATTATCAAATGTGCGGGAAAGAGCATCAGCCACAATATTGTTCTTACCTTTCTTGTAGGTGATCTCATAATCATACCCCATGAGTTTGCTGACCCATTTCTATTGTGCAAGGGAGGATACTCATTGTTCCAAGAAGTATTTCAAACTTTGGTGATCAGTCTTGATGCAAAAATGACTCCCAAGGAGGTATGGTCACCACTTTTGTACAGCATGCAAAATAGCCATCATTTCTTTTTCATATGTAGATAAGGCTAGATTCTTACCAAAAAGAGCTTTGCTAGTGAATGCAATAGGATGGTCATCTTGAAGGAGAACAGAACCCAGTCCATTGCTGTAAGCATCACTCTCAATAGTAAAGGGCTTAGAAAAATCTGGCATAGCAAGAACAGGTGTACTACACATAGCTTGTTTCAGTTGTGCAAATGCATTCTCAGCAACTTGGGTCTAGGTAAAAGCATCTTTTTTTAACATAGATGTCAATGGTGCTACAATCTTCCCATAATTCTTGATAAACTTCCAGTAATAGCCAGTCAGACCCAAAAAATCTTGAAGGCTCTTGAGAGTTTCAGGATGAGGCCAATTTTTCATGGCATCTATTTTGGTAGGATCCACCCGAACCCCATGGTGTGCAACAATATGCCCGAGATACTCCACTTCCTTCTGGCCAAACACACATTTTGACATTTTCACACAGAGTTGATGATCAGAGAGAAGTTGCAGGACGATTTCCAGATGATGGAGATGCTCAGCCCAAGTTTTTCTATAGATGAGAATATCATCAAAGAAGACCAGAATGAATTTTCTGAGGTAGGGCCAAAATATTTTATTCATCACTGCCTGAAATGTTGAAGGAGCATTAGTGAGGCCAAAGGGCATGACTAAAAATTCATAGTGACCATCATGTGTGTGGAAGGCTATTTTAGGAATATCCTCCTCATTGACCCTAATTTGATGATACCCAGAACGAAGATCCAACTTTGAGAAAAAATGAGTGCCATGAAGCTCATCAAGAAGTTCATCAACAACTGGAATGGGAAACTTATCCTTTATGGTGATATTATTAAGGGCTCAAAAATCAATGTAGAGTCGCCAAGACCCATCTTTTTTGCGGACCAGTAGAACTGGAGATGAAAAAGAACTAGTACTAGGGCGAATAATACCTTGGTTCAGTAAATCACGAACAAGCATCTCAATTTTAGTCTTTTGATGAAAGGGGTAGCGGTAGGGCCTGATATTAGGTGGGACGCTACCAGGAAGGAGCTGAATACGGTGGTCCTCTGGGCGAGATGGTGGCAAGCCCGTAGGTTCAGCAAATACAGTGGAATACTTATCCAAAATTTGTTGTAGATCTGCAGGAGTACTAGAGACTGCTGATGGCTGCATTTGGATGGAATGGAGCTGAGTGATGACACCATGTGAATTTTTCTTAAGAAGCTTTTCCATATGATGTGAACTGATGATGCTGAGAGACCCAGGCTACAAGCCTGTCAAAGTGTGTTGTTGCCCACTGACTGAAAACTTCATCCAAAGTTCAGAAAAATCCCAGAGAATGGGACCAAGAGTGCGTAACCATTGGGCACCCAAAACCACATCACAACCCCCTAAGGGCAAGGCAAACATGTCAGAGCATAGGGTATAATCTCCAATAGAGAGACGCACATTGTGACATTTCCCTTTGCAAGGTAAAGTGCCCCCATTAGCAATCATGACTTCAAAGTTAGAGAAGGGATGAACAAAGCAATCAGCCCATTTGGCTATGCTAGGGTCAATGAAGTTGTGAGTGCTACTAGAATCAATGAGGATAGTAAGAGGGACCTTCTTGAAGTAACCCCGAACCCGCATGGTTTGTGGGGTAGTGACTCTAGCCAAAGCATGGACAGATATCTCTGGTTGGGCTTCTGGTTCAACCTCTTCATCTACTATTTCTTGAGCATCTTCATACTCTTCCTGTTCGGGTGGAGAATCCACATCCAAGAGATAGAGCTTTTGCTGCACACATCTATGGCCTCGGGACCATTTCTCATCACAACTATAGCAAAGCCCTTTTTTCCGACGGGCTCGCATCTCTATTTCAGACAAGTGCTTGATAGGAGTAGTTTTGGGAGCTAGTGTGACCAAAGGGTGTTGAGAGCCTGCATTTCAGAATGGAACAAAATTAGATCTGGATCGTTGTAAAGCATTGATCTTGTCCTCCGCTAATTTAGCCAACCCAAGGGCTTCCATCATAGTAGTGGGCCAAAACATTTTGACTTCAGATCGGAGTGCATCCTTCAAACCACTGATAAAACAACTACGAAAGAATTCATCAGATAATCCCTCTGTGTGATTAGCTAATTTTTCAAACTCTGTTTGGTATTCTCTCATTGTGCCTGTTTGTCGGAGTTTAGTGAGTGCGCCTGTGAAGTCATCAAAATCACTAGGGCCAAAACGCTTCAAAAGAAGTGTACACAATTCTATCCAGGTGGGATCATTGTTAGCTTTGATGTACCAATGGAACCATTGAAGAGCGTCATGCTCCAAATGAAAAGATGCAAGCGAAACTTTGTTGAAATCTATAGTATTATGCAAACTGAAATACTGCTCTGCCTGGTAAATCCATCTAGTTGGATCAGCACCATCGAAACGAGGAAAATCAAGCTTCGGTCCACGAAAAGGGCTAGAACTAGTGTTGGCAGAATGGCCTCGGTTCAGGCTTGACCGTTGAAGAGTGAGACTGAGAAATTTTTCATCCAAATCTTGAAGTCTGGTCTTGAGGGAGGCAAGTTCCTCCTCCATGATTTTTGCTCCTGTACGGGTGACAACCATATAGCAGGGTTTTTTTTTTGGTTTTTTTTTTTTTTTTTTTTTTGGAATGGGAAGAAAAAAAAAATAGAAACTTTTTCAGTAAGGGCAAACTTGGAGTTGGGCAAAATGCAGATGGGTAATGAGGGTTCGAAGAGTGGATATGCGTTTTCTAATGAAAAGGAAAAAAGAAAAATGAGGGTTTCAGGGGTGGGGAGGCAGAATGGGAAGAGCGGTCTAAGAAGGACAAAGGAGCAGAATGAGGAAATGAACCTTGTGGCTTTGATTTGGTGGCGATTGGCTGAGAAACGGAAAAGTTAGGGCAAACCCTAAAATTTGAGAAATAAGGGATTTAAGGCTTAAAAATGGGGAATTGGGGTTAGGGTCCTCAAGGAAGGAAGTATGCGAAAGGGTATGTCAGAGGTGCTGAGAAACTTTGAGAGGAAACCAGAAAGAAGCAAGGAAGCTATGGCGAAAATACAGAAAAAATTTTACTCTTTTTTTTTGATAACTCAGATACTAACAACGGAATTGAACTATCGCAAGAACAAGAATTTTTGTAATTTGAAATAACCCAATTGTAACACAAATGAGATTTGAGAAGAACCTGAAGAACCTAAAACAAAAAAAAGAATTTCCATCAGCGAGCCCAAGAAAGTGCTTTAATACCAGATGAGAGTAACCTCCAGCAACGCTATAATGAACATGCACGAAATAATAGAAATATAGAGCAAAGTAGAACTCAGAGTGAGTCTATTGATCACGGGCCACTTCGAGGGGGTAACCTCCTTTGAGTAAGCTCAATACAATAAACTCTTCGGTACCAACAAAGGACTCAACACCCACTTATATACTAAGTGCAATCTAGAAAAGTAATACTACCTATGCATGTGGGATAATAAAATAAACTAACGGGACGACTTACAAAGCATATGCGTCCAACAACACTACACTAATAGAATAAACAAAAGGAACACACAGGTTCCTAACAGCAGATCATCAGAAGTGATCAATTGTAAGCCTTAACCGGTCAACTTTACACTGCAGTACTAAAGCTTTGTGGGTTTCATCCCCACCCCAGTTTTACTTTCTTTTGGAAGGTTTCTGGGTAACCAAATCTATGTGTCATTGTTGTGAATGCTTTTAAGTTTCATGTTTTCTATATGCATAAGGATAAAGTGAACTATATGTTAATACATCTGTTATTGAAAGAAAATTTGGAGTTACTGATTCACCCCTCCCCTCTCAATAACTTGATTAATTCTTGAATATTTCCAACAACATAAACTAGTGTAAACATCAAAACATAATGGGATTAGCAGGGTTAGATCCATTAACAATATAAATATATAAATCAAGTATAAACATTTCACAATTAATACTTCTCTAACCATTCATCATTTTATTTAAAATCATTTAATATCTCATAATAAACTCTACTAACTAGTAAATATGAAATCAAATGTCCATCATGAAATAACATAGTCTAAAAATATAATCCAAAGTATCAAAGTACTGATCTTGTCAATCCAAATTATGCAGATATTAGGGTGGGAATTACATGAGAGGTCTACATGAGATGCAAGAACTAAGCTAGAATAAAAGTGCATGAACAAGAAAGAAAATCTAATCTAACAAGATTACAATGCCTCCTAGTTAAACTATGTGATTTAAGCTAGATACAATAAGGAAATGCTAAGCTAAAATGCAAGTAAACTAGAGGCAAAATCCAAAGGGTGGAGAAATAAACCCTATTTTAACTTTAGGGCACAATATTATCAAGAGGCAAAATCAATGGACATGAATGGTTAGGTAGAAATGAGTGTTGGAGATTAAGAGGCAAAATAGATTCTACATTTGTCTTTTTCTCTTTTTTCAAATTAAGAAATTTCTTTTTCATGTGCACACATAAGATAAAGTGGGTTTATTTAATTAAAAGGGGACATGTTCTTTTAATCAAATAAGACTTAGGAATAAAGTGGTCAATCTTTAGGATATCATCAAATAAATTGATAAAGTGATGGTTTGATCAAGAGATAAGATATTAAATCAATACGCAAGATTGATTAAGCATAAGATAAGGTCTAGTAGTTTTAATGTTTAATGTTAGAGTGGGTTTCAAGGTTTACTACACCATTTTTGAGTTATTACAACTTGATAACTTCATTCTATGATAATTTAACCTCAAAGAGGCATTTGATTATAGTGGGTTGAATGGCTAGCTTTTCCCGTTCCCACTTGGGTCATCTCGTGAGATTTTTTCCTCAACGAAAGGCCCTTTAAAGGATTAACATGAAATGAAATTAGATTGGCAATTTAGGAGTCTAGATTTTTTCATTTTACACAAGGTAAAAGAGCATACTCTCCTATCCATGTTGTTTTCTCCCAAAAACACCAAGAAAATTGTTCAATTATCAAGATTCCCCTAAGTGAAAGTTTAAGTGTTTTTAGGTTTCTAATTTTCCATGAGGGAAAAGACCATAATCCTATGATACTCAACCAACCACTATAAGTGAACTATGAATTAGCTATATTCATAAGAAAACAAGCTTAATAAAATAATACGTTTTCTCAAATTCTCTTTTTAGGGAACCTACATGAAATTCATTTGTAGTTTGTATGATTTTAGTCTTTACAAGTATCTTGCAAACAATCATTAAGCTATTGAAATCATCATCAAAGATTAGACAACATCAAACCATTAGCATTATTCCTCAAAAATCATAATAAAATTTGAAAAACTCAATCTCTGTCCCAAATACGACTATATTCCTTAAGTACAACTTTTTGAATGTTACTAAATATGACCTTCCCTACATACAACTAAGGAATCACAAAATGTGATCTAAGATACGATGTATGAATTTCGATCAACTAAATATGATCCTTCCTAGGTGCAATTAGGAGTTACCATAAATGACTTAAGAATAACCAAGTGCAACGATGCGGGAAATGACCTTATGCTTAGACAGAGCTCTGCAAATATATAAATTTATTAGAACTAAGATGAAAATTGTTAGAATGATTTTAGAATAATTGAGAGGGGGGTGAATCAGTTATCCTCGGGTCTAGATGTACCACATTTCACTTTTAACACTTCAACAAACTTAGATCTATTCAACAATCAACTTCATCTTTATAGAATATATTAGTAACATAAAACTTTTAGTCCATTGTCCAAAAGTAATCAACTTGCATAATATAAAATGTTCAACAACATAACACATCAAATAAAATTCACACAAGTATGACACTAGGATTTAACATGGAAACCCAATATGGTAAAAACCACCAGTAACATGCTAGCAAATCTTCACTCTTCTAAAGTGAGCTCTATGAGAAGCCAACCATGTTAAAGGTTACAATACACACTGCTAGGTGTGATCCTGTTAAAGGATTTAATCACCCTATTAAGAGTGGCCTGGTTAGAGGGCTTAAGAACATTCCATCAGAATGTCACCTTGATTAAAGGGTTTACAAAATGATTGTTAGGTTAACCTTGATTAAAAGATTTTAACTGATACAATGGTTAGAAATTAACAGTAGGTTCTGATCTAAAATATACAACTCACTTTACAAATACAAATCCAATATGCTCATGTGCTAATTTACTAACCGACCTTCATTACCATCTCCATCTCTGATCTACTCAAAAATCCCTTCAAGCAATCACCTCAACTCTATTAAGATCTTCACAACTCTTCTTAGCCTTTTTCTTAGATTCATCAGTCAATAACATCAACCTTTTTCCTACACTCTTCATAGCCTCACAACTAGGTCATCCTTATACCTCCTTGATCAGTTATATTAATCTTTTGTCACTTAATCTCTTCTGTAGATATTAGGTTTAGGTCATATTCATTGAATCTTTCCATCATTTTGTTCTCCTTCTTGTCCTTCTAGATACTTCTCCAAAATTCTCCTTGAATCCATAAGAAAACAATTTACCATGCATTAAATGCTCTAGATCATTCATCTTTAATGTCAACACATTTTACATATCTGAAGAGTTCAACTATGTTGGCTGGGATTCTCAATTCCTTCACAAATTGTAAATTACTAACACTCAGTCAATACTTCGTTCATCTACTCGGTCATCACTGAATAACTCATTCATCGCTAAACTGTTCTACTTAAAAAACACTATATTTTCTTGGTTAATTCTCTGATACTCGGTAATTAATGATGCTTGGTCGACACTAAAATTTACTCAGCTTATATTGGCACTCGATCAACACTAGCATCTCTAGGCTTAAACTAAATTTCATCTCTTTTGCTCAGTTAAGCCTAAGCTTCAAATCAAGTGACTTCTTCTCTTAGTGTTAAAGATAAACAACACATTACCTTGTCAATGTGCCAACTAATCAAGTACCCATTGTAGTATCTCATAACTCAACCTTTCACTAGGTCCTCTTTTTGTCTCCTCTTTTAAAATCCTCTTCATCAATCAAAAGATATGGTACTCTACTAGATAGCAACTATCTTACTAGTTAAGGTTTGACATCAATGACAATATAACAATTTTTTCAATTGTAGTTTCCAACAATCTCCCTCTTTGGCATTGATGGAAACACTACATGTTCAACCATGAACTCCATATGCATAGTTACCATAGAATCCAAATTTTTTTTATGATCAGTAGTTTACCGAATCTCTCCCTTATCTTATTCAATCTCTCCCTTTTTGCTTAGGGCCATTTCTTCTTAATCGCTTTCTGTATCTCTCCCTTAGGTTTACTAAATCTCTCCCTCTTTAACAACAATGCCAAAGACATTCATCTTCACCATGTAGATATCTTCATGTCAGTTCTTTTAACTTTATTGCTCCCTTTGTCATCTTGCTTATGAATTATCAACATCTTGTGCTTAACCCTTCACAACTTTAGGCAACTCCTAAAGTGTGACCTCCTTTGCATCAATTTGTCAGATATTCTGATTTATTCCATTTGATGCAATGCTCCTATATGTTACTAGGTAGCCTTGGTTAGGGGAATCATCCCTAATTTACCTCTTAGATATTCATGAGAATCCTTAGGTAATGCCTTAGTGAATATATTTGTTAACTATTCCTTTGTATTCACATACTCAAATCTCACTTCTTTGTCTTGAACTAGCTCTCTCAAGTAATGATACTTCATAGCAATATTCATCTTAGTGTGCATCACATGATTCTTTGATATATTGATAGAACTTGTGTTATCATAGAAAATAACAACTGGCTCAATGATTTCTTCCTTCATACCTTTTAACAATTTCTTGATCCACACTAAATTTGAACAATTCATTGTTGTTGCTACATATTCTTCTTCTGTTGTAGATTGGGAAATGTATTTCTATTTCTTTCTTGTCCAAGAGTCTAATCTCTTTCCTAGAAAGAATGTGCCACCACTTTTACTCTTTCTGTCATCCACATTTCCTACCCAATTTGCATCAGTGTAAACTTTCAGTTCAAACTTGTCATTCTTCTTGTAATACAATACATAGTTATCTGTTCCTTTTAGCTATCCCAATATCCTTTTTACTGCCACCATGTGACTTTCCTTAGGATTTGCAAAAAATCTTGCAATAATCCCAATTGCTAAGGCAATATTTGGTCTACTATGGATAACATATTGTAACTTTCCAATCATAGACATGTACAAGGTTTGATTCACTTCAACTGTGTCATCAGTCTTTGATAGTTTTTGTCTAGTAGCCATGGGTGTACTTACTGGTCTAGAATATTCCATACCAAACAAATTTAATATCTCCTTTACATACTTAGATTGTGTGTATAGATACCTTTCTTCATCTGATAAACTTGCAAAGAAACAAAGAATTTGATCTCTCCAAACATAGACATCTCAAATTCAATTTGCATCTCATTTGAAAATGTTTGACATAGGGCATATTGTCCTCCGAATATAATATCATCAAAAAAGATTCCAGCTAACAATATCCCTTTACCTTTTTTAGTCTTCAAATACAGATTGTTGTTATCATTTTTCCTTATAAATCCAATCTTTATCAAGTAGTTGTGCAATCTCTCATACCATTCTCTGGGGGCTTGTTTCAATCCATACAATGCCTTGTGTAGTTTACAAACCATGTTCTTCTTTCTTGGATCAACAAATCCTTCTAGTTGTTCAATGTATACTTCTTGTTCTAGTATTCCATTCAGAAATGCAAATTTGACATCCATTTGATACACTTTGAATCCTTTATAAGTTGCATATGCAAGTAGATTTCTCACTCCTTCCAATCTTGCAACTGGGGAAAATGTCTCTCCAAAGTCAATGCCTTCTTCTTGTGCATATCCTTTGCATACCAGTCTAGCTTTGTTCCTAGTGACTTCTCCATGTTCATTTATCTTATTTATAAACACCCGCTTTGTTCCAATAACATTCTTGTCATCTGGTCTCGACATTAGTGTATAGGTTTTGTTCTTTTCTATCTGCTCAATTTCTTCATTCATGGCTTGAATCCAATCTTCATTCTCTAAACCATCTTTCACTGTCTTAGGCTCGAATTCACATAACAAGCATGTTTGATCTTTCAACTTACTTCTTGTCATGACTCTAGATTCTTTAGCTCCAATGATTTGTTCTGGCCTATGATGTCTTCTCACATATTGTGCTAAAATAGGCTCAGATCTCCTTTCTTATTGCTCTTGATCTTCAGGTTCATCTTGTAGATTCTCTGCCTCCTCTCCTATTTTCTCAGAAGCATCCTCTTGATGCTCGACATCTTCTTGATGTGACTCGATAGGTTCATGTTGTTGCTCGACATCTTTTCTTTTTTGTTCAAGTTTATTACTTGCCTCTCCTTCTTCCATGTATAAAAAAGATCTATAATCTTCAAGTTCTTTCTTGCACTCAACTTCATTCTTTTTTTCATATTCATCAACTCTAACATTTGCACTTTCCACACATTTGTTAGTGTTATAATTCAAATACTTGTAAGCTTTTCTCTTAGTGGAATATCGTAAGAATATGCCTTCATCACTTTTAGCATCAAGTTTTCCATTCCTATTGTCCTTCAATATATAACATTTTATTCCAAAGACTTTAAAGTATTTCACATTAGGTGCATGACCATGCCATAATTCAAAAGGTGTAGCATTTGTACCTTTTTTTATTTTTACTCAGTTCAAGGTATAAACAACTATACTTACAGCTTCTCTCTAGTATTTTTGTGCAACATTTTTCTCTATCATTAGTGTTCTAGCACAATCCATAATTGATCTATTTCTTCTCTCCGCTATACCATTTTGTGGAGGTGTCCTTGGTATAGACATTTGTCTCTTTATTCCTCTATCATTGCAAAATATGTTGAACTCATTTGATATGAACTATCCTCCTCTATCAAATCTCAGACATTTTAAGATTTTACCTGTTTCTTTCTCAACTTTTTCCAAATACCACTTAAACAACTGAAAGGCATCAGATTTTTCTTTCAGAAACATCACAATCATCATTCTAGAATAGTCATCAACAAACAGAATGAAATATTTATCACCAAAGTAACTTTTCACACCAATAGGTCCAAAAATATTGGTATGAACCAATTCCAAAATATTATCAGAAATATATGTCTTTCTCTTAAAACTAGACTTTGTCATTTCTCCCAATTGACATTGTTTACACATCACATTATCAGGTTTCTTCAATCTTGGTAAACCTCTAACTTTCTTCATCTTACTAATGTTTACCAAATTGTCAAAGTTCACATGACACAACCTATTATGCCATAACCATACATCATCAAATTATGCAAACAAACATGTCTCCTCAGATAGATCTAGATAGAAAAAATTACCTCTTGTCTGTTCTCTACTTCTAATTAGTTCACCAATGGCATCAAATATTTTAGCCTTCTTGTGATGAAATTTAAATCAATAACCAATATTGTTCAACTATGCAACACTCAAAAAATTATAGTTAAGACCTTCAACCCAATAAGAATTATCACATTTGATCTTATTGATCCTTTTCCCTTCACGGGACATGGTGCATCATTACCAAGCTTAACACTCCTACCTTTGTAATGATCTAAGATTTCAAACTTACTTTTATCACCAGTCATGTGATGTGAGAAACCACAATCAATAATCTATTTGTCACCTTTACTCACATATGAAATAAGTGCAATCTTCTCATCTTTATCAGAATCATATTTCTTAGCAACATAAACAACTTCTACATCACAATCATTAGATTCACTAGATTCACTAATAGTTTCTTCTTCTACAATATAACAAGACTTCTTACCTTTATCCTTGTAGTCCTTATACTTTATGTGATCTATGTCATTCCTTTTGTCTTTATACTTGCTTTCCCTTCATTCATCATTGTTATTCCTGTCAGGGCATCTTGCTGCAATATGGCCAACTTTGTTATACAAAAAATAGATTATAGGAAGTTTACCTTTGAATTTTTCTTTTCCTCTCAGTAGCCTTCTAGCCATAAGTGCCTCAAGATCATCTAGATCATCATCAGAAGTGTCACTGTCATTGTTACTATCACTATTCAACATCTTTCTTTTCCTTTCTTAGAATTATGAAGAACCATTTGAGACTTGAATGTAGATTCAATATTATGTGTAGTGAAATTATCAAAATTTGACAACTCAAAAGCAGTAAGCCTACCAACAAGACCTTCCAAAGTTAGGATGTTACCCGAAGTACATCTTGATTCTTGTATTGCAAAAACTCTAATAACATAGATAGGAAGTAGGGTTCTCAAAAAATTTCTAATAATAGTTTCATCATCAATATTTTCATTAGCTCCTCTAATAGAATTCACTACCTCTTTAACTCTGCCACAATATTGAACAATGTTTTCACCTTCTAACATTTTTATTTCATCAAACTTACCTCTCAAGCTTTCAGATTTGGCATGTAGCACATTTTTGTCTCCTCCATAGATACCTACTAGTGTGTCCCACATTTTCTTTGCATTAATACAGTCATTGATGTCTTCAAATTTAGGGTAACTTAGGGCTGATGCAATCTCCAACATTTCTTGATTGTGATCTTTATTCTCTTTCATCTCCTCAGCTTTCATAGGTGCAACAACTAGTACATAACCATGTTACATATTATTTCGCTGAATCACCAATTCCAACTAGGTTCAGTTTCATCAAACTCTGCCATGCAGGGAAGTTATCCTTGTTTAGCTTTGGTACCTCCTTTTTGTACATCTTGATCATTTGCTTCAAGTACCTTTAAAATTTTTCCTTACAAGCACCACTAGCTCTAATACTAGTTATTAGAATGATTTTAGAATAACTGAGAGGGGGGTTGAATCAGTTATCTTAGGTCCTAATGTACCGCATTTCACTTTTAACACTTCAACAAACTTAGATCTACTTAGCAATCAACTCGGTCTCTAGAGAATATATCAGTAACATAAAACTTGCAGTCCACTATCCAAAAGTAATCAACTTGCAAAATATAAAACTTTCAACAACATAACACATCAAATAACATTCACACAAGTATGACACTAGGATTTAACATCGAAACCCAATATGGGAAAAACCACTAGTAACATGCTACCAAATTTTCACTCTTATGAAGTGAGCTTTGTGAGAAGTCAACCCTATTAAAGGTTACAATACACACTGCTAGGTGTGACCCTGTTAAAGGATTTAATCACCCTATTAAGAGTGGCTTGGTTAGAGGGCTTAAGAAAATTCCATCAGAATGTCACATTGATTGAAGGATTATAACTGATACAGTGGTTAGAAAGTAACAGTAGGTTCTGATCTGAAATATACAACTCACTTTGCAAATACAAATCCAATACGCTCATATGTTGATTTACTAACTGACCTTCATTACCATCTCCATCTCTGATCTACTCGAAAATCCCTTCAAGCAATCACCTCAACTCTATTCAACTCTTCATAGCTCTTCTTATCCTTTTTCTTAGATTTTTTAGTCAATAACATCAACCTCTTTCCCACACTATTCATAACCTCACAATTAGGTCATCCTTATACCTCCTTGATTAGGTAGATTAATCTTTTTCCACTTAATCTCTTCTGTATTTCTTAGGTTTAGGTTAGATTCATCGAATCCTTCCATCATTTTGTTGTCCTTCTTGTGCTTCTAGATACTTCTCCAAACTTCTCCTTGAATCCATAATAAAAATGGTTTACTATGCATTAAATTCTCCAGATCATTCATCTTTAATGTCAACACATTTTACATATCCAAAGAATTCAACTATGCCGATCGGGATTCTCAATTCCTTCACAAACTATAAATTACTGACACTCAATCAATACTACATTCATCTACTCAGTCATCACTGAATAACTCAGCCATTGCTAGAATTGTTCTACTCAGAAAACACTATCTTTTCTCAGTTAATTCTTTGATACTCGGTAATTAATGATGCTCGGTCGACACTAAAATTTACTCAGCTTATACTGGCACTCGGTCAACACTAGCATCACTTGACTTAAACTAAATTCCCTCTTTTGCTCGGTTAAGCCTAAGCTTCAAATCAACTGACTTCTTCTCTTAGTGTTAAAGATAAACAACACATTACCTTGTCAATGTGCCAACTAATCAAGTACCCATTGTAGTATCTCATAACTCAAACTTTCACTAGGTCCTCTTGTTATCTCCTCTTTTTAAATCCTCTTCATCTATCAAAAAATATGGTACTCTACTAGATAGAAAATGTCTTACCAGTTAAGGTTTGACATCAATGGCAATATAGAAATTATTTCAATTGTAGTTTCCAATAGAAAATATGGGGCTAGGCCCCACGGTGGGTGCCAAAAATATATGGGTGAAGTTGTGAAACCTGTAAATCTACAAACACAACACTCAATGAGACATTAGTTTCTTTCGTTAGTATCAAAATCAATCAAACAATGCAATTAAACCAACGAAGAGCATATAATTTCTTTCTATCTAAAAAGAGTATGATCTAGATTGTATTTGGCTCTCAGAATTAGCCTAGATTAGTGACTAGACAATCCTAGAATGAAATATTTAAATCAATTAATCTCAAATAAATGCAACTATGATCATGATTACATAGGAATTCAATGCAACTTAAGCTAAAGGAATTATCTAAATGTTACCATTGATGACCTACAATTATGAAATTATACTAAATGTTATATTCTCCAATTACTCTCAAGAAGTATGTAACTATTTCAGCATAATCTCTTTACATCAAATCTAGATGTGGAATCCCTTGAATTGCCTCCATTTTATAAAAAAATTGATAGAAATCAGTGGCTCAAATTCAAACTTAGTGTGTGGTTCAAATTCAAACTTTATTGATCCATGTGATGCCATGTGATTAGCCACTTAGATTCATTTTATCCTTTTATGATGAGTTGGGATTTAAATGAATTACTTATTTCTTTAATTCATTTATCTTCACAAGTAGGATTTTATAACTTTATTTAATTAATTGTGTTAATAAATTTTAATAAATGATTTGATTATTGATAATTGACCTTTGATTATCTAATGAGGGATGAATTATACAACTAGGTAGATCAACCTAGTTATGCAATTTGGTCTCTTCAGTCAATTGATTTGATGATATTGATTAGGTTCCAATCCTTTGATTAGGGTTTTGATGAATTGAATTGATTTATGGGCACTGAGTTATACTAGACCAATTTAAGGTGATTACTCTAGGTAATTTTATAAGATTGACTTAATGTCATAACACCATTAGATCCAAATGAGGAAATATGACATTGGAAATATTTATTTTAGGTGTCATTTCGATCATTTTGAGTTCCTAGTAACAACCTTTGATTTGACTATGCTCTAGCTACATCTTTAGAGTTGTATGAATCAAATGTTTCATAAATAATTGAGGAAATATATTTTGATGTTTATGATGACATCCTAATATTTAATAAGACTTGGGACAAGCATACACAACATTTGGAGGAGGTATTGAGCATTTTAGAGAATGAGTCTCTTTATGCTACCAAGTCTAAGTGTGACCTTAGGATGACAAAAAACCTCTATCTAGTTCATATCATCAATGCAAAGGAAGTAAGAGGGGACCTTGAAAATATTAAGACTATTGTTGAATGACCTACTCCTACGAGTCTCACACAATAATTTTTTCGATCTTTGAGGATTCTACAAGAGGTTGGTCAAAGGATTCTCATAAAATAATCCATCACTTATGGATTTGACTAAGAAGGAATCCTTTGAGTGGTCAAATTAAGCACACAAGTATTTTTGGCATTTCAAACAAGTGATGTCTACATGCCTCATCTTGGAAATTCTTGAATTTACCAAACCTTTTGATTTGGAGTGTGATGCTTCAAGAGAGGGTATGAGAGAAATTTTTATACAGGAGAAGCATTCCACTGCATTTGAGAGAAGTAATTTGAGAGGTGTGGAGAGGATATACTTTGTGTATGATAGAGAGATGTTGGCCATTATGTATGCCTTAGCTAAATCTAGACCATACCTAGTTTTGGGAAATTTTATCATCAAAATAGATCACAACACCATCAAATAATTCATGAACCAAAGGGATCTCAATGATAGGAAACAAAAGTACGTCAAAAAATTGTAGGCATATGGTTTTGACATTATTTATTTCAAGGAGGAAAAAACATATTTGTTGATGTCTTTTCTAGGAGGCCTCACATATGTTCATTGACATAGATTTTTGTTGATTCGAGAGATTTATTTATATCCAAGTATGTCAAAGACTAGACCAGTAAGGGTTATAGAGGGCACACTTCATGATGATAGATACACATTGGTTAATCAATTGACCATATGCAAGGCTAGAATCTATTTGGTGCCTTCTTCAAAACCTAAGGTGAAGATAACAAGGTTTTTTTCATGATGCACCTATGGCTAGTCAACCATGTTTATTTAAGACTTAGAGGAAAATTTTGGAGAGGCTTGCTTGGAAAGGGCTTAAAAATGAAGTCCTTAAATATGTTAGAGAGTACCCCACTTGCCAGTATAATAAAAATGAGCATACTTACACAATAGGTTTATTTCAGTCCTTACCTACCCCTAATAAAAAATGAGAATATATCTCTATGGACTTCATCACAGGGTCACATAAGGTGTAGGGAAAAGATTGTATTTTTGTGATGGTTGAAAGGTTGAAAAAATGAAAACTTCTTTTCCATCTCAATGACATACACAATTGCACTGGTAGCTGATATATTCTTGAAGGAGATCTTTTGAGTGCATAGGATGCTTGGAAGAATTATGAGTGATAAGGACAAAAATTTTATAAGTATCTTTTGGTAGGAGCTATTAAAATTGAGTGGGACCAAGGTCACTCATAACACCAACTACCACCACAAAAAATAGGCAAATAAATATTGTCAACAAATTGGTGTCCAAGAGTATCTCAAAAACTATATTTTTAGGCAACAAAGAGATTCGATCAAATGGCTACACTATTTTTAGTATTGTTATTATATTACTTATCTCATGTCTATCATGATGTTGTCATTCATGGCTTTATATTGATATGAGGCTCCCAACTTCATGGATCTCCTATTTGGGAATAGTAGAATGCCTAAGGAAAAGGACTTGCTACAGAATAGTTAGGATATCATAGAGTCACTGAAGGAAAACTTGCAATAAACAAAATCCACAGAAGTTGTATGCTTATCAACATCAAATAGAACACAATTTTGAGGTTGGGGACATGGTTTATTTGAGGTTATAACCATGCATAAAGTCTAATCTCAAGAAGAGTGGAGAAAAGAAGCTCAAGCCTATATTTTATCAATCAATTAGACTACCTCAAAGGGTTGGAGAAGTTGTCTATGAGCTTAAGATACTGGATAATAGTAAGTTTTCTATAACTTATTCCATGTATCCAGCCTCTAGAAGGCACTTGGTCATAATATTGTTACCTCATATGAATTACCATTATTGGATGAAGAGGGTAAATTGGTATTGATTATAGATGCCCTCGTTAATGCCAAAGAGTCCACTCTTTGGAAGAGGGTCATATGAAAATTTTTGGTCAAATGGAAAAGCTTGCATATAGAGGATGTTGTGTGCGAGAGTGAACATATCTTACAACATCTAGAATTGAGATTGCTTAAGGACAAAGGATTTTGGGAAGGATGGATTGTAATGCCCCTACCTAATTAGTGGAGTTGGTAGACCTTTATCCTATTCAATTGGTTCCTCTAGACTATCAAGTTAGGGTTAGAAAATCTTGGAGATAGTTGTCCAACTATTTAATAGTCTAAGTGGTAAATTGAGCTCTCATCAGAAGTATTAACAAAATGGTTTTTTTCTGGAGACCGGTTGTGCTAGTTGGCAGGGTTACTATTTTTAGTTTTGAAGAATATCTTGTTATTTTATATAGTCCTATGGTTTTAAATTAAGTAATAATATTATTAATTAATAAATTTAAATTAAATATTTAACTTTATTCTTATTTAAGTTTTACTAATTAAGGACTACAATGGGAACTAATTTAAAGTAAAAATGAGTTATTTTTAATATGTGACCCTTCAGTGTGGAATTAAAAGAAAATACTTTTATTAAATAAAGTAGGTTTGATGAAGAGGTTCATACCTCTTAAGGAAAATATAAAAGAGCATTTTGAGGAGTCAATTGGAGATGTTGACTTTGAGAAATTGATATTGCTATTATTGTTGGGTGAGATTTATCTTCTCAAGTTTGTGAGGACAAAAACCCTTGCATATAACATTCTTTACATACTTGGAAGACACCATCTAGATAATTTATTGAAATTTCATACAAGAAACACAACTTCGCTTATTTGTGGAGATATTCGATACATTTTGCAAAGGTATTAAACATTATCTTTGTGAAAGAAAAAATAGGAGATTAAGAGAAGGTTTATTTGTGTATTGTTGGTTTTTCCTTTCTCCAATGTGGACATACACCTTCCAACTATGCATCTAGGATTTAGAGGATGTTACACTTGTTTCTTTGAGGCATTTTGGAGTTGTACTTCCTTGCATACATCTAGCATAGTCTTTGGAGTAGATTGTAAGGGTTGGCATTCACTTTTGGAGTGATATTGTGATGATTTTTGTGAGAAACTCAAGAAAAACTAGTGTAGCATTTTCTACGTATGTTGGATTTAGATATGTAGTGTATTTTTATGGGTTGGGTTGATATTTTTGAAAGAAATTGTATTTCCAGATAAAAAATAAAATCTGAAATTTTTAGTTGTGTAATTTCTTAGTATTATCCATTTTTCTTGCATTAAAATTGCTATAATATTAGTTGTTTATCTATACTATATTTTTTGTTTGGAAACATTGCAAAAATGATCAAATCACATTTTAAAATGAAAAAAAAGACAAGCAAAAAGATGAAAGGAAAATCATATTTCAAAAAATGAGTTAAGCCAAGAAGGTTTAAAGACATGAGGTTTTTAAGACTTATAGGTAGCATATGTTTAGTAAAGTTTATAAAATTTCTAAAATATGTTTATAGTTGAAATCCTTTATAGATGTTATTATTTTTGAGAAATTTTATTGTATGAATGTTTATATGAAGGATGTTTCAGATTTTGTTCCACATAATAGGTTGGATGACATGTTAAAGCTACCAAATTAGGTAGTTTGATAAGACTGCCTAATTATAATTGCATCATCCAAATAGTTAATAATTGATTAATTAATTACTAAGATAATTACCTAATTACACTAACATTATTGTGTATTGAGGGTATCTTAATGTTATTTGAAAATCGTCTTTGTATCTTGAAGCATAACTACTATGTAATTACTTATTAAAAGTTTTGATTGACAAGTTATCCAATAGATGTTATATCAAGATGACCACACATTATATTTTCTAGTCTTGCAATTGTCTCATTTATGTTATTATATGTTTATCGTGTATTCATATTTGTTACTTAATTTCTATATATGTGAGTTTTATGTTTGTATTTGTCTTGATTGTATGTTGCATGTGTTCTTGTAATTTATTTTCATGTTTACT
Organism: Chamaecyparis obtusa; assembly: GCA_027943335.1. NCBI lineage: Eukaryota > Viridiplantae > Streptophyta > Pinopsida > Cupressales > Cupressaceae > Chamaecyparis > Chamaecyparis obtusa. Next base: position 2,930,374 of record BSBK01001642.1, on the reverse strand, counting down.
CGATGTGTGTACTTGTATTTTTATATTTAATTGGGTTTCATGAGAAAAATGTGAAATATTGAGTTAAGATACTATGAATATATGTAGAGAATGTATGCTATTTTATTTTGAGAAATGTTGCATAGGGTCTTGGATGGTTAAAATTGATTTTGTTTAGCTATTAAACTTATGTTTGGATGTCTTTTATGATATGAATGTTATATATTATGAATTTAAAAATTTGGTTAACTTGTTTGATTTATAAGGATTACACTTGTGTTACTTCATGGCCCTTGGGTGATACAGTTTTCACTTCAAGTCAAGTTAATGGTCGAGGAGAAAGGATATTTCTCTAATGTGTGTGTTCAATGAACCCCCCATACATAGCACAACTTAGAGGAAATGTCTATGCAGGCATAAAAGGCTGTCTGAAAAAATATTTTACTACATTTAATTGAATTAAAAATCAAAACATATCTCTCAGGGATAATTTTAAGAAACCCTTCTCCAAAAAAAGATATAAAATCTTGGCAAATCTTTCATTTTCTTGAAAAGATATAATTTCTATAGGGGAATCTATCAATTTTTTGAAAAAAAAATTCTTATGGGCAATTATTTTTTAATCACAATTTTTTTTTTGTAAAAATATTGGTGAATCTAAAACAATAACGAAAAATTCATTAATCACCATGACAAATAAATCAAATTTTTTTAAAAATAGAATTCTTATAGAAAATTATTAAGCTAAATGTAAAAATCTTTGACGGGTTTAAGGGACAAACTATAATATTTAGTTGCTACCATTTATTTAAAATATAATTTAATAAATCTCACCGTATTGTGTGAGATAAATGTATCGGTCTTTTTTAATTCTAATGGGACCCAAAATTTATTCAAGATCAATGGTTTCTATTGAGATTGACAATTCAAACGAAATTTTAGCCTCCATAAGCATTACAAATCAAATAGTAACATTTTTACCTCATAGAATATAATTAGGATCACTAGATTATATTTTAAATCAATAATGACAACTAAATATTGGTGATACAACCCTACTATAACTAATAATTATGACATATTATTGGAAAATTAATTTAGATTTCTACAATAACTTATAAAATTTAGGTGAATTGAATCTGAACATGTATTGAATATTGTGATGAATCTGAGTTCAAATTTTTAATAGAATAAATTATTTGGCGATTTAAATATTTCTAAAACAAACTTCGATAAAAATGTGCCAATTTAGATTGCCTTAAATCTTGAATTATTAGCTAAACTTGGATTTTCAAATCTCCAAAATTAGTCAATTGGAAAATATTAGTCACTAAAAAATCACCGATATCTGTCATCTAAATTTTAATTTAATTATTACATATAATTAGTTGATAAACTTTATATTGTCGACTTCATTTTCCACAATTGCTTGTTAAACCTATCTTACATTTCAAAACCACCTTAGACTCTCATTAAACCATTTTCAAATAAACTTTTCTACTAAAAAATATTTCAAATAGCATTTATCGATTAAGAATATCATTTCAATGCTCACAAATAAGATTGCAATGATTTATATATTATTAAATATTATTAATAGAAAAAGAATGCACATGAAAAAAAAGTCTATATTTTATTATTTTCTTTTTATAAGAATATCTTTGAATATTATCTTCATTTATTATATTGTTTTAATGTTCAAAAAAATGAAAAAAAAGAATACTAAAATTGAAAGAATTAACTTTATTTTAATTATTCTTATTTTTTTTTCATTTCAGAGAATTATTTTTCATTAAGTTCGAAGTTTATTTTATTATTTATGTATTTTTATGAAATGATAAATAGTAATAAAAGATATTAAAATTTATTTAATTATAAATTATTTTATTAATATTTTAACTATTATATAAAAATTATATTTTTATATAAAATCTAACCTTTTATTTTCCTCAGAAATAAAATACATTTAAATTTTACCTAAAATTTCCTATTGCTAGTAAAGTATTTTATTAGGCATGTGTGTGAGATTACTTGGAATTGATAATGCAATATTTGTATATCCTTGGATAAACATGTACCACTAATGTTTATGTAGTGGTTTGGGCATTGTTGATTTTTGTTTAGCTCAAAAGGTGGAATGGAGTTGCTTTAAAGCAACTCAAGTTGGATATTTAGCAACAATTTTTTTTTATTCTTTAAAAATAATATTTATAAGTTTGCGAGGTTGAGTAAATCAAGAGTGATTTTATATATGATTTAAAGCCAAAAAATGAAAGGAAGGCTTCTTTTCTTGCAAGCTAAGTAAAGAAATTGGCCTCTATATATGTAAGATTTTTGTAGAAAACTTGTATTATATTCTTGAAGAGAAAGTTTGTTGTTCGACTTAATAAAAGATCCAACATTTGCAAGTTTTTCCCCACACTGGGGTTTCCTAGGTATATCTATGTTATTGTCTTTTTGTGATTGGCTTCTGCTATTATTTGTTGTTAATTAACCGAGAACTTATTGATTGTTATAAATCAGATAGATTTTCTATTCTACAAATTTATTGTGTGATTAATCTGTAGCTAGGTTATAAGAATTTAACATTGTATCAGAGCTCTAAACTCTAAATACAAAGCCAGGAGTTGTGACGTAGATTTCAGAAAAAATAAAATAAGATTTTCATCTCCAATTTCTTTTGTGGCTATGGCAACCAGTGTTCGATATGACGATAGGCTTGAGGGTCCGTCTAACTTTTTATAGTGAAAGGTTTAGATTACATTTGTTCTTAAGGAGAACAGGTTGTGGATTTATGCTAGTACATGAATGACACCACCAATAAATGATCATGTTGCTTTGGATTCACGTGAAGTCAATGAGGCCAAGGCTCAAAGGATAATTTTTTATGGATTAAGAGATCATTTAATTCCTCATCTATATGGGAAAGACACCACCAAGGAGATGTGGGACAAACTCACAAGACTTTATCAGAGCGACTATCAAAGTCATAAGATGATGTTCAAGGAAAAATTGCATAATACCAAGATGTCCAAAGGTGAGAGTGTGACCTCTTACTTGTCCAAGCTAACACAAGTTAGAGATGAGTTGGTTGCTATTAGAGAAATGATTGTTGAAGATGAGTTGGTGTGTATAGCCTTGAATGGTTTTTTGAAACATTGGGAAGGGTTTGTCAAGTGTGTTGTCAGCAGAGATTGACTACCTTATTGGGTGAGGCTTTGGGATGATTTTGTTCAAGAGGAAATCCATGAAGGTTCTCATCGAGGTGACCAAACGAAGATGGGTCAAGATGAAGAAAACCTTTCTCTTGAAAGAAAGGGTAAGAAGTCTAATAAAAGGAAAACATAAGGCTCTTCTTCCAAGAGTGGGAAGAAGAAAGATCTAAGCAAGATAAAATGTTTTTGTTTCCATCAGATGGGTCACTATGCTATTCAATGTCCAAGTAAGAAAAATAAGGACAAGCAGAAGAAGAAAGTTGTTTCTACAGTCGAGGTGGATGAGTTTGCATCATGATTTGAGAATGAGTTTTCACTAATTGTATGTCTCTCAAGTTCATTTGCCAATAGGGTATGGTATATTGATAGTGGGGCTTTTTTCCACATCACAAAAGTCAGAGAATGTTTCACCTATGTAGTACGGAATAAAGTAATATTGTATTAAGCTTAATTATGCTTTGTCGGGAGGGTAGTTAAAAGCGAGGAGATGCGTCCATTGGTTTTCCCAACCAACCGACTATTATATAAGTACTTTGGTTTATTGTGTTGATGTTATGTTTTGGTTGGTATTAAATAAAGAAATAACATTTCCTCGCCATCTTGGTATTTTGGTATGGTATTTTGTGGTTCTTATTAATATCAGCATTTAATGTATTATTGGTACCATTGATTATATGTTGTATTGCTATGTACATTATGCATTGATAACTATTCTACATTTTGGCATCATTACCTAAGTCCAGACCCAGAGTTCATAGAGAAAAGGAGCGAATACCAAGGGAGGATCAAGTGAAACAAGGTCTGGTGGTGGCCTAGGAAGTAAGTACGTGCGAAGGAAAGCCCAAAGAGAGTGGTTCCACATAAGCACAACACATACAAATTTTGGTACCACCAGCGGTGTAGGATCTACTTCAAGGAATTCCTTGACTCTGACAGTAAGTCCATTAATTCATGCCCCTACTTCCAAACAAGTATCCCAAGTGTAGGCCCAAAGAAGAAACTAAAGAGGAAGCCGCCCTGTGGATTCTTGGCCAACAACAGCAAGAAGAAAGACGTCACCGCTTGAGAGCATTAGGGGACCAATCTATAAGTAAAAGACAAATTGAGGAAAGCCTGATCGAAAAATCCATAGAAGGAATAGCCAACCTAGCCATCTCAGAAACATTGGAGAAGGAAGGGCGAGAATCCTGAAACCCCTGCTCGAAGAGAGTACTGGGAGGCACACCACTCGATCGTGACAGAGGAATCACAAGGAGAAGGAGAGAGCACTACTTCTAGCGAGGCAGGAGGAAGTGTCCCAATAGGAGGGAGCGTCCTAGCAGGAGGACGTGTCTCGACAAGAGGGAGTGTCCCGGCAGGAGGGAACCTCCCAGTTGGAGGAAGTGTCCTGATAGGAGGGAGTGGTGTGCCAGCAAGAGGGAGCATCCCGGTAGGATGAAGTGTCCTAGAAGGAGGGAATAGCGGGAAGAGAATGGCAGTAGTTAAGCAAAAACTTCCTAGATTTACTAGAGAAGGGTCGGAGAACCCCGCCCGACACTCTAAAAAGTGTATCACCATATGGCAGGCTAATGGAGAAAATGATATAGATGAATGGTTAAAAGCTTTCCCTGCCACTCTAAGAGGGATCACTATTGATTGGTATACAGACTTGGATGTTGCCTAGAAAGCCACATGGAAGGACCACCATACTGCCTTTGAGGAGGAATTCGGACTCCTACATGATGATGATGAGATAGTCAAAGAAATCTATAACACCAAGCAAGGAAAAAATGAGTCAGTTAGGGGTTATACCAAGAAACACAAGGAATTGATAGGGAAGTTGGATAACAAACCTGTTGACGGATTAAGAAAAAGATGGTTCATTGAAGGGTCAACCCTGTCCTTAAAATGAAAAATGAAAATAGTGCCGCCATCATCCTTTGGAGAGGCATGCACCTAGGAAATGGACATAGAAAGTGAGAATAAAAATTCCAAAGCTAAGCGACAGGGAAGTGGAAGCAAGAGTTCAAAAGAAAGTGGGGATGAATCCAAGACCATCCAAGCCTTGAGAAAAGACATGATGTAGTTGATGAAGGAAGTTACTAGAAGTAAGGAAGAAAAAATATAAGGGAGGGAACTCTGATGTACAGATTGCAAAAAGGAGGGACATACAAAAGGAACATGTCCGCGCAAAGCCTTCTGTGACATATGTCAGGTGTTAGGCCACGCAATCAAAGACTGTCCCTACAATCTAAAGGCATAGAATGCTCAAGTATTCTTCACCCAAGGAGAAAAATCCACACCACCCTCCACCCCTCCATGTAACACTAATATAGAAGCGTCACCAGGAGGGTATCAAAATAATAGACGATGAAGCAACAACAATAGCAATAACAATAGTAATAACAACACACCCCGGAGAGAAATCCAGTACAATTCTAAAGGAAGACCCATTATCCAATGTAAGTGATGCAACGAATGGTGATGCAGGAGCATCCAGGGTGTAAGAGCAATCTTGCATCACCCAAAAATATTTCTATTTTTTTGTATTCAATAAGGGCTATCTTGTGCAGGGCTGCTATTTATGGAAACTTGCTATTTTTAGTAAGTTGGTCATACGATCTTGAAATATTCTGATTTTACATGTGGAGGTTCATCTCAGTCATATCAGCCTGCTAGTAAAGTTTCATGGCTAGATCAGGTCTAGTTTTGAAGATATTGAAGATTTTCGGTATTTGCAGCAGGGTACAAAAACTTTGAACTCAGTTTTGAAGGCTTTAGAGGCCCTGAATGAGGTCAAATTTTGGGCTGAATGAAGCTTTCTTATTCAAGCATTGTAGAGCTCCTTGCACCCTTTCCAAAATGGGGTTATAATAGTCAATCAGGTCAACAGGTGATGACTTATGGTCTCCGAAAGTTGGGTCACCTGAAATGGCAGAAAATAATTTTCCTTCAAAATTTTTGTTCGGGTTTTCAAAAGTTATTTTGAGCCAACTTTGATGTAATAAATTGAAAAATAAAATAATTCTAAGTTTGGTCAGCCCTAAGGGCTAAATTTCTGGAACCTTCTCGGGCGGTGGAAAATGCCTATATAAAGAAGGCCCATAGTGTTGTCTAGGACAGTTCTGGGTAGTAGATCTGGGTATTGATTCGAGGCTTTGTCCTACAGAATATTGTAAGGGAATTCCCATGTGGCTTTGCATATTGTAATTCTAAAAGTTTGTAATTCCACATTTGTGGAGATAATAAGAAACCAATTTTCTACTCTTGCATATTGTTGTTGTTTCTTTGTTTCTGTTATGTGTTTGTGATATTAAGGGGAGAACCCTTCATCAAATGGGGACACTTCGCACGGGATTTCCAGAATGGGGGATGATAGAATGAAGGGATGTTGTGTAAATGGTGTGGACCGGGTAACCATGAGGATGCCAATTGCCCTAGACAAAAGGGGGTGAATAGGCTTGACATTGTGAAGGAAGTATTCATCATCATAAGAATGCAGGCGAGGCAACTTGCTTACCCTAACATAGCTACAAAGAGAGAAATATTTTAAGAAGCCACAAAAGACATTAGGAATAACATGACAGAAGAAGGAAGAGGAAGTATCGCTAAATCCCCAAACAACCAGCCAGTACCTAGCATCATGAAACAAGTACTAGAAACCACCATCCCTATGAAAATTGTGGATCTATTGGAAACGTTACCACAGCTTCGAGTAGAAATATCACAAGGAATAAGAAATCAAGAGGAAACCCTTAGGAGGGAGGAAAAAGAAGAGAAACCAGTGGAGAAGACCGATACCCTATTCACTATAGGGATAGGGAGGACACCTGCAATAGTCGAAATTGAGATAATGGGATGAAAACTATCTAGCACTATTGTGGATGAGGGGTCTAGTGTGAATGTCCTACCAGAGGAGACTTGGAAGGCTCTAGGGAAACCCACACTTTGGCCACCCACATTCCAATTAGTAGGAGTAGACCAGCATGGAATCAAGCCAATAGAAACCTTGATGGGACAAAAGGTAATAATTGGTACACAATAGTTCCCCCTTGACTTTGTGGTGATTACCTTGGAAAAGAAGGGGTACGATGCCTTTCTCAACAGAGGTTGGCTGGTCGTAGCAAAGGCCACCCACAATTGGAAAAAGAATACCTTATCCATAGAGGTAGATGGGATAAAATATATAATAGATCTGAGGAATCAATGTGTAAGTTAGGATCTCGCATTTGACTCAGAGGGAGAATACTAGGAAGGAGTGGAACCAGATGAAGGAGTGCTTAGGCTAGGCAAATGCTCAGAAGATGAAACTAGCTCCCTCAACGACCTATTTCACTGGCAGATGGGAGACTACGAGGTATTCCAGCCAAAGTGCAATATGTTACAAATTCAAGAAGCAGAAGAAAGTTACCCTGAGGGGTACAAGGAATACAAGGAGGGTACAACAACCATCAATAATAAACCAACACACATATTTGAGGAAAAGGTAGAATACAAGGAGGACAAATTACAAACTGTCAACCTGGGTGAGAAGGATGAATGCAAGGAAATCATCGTAGGGGATGATTGGGACCCAGTATTGAAACCAACAACCTTTGAAATCTTTCTTGAATACAAGAATGTATTCACATGGACATACAAGGACTTAAAGAGAGTACCGCCAGAATTGTATGTCCATCGAATACTATTGATACCAAGTGCAAGACTGGTATGTAGGTGGCTGTATCAAATGAACAAGAACTATGCCACCAAGGTACAGGATGAAATCACAAAAATTCTTGAAGTAGGAATCATATTTAAGGTACAAACCAATGATTGGGTTTCCCCCATAGTCATATCATTGAAGGACGGCGTAGAAATTTGGATATGTGTGGACTTCAAGTGCTTGAATACGATAACTATAAAAGATCCCTTTCCAATTCCTTTCATAGATAGTATCTATGAAGAGGTAGTTGACCATGAGATGTACTCCTTCATGGACGAGTTTTCAAGCTATAACCAAATCAGCATTGCTGAAGAGGATAAACTGAAAACCACATTTGTAGTAGAAGATGGGGTATATGCTTATAATAGAATGCCCTTTGGACTATGCAATGCACCTACCACCTTTCAAAGAATCATACTACATATCTTTCATGGTATGTCCATAGGGAATTTTAGAGCTTTCCTCGATGACTGGTTAGTTTATAGTGGGAAGGACCACCACCTTAAGATCATAGGTGAGTGCATGGATCAATGTAGAAGGCTAGTCTAGCCTTGATTCCAAAAAAATGAAAATTCATGGTACCCCAAGGAAGACTCCTGGGCCACATAGTATGCAAGGAAGGACTAAAAATAGATCCTGATAAGATCAGGGTAATACTAGAAATGGAAGCTACATCGGATGTCACGGGGGTCAAGTCACTCTTGGGGCATGTGGGGTACTACAGAAGGTTCATAAAAGGATTTTCTAGAGTATCTCTATCCTTAGAAAAACTAACAAGGAAAGGGGAAAGGTTTTGTTGGGAGAAGGAACAAGAGGAGGCCTTCCAGGAGCTAAAGGAGATACTAATAGGCACTCCAATTCTTATATACCCAGACTGGGACAAATAATTCCATGTCCATGTGGATGCTTCTAACTATGCAATAGGTGCCACCCTAAAATAGATGGGGAATGAAGGACTAGATCATCCAATATACTTTGCGAGTAGGCTACTATCAAAAGAAGAGTAGAATTACAGTACCACTGAATGTGAGGCACTAGGTATGGTCTATGCAGTTCAGAAATTTAGATAGTACTTATTAGCCACTCCCTTTAAATTTTTTGTTGATCATCAAGAACTCATGTATCTTGTGAATAAACCTGTAATCCAAGGGAGAGTAAGCAGATGGCTAATCCTCCTACAAGAATTTACATTTAAAATCATAGTCCGACCAGGCAAAAATCATGTAATTACAGATCAATTATCTAGAATCAAGTCCGGGGAAGCCCTCAGAAGTGGAATAAATGAGGATTTTCCTGATGCCCACCTATTTAAAATCTCCATACTACCCCAATGGTATGAAGGGATAGGACAATACCTGTCAACTGCTACCTTTCCCAAAGAAATGACCATACAAGAAAGAAGAAAAATTGCACTCAAGAGCAGGACATTCTAGTTGATTGAGGGATTGTTATACAAGATGGGGCCAAATGGGATTTTAAGATGTGTCATGGAGGAGGAAATCACGGGTTTCCTAAGGGAATCCCATGAAGGGTTGGCAGGGGGCCATATGAGGCATGATGCAACAACGCGAAAGGTGTTGTTGGCTGGACTCTGGTGGCTTACACTGTCACTAGTAAATTTTACCCTAAATTTTGATGAGCATTGGTTGAATTTTCTACAATAATTGGTCAAATAGATGACTAAAATGGTCGTCGATCTTTTTTCGTCAAATTTTCTACATGGTGAATAATAGTCACAATTTCGACCAGATAAGTCATTGAATTATCCACTGAAACAATCCCTTGGAACTGGAAGAATAACACCATCACCTCGTCAAAGTCAATTGGTGTGAAGATCGAAATGTCGACCTTTATGTCCTCAAATTATCCACCCTCATTCGTCGAACAGACCGTCGAATGTATAGCATTTTGGTCAAAAATAGTACTGTGTAAAGGTTGAAATTGCGACCAATCCACCATCGAATGTATAGCATTCTGGTCGAAAATAGTACTGTGTAAAGGTTGAAATTGTGACCAATCCACCATCAAATGTATAGCATTCTGGTCGAAAATAGTACTGTGTAAAGGTTGAAATTGCGACCAATCCAAACTTTTGTTTAAAAAATAAATGCGGTACACCATCTTCAATATATTCCTACTTTTAGTTGAATATATTGGTTGTCTATAATTAGCATTGCAATGTCAAATGTAGCATGAATGTTAGCATGGTTTCTTGCTTCTCAAAGCCATTTAAAATTTGTTGATATTGATATTTGATGAGGTTTCTTTGAACCATATATTTACAAACTTAAGTTCAAACAATAGTTGTTTATTTATCTGGATTATTAGATGGTTTTAATGAATGACTAGTACTAGTCTGAAAATTTGAAGTATTCCTGATTGCATCTATTTTTTTGTAGCTGTAATATAATCTAGTGAAACAAAATCTGATTAATATTTTGGGACTTACCTATTAGAATCAAAAAGTTTTCATTCAGGTCTTAGTTTATTTTTCTAAACTGTGATGTCTCCATCATATCCATGAAACCAAACAAGCATAAAACACATGTTTTGGACCAGGTGAGGCAGACCTACGACACTTTCAAGTTAGTTAGGAAGTAGAAGTGTCAATTGTACATAGCATTAAATAGTTACAAATAGTTAGTCAATATTGAAGGATGTTTTATGAACCATGTAAGTAATTGGCAGAAAATATGAATAAGAATAGCATCAAGGAAATCAAAGTTGAACTAATATCATATCTATGAAAGTCATCTTATTTATAAGACTTCACAATAAACAACAAGACAGAGCATTTGATATCAAGAGAAAAGATTGTATGCCATTGTTGATAAGAGTGAAAGAGTAAGCATGGTACCATTGACAACACCACTTTGATACATGAACGGTACATTAGAAAACCAAGTGATCAACTATGTCTTAAATATAAGTGCTACTCTTCTATTCATGGGTTCAAGACTTGAATCAAAACAACTAAACCATGAATACAAAATAGTTATGAGATAACAAGCAGACGATCTTGATATTAATAACAACAATATATCACAAAGATTGCCAACAACATATTGCAATCCATATATCAATATTTCCATAAGAGTGACTTGTTATATTAATGAGGTTATGAGTTAACATCAAGCGATACATATACGTAATCAAGATCGACATAAGCATAAAGCATAAAATCTCCATAATCGCCGATCAAAGGAGAATTTATTGAGTTAATCGTGTGCAAAAGATAAGATGATGAAACAATGCATTAAGCACCAATTAACATAAAAGGTGTGAATCGTGATTGCCAAGAGTTAAATAATTAATTGCTAAGTGGTTTGATTTACTAAGGATTAGTGAAGAGTTGCAGTCTTTCATATTCACATCCTTTTGTAGCATATTAAAGAGACATCAATATCATTCCAAATGAAATCAACTCATTCAATCGGGTTATTTTATATACATTACAATTAGTATTGCAATGTCTATAACAAGCTGCCAAATTAGTTTTATAGGTTAATCAAACTTTGGTTCATCGGTGATAACTTGTTCATCAATCCACGATAGTTATAGTTATAGAAGGAAAACTTTTCATGGTCTTCAACTCAATCCTTTCATGGTCTACTTTATTTCTCACTAATTGACACATCTAGAAGTTTTACATAGTCATATATATATATATATATATATATATATATATATATATATATATATATATATATATATATATATATATATATATATATATATATATATATATATATATATATATATATATATATATACAGACACTTAAGGAATGCTAAAAGATACATAAAGTCAAAGAGTCAAGATTTGAAAGCATTTTAGGTATCTATCAACCATCTCTTTGATGCATGAAACTGCCATTTTCCATCAAAGATTCATTATGAAGTAACTAGTTTTGTGACAAAGCCATCGTTATCAATTAAAAAAGCACCCAAGCAATTATGAAACCACTACCTATTGGAAACTACCAATTCTGTACAAAGTGCTTGAAACATCCATTTTTTGTCATTTTCTTTCTCTACCCTATTCAATAAGCCTTTACACCTTTCATGAATTTTGCAGTAAAATACTTATTGTTTCACAAATCACTCTATCACTATGCACTCAACTAAGAAAACTAAACCAATTTTCTCAACTAGATTGCTTCTAGATTTGTTCTCAATGACCCCTAAAGATGTCTTTATTGATATCAACAAGCTATGACCCAAAAAAGAAGTTGAAGAGATTAAGGGAAAAACCAAAATGATTTTCAATCATCCCCTTATTCATCTCCTTTTGGTAAAATTTCCAATTTAGCCATGGGGAAACCCTCACTGGCTCTTTTAGTGGTATTACTATTGTCACCAAATAAAAATAGTGATTTAGTCATTTTCAGAATTGCCTCTATTTTTTCATTATTTTTCTATTTTTCCTTGAAACTTCTTCATCCATATTTTATACCAAGGTATTCTAATGGCCTCAAAAACATTTGTGAGCTCTATAAATTCTTGTCGAGTCATCATTCTTCATTCTTGGTTAAGTTTTAATTGTTTAAGAGAGTGTTTCCAAGTTGCATCTTAGCCGATGACCAAGCTGATTCCCGGTAACTTCTACGATCCAATTTGAATCACTTAGATGAGAAGATTTTTATCACTCATCCTAAGTTAACCATTTTTTTATTTTCAACCGTCACTAGCTAAGAACACTTTTCTCGATGTTTGGGCTGGAAAAAATCACAAGTAAACCACTACTTACTAGGTCAGACATAAATGTTTTCTATCAACAAAGACAAAGTAGCACTCCAATACCAGTTATGCAGAAAATTTTCCTCATCTAATGTAGAAGTTGGGACAAATTCCTGATGACATGGAAGAATGTCAAATGATGAAAAATACACTTTTATAAAAATATGTTTGTCTTTTTAATTTTTTTTTGTGTTTTTATTTTTTCTTAATAGATAGCATAAACCCTCATCCACCCATATCATTTTAATTCATGTGAATGAAGTGTGTAAAACACTCAATTTTTCATTGTTGTGGCCTTCATTTTGATTGTTTCTCATTTATTGTCTTCTCTTCTTTTTCTATGTGTCTTGAAAGGCACATATCACATGCAAAACACCTAATTAAAAGAGTTGATATGCATCTATTTGAAAGATAGGCCATAGGAAATTTGAAATTGATAAATAATAAAAATAAGGAAGAAGATCAATCTAGTTCATTTTACTTAATGATCAACATAAAAAAGTGAACATCACACCATTTGGGGACCACCCCGAGAAGTGATAAAGCATTTCTCACTCATAGAATCCCACAAAATTGTTAATTCATGAATCAAGACTATGAACTTTCAACCTAGGATCATTTGTGTGTCATTTAAAAGTGCATTAACATTAAACCAGACCTATGTACATCCTATGTTGATCTATTCCAATGCTTCTTTTCCTGATCTAAAATTTGATTGATCTCCATTGGTCAAGGCCTGCTGGTTGATAGCATAAATTTTATGAGGGTCACTATATGCCCTTAAGTCAACGCATAATGACCTGGGGAAGTATGCATGTAGAATGTGACCACCTTTTGGTAAATGCCAAGGAGGGTGAGAAAGATGTTGCTTAGCATATGATGAGTTGGTAGTAGAGATAACCATTGAGCTTGAAAAAGTTAAAATGCTTGTAAATATTAGGCCACCAAGAAGAGGTATGATTTTGTCACTTCTTCATTGTTCTTTCTTGGGATGATCTTAATTCATATGAATGTGATGCATTTTTCATTCAATCACATAACTGTCCAAGAGTTCGGCCTAGTCCAGTGTTCAAAATATTTTTAAAGATCTAAATGTTGACAAAAATATTTGTATTTATTGTTCTTTGATCATGGAGGATATAAATATGTTCATGTTTGTTTACTATATATCACAACCATGTCTATATCTTTTCTTGTATCTTCTTTTACCTCATTATACTTTAGTGAGATGCCATGCTACTACCAACCCAAAAAATTAGAGATCCATCACTTCCATTGACTTCTTTTATATGTACTAATTACCATTGTCTTCACAGTATACCCTTTCACTTTGGTGACTATCTATCTCATTACTAAGATTGTCAACACATATCTATATTACCACTTTTTAGAATTAAGAACCACTAGTCTTCTTCACATCTGCCATGTTGTCTTTTAGAAATGAAAATCAATTTTGTTACTGTGGTTTGTGAGACTAACTCCCATGCATTTGATTGTAGCATCAATGCTTTGATTTATTAGTCCTCATACCCATGCGCTTATGACATGTCTTAATCTTCATAATTGTTACTTTGACATTTACCTTAATTATTGTCTTTGTGTAAAACCACTAATTATGTCTTTAGAAGCAAGTGTTTTAATCTTATAGTCTATATTCCTACTTCTTTAATGCTCATGATAACTACCTCCAAATATTTTTTGAACTAAATGCATTATCCCTGGTGTCCTTTAGATCTTTCACTATCTTGGACTATCATATGATGCTCAACTGATAGCACCATTCTATGCACAATTTGATATCATTGGTATGACCACTTTGTAGTCTTTATTCATGGCTTTATCCACACCTTTCATGTCATTGTTGTACTTTTCACTATTAGATCAATGTATATTACCACCCTAAGATTTCATCATAGTGATCGAGACTCATCTTGGATAGTTATAAATCCAAATTGTCCATGAGTTCATTGCTTAAACTGCTACATGACACATCCACTTCTACTCTTCACCATATCTACCCTTTCAACAAATTTTATATGTTATATTTTCTACTATGTTTTTGATGCATTTTGATCACTCTTATGATCTACTATGTTTTTGATGCATTTTGATCACTCTTATAATCTCCATAATCGTCGATCAAAGGAGAAGTTATTGAGTTAATAGCGTGCAAAAGATAAGATGATGAAAGAATGCATTAAGCACCAATTAACATAAAAGGTGTGAATCGTGATTGCCAAGAGTTAAATAATTAATTGCTAAGTGGTTTGATTTACTAAGGATTAGTGAAGAGTTGCAATCTTTCATATTCACATCCTTTTGTAGCATATTAAAGAGACATCAATATCATTCCAAATGAAATCAACTCATTCAATCGGGTTATTTTATATACATTACAATTAGCGTTGCAATGTCTATAACAAGCTGCCAAATCAGTTTTATAGGTTAATCAAACTTTGGTTCATTGGTGATAACTTGTTCATCAATCCACGATAGTTATAGTAAGCATTTCAACAAGTCAACCATATTGAACTATCCTTGAACAATAGCTTTGGAAGGGTGAGTTATTTGAGTATTGAAGCCATGACTTGTCATTGTTGGGTGAGTGCTTGTTGCAATGCCAACTTTAAGAGTATTTTCAACTTTAAAAGCATTTTTTTCTAATTCATAATTCGGTTGTTGTGAGTTGATGAGGTTTAAATCTGCTAGTCTTGTCTGTTGCTTGTTCATTGAGGTAGTGTCTTATCTTTTGTGCTTGTGGAGAAGGGAATTTACCACCCTCAAGATTGAAATCTCAAAGACGAATCGGCCCAACACCACCTCACTTCTACTAGCACTTTGGTGAGCTAAGGCAATCAATGACACGAATAGACTAAATATAATTTAAGACTTACGGGAAATGCAATGTGGAATAAAGAAACTGAATTAACTAAGCTATGCTAATGGAATTGTATGTAGTGGAGTGCAGATTTGTTGGAAGAACCACAAAAGTTGGTTGTTTGCTAATGGAGACTAAGCCCGGATTGAGACACCAGTCATTATGAAAGCGATTTGATCCATGGAAGTGGAGATTTGGTGATGGAATGTGTATGGGGGGATCATTTATGAAGTGTTTGTGCTATTGTTTTAATTTGGGAGTGAGTTTAGAGGTCCTATTGAACAAGCCCTCGATTAGTGACCCTAGAACCAAGGGTTTGGTGGCAAATGAGTTGGGTGAAGGGTAGAACCTTGTAAGTTTGGAATCCATTATTTCTCAACCTCTAGAAAGACTGTTTCAATATTTGGAGTCATGGGAGCAAGTGGAGTTAGGGGTTGCTTTGTAAAAGTGGAGAATTAGGCCTAGTGAGGATAGGCTAGGGGTATTGGATCTTGGGTATGGTCCAAAGGAGCATAGGCTAAAACTTTCAGAGGATTTAAAGATCCCAAAAGGGTATCAGAATCATCTATTAGTTTCCTTAGTTGTTTGGGGAAAGTTGGAGGAAAAGTCAAATTAATGACTGGTGAGGACTACTAGCTTCAAGGACTGATTGTGTGTGTTGGATAGAAGATGAGTGATCCAGACTTAATGGGTTGATGAAACATGGTAGATAGGCTATATGGAGGTGTTTCATGAAGTTAGAACAAAGGTTGGGGCTTTGGGTGAAGATATGGTGTCTAGGAGGAACTAGGTACACTTGGGAGACAAGTCATGGAGGGACATGGAGGTAAAGAAGTTATTGCAAAGTGGAATGGATTTTCTATCTGATATGATGAAGATGGATACCACACACCACCTCTGCATCAGAACGTTTCTTTACACTATAATAAAAAAAAAACTATTTCAAATCATGCATATTGAATCCTTTAAATGACTAGTATACATGGAAGCCTAATAATATTTAATTGATGATAGCTATTAAAATATGTTAAACAGTGATGAAATAATCAAATCTAAATAATAAAGAAGATAATTTCTGCAAGACGATAAATAAATGTCTTTAGAAGAGTAAAGAAACATTGAATATTTTAGTTGATTAGTTACTCAAAATAGTACACAACTCACCAGCATACTTTGTACAATAGTAAGATTCAAGTGAGCCAAATTATTCATAATCTTCAGAATACCAGTTGCCACTTCTTCAAAATTGACAGGAAGCATATATGCTGCATGTAGCTTCAAATCAAATAATTAGAGTAACCCTAGTCGCTTCAATAGGTGAACAAAAATTATCTATCTTGACTCAAATCTAAGCAAGATGCTTCCAAAAGTGTATATGGATTGAATAGATAAAATGAAAATCACTAAAACAGTGAACTTGAGGTCAATATAATTCTTTTTTGTAGTATCAAAGTTCACCCATGCAAAGGGAAATAAAGGGGATTTTAGGGAGATGATATTCATTTTTGTTTATAACAAATGTGAATTCATTTGAGTGTGTTGTCCTTCAAGCACAACTTGGCCTCAGGTCAATACCATCGGAGCACCTCGTTATTGTCTATCAAATCCTAGTGGTATTGGAGTTGCTCATCTAAATCCTTCTTCAAATTTTGCATGTCTACTCACACAAGGTCCACATGGAGAAAGTAAGCTCTAGAAGTTCATGAACCTTGATCTTACTTATCTCCATAATCTCAATAGAAGATGGTAGACAAATTGATAGCAAAGATGCAGCAACAAAGGGATCTGGTGGTCTTCTCTTTTTTGTTTGTCGTCCAGCATTTTTTGCTTTTTGTTGTGTACAAGCTTATTGAATATTTGGGTTTTGACCCTTTGTAGTCTATTCCCTTCTTTGGGATAGCTAGTTGTTCTTAGGGATCTCATGCTTATCTTTTGTCTCTATTGTTAAAGGGTTTCGGAGCCCCTTCAAAACCTGTTTTTACCATAATAAAAAATAAAGGTATGATTTGGAGAAACATTATGAATGGATATAGGCTATAAGCATGAATCCAGATTAGAATGTCACATAATATCATATAAACAACAAAAACACCATTATAAACTTGTAATCATAGCATCATGATCATACCATCGTATCATCATATGCTTCAAGTTCAACATCAAAATATTAAAATGTCAAATGATAAATCATAACATCAAGTTCAAGTAAAGGAAATAGAGCTTGTATAAACATATTTTTTTGTCATACCCTTTTTGCAAGGAACTCAAAAATTATTCAAATTAAACAAGTATGAACTGTAAGAGACTAAGAAAGAAGGCAAAGGTGTTACCTCACTAGGATGATAGTAATAATGAGACAAAAAACTATGAAAACTAAATCCAAGGAGACCAGATATGAACATCCGGGTTCGATCAAATTCAAAAATTGGTTTGCCTTCATAGCACTGTCAAGTCAACAACATAAGCATTATTTTGTGTCTAGAGTGTCATCAATGTTTTTAAATGTAGAATGAAATGGTTGTAAGTATGCATTTCTGCCATATGCAAATGATTTTGAGATACAAACCTATGCAATCCAATCTCCCAAGGAATAGGCAGCACCACTTATCGCCATCTTTGCCAAAATAGGATTTGTCATAAAGCGATGTTAGAATAGTTACTAAAATGGTCATAAATTATGTTCTTATAGTAAAAGAATGCTTTGACTTAAGAAAAAAACTACACAATATTAAAACATGACATTGTGCTTTAAAAACTAAAAAGGTACATGTAACGAAGAACTTCATTTCGACTTGCTAATTGGTTATCACTATTAACTCTAAGCTTGTCTTTAAAGTTTGAGCTTCACTCGGTTTCAAAAATAGTTTAATATTCTCTACTAAACAAGGCCAACCATGTGAACATGGAAGCTCATTTGGCCCCTCCCCCCCCCCTAACATCACTCTAAATTCCCCATTAACATTTAATAACATTCATTCATTCATTCATTCATCCATTTTTGAAATATAACATTCAATCATTATAATCACATGATAACATTCATTAACACATAAAATTCATTAACACACAACATTCATGAATAATTCATTAACACAAAATTCATGAATAATTCATTAAAACATAAAATTCATTAACACACAATATTCATGAAGAATTCATTAACACATCATTCATCAACATTACTAGTACAAAATTACATCCATTAAGACAACGTTCTTTCATTAGCAAAAAATGTTAATTACAATCATTTCTTTTTGGGTTTCTTGCTGCTTTTTTAAATCATGTAATTTCTAAGAGGAAGATCAATGTCCTCCTCATTCCCCTCCTCTACTGATTCTAATTCCAACGCGTGTCTCCTCCTCATCTGTTCAGGAACACGAGGCCGCTGCGCCAAAGGGGGGTCCGCTGCAATAACAACTACTTCATGAGTTAAATTCATGCCATTTTATATTAGTGAATTACAAGTATTTATTTAAGTAAAAGAACTATAAATCAAAAAATTAATTTAAAAGAACAAAACATAGATTTTCTTTACCTGAATGTGTCACATGATCTACATGGTGATCAGTCTGAACATCCTTCGGGACTCGTTCAGGATGACATGATTCTGTATCCTCTAAAATATACACAAAAAGGTTACACCAAGTTCAATTTAAGATGTTAAATTATATTAATAATTACATAATTAGTTTTAAATAGCAAATGAGCACCTCCATGGACAGTACGATGCACATTAGGGGCTTCATGATGTGGCGTATGATCTGTGTCACGATTAAGAAGTTGCATTGCAATGTCATGCACATTATTATCAAATATATTGTTGCTCAAGTATTCAATTTCTAATATATTTTTTGGCATATTTACCTATGCACATGATGCAGGAGACTCTTTGGTTGGGCTAGTGGAAGCTTGCCGTAGGCGTTTAGCCACGGCTTGATAGCCTTCCTTGAAGGCAATTTTTTGGTGTTCTTCCGTGGCCTCTAAATTAAAATCAAAGCCCTGCATTTTTTGATTAAACAAAATTATTTGCATTATATAAATAATTTTTCTCTACAATTCATTTACTGCTACTTACAATTCGTGCTTTAATTTTTGAATATCCACCAGAGCCAAGTCTGTGCTGCCCAATCTTTTGCAGTCTAACCTTTGTTGCCATTGATGTGTCCTGCAACCTATGAAAAGTTTGAAATATGTTAGATGATATAGATATAAAGATTACTAATTAGTGCATTATTACATTGTACTAGTAGTTAATACTATTGCATACCTTCTCGCATTTGCTGGTGTAATTCCTCTTTGAGCATCCCCTTTCTCCTTTGCATCCAAAATGAACTCATTCCAATCCCTCACTGAAATAAAGGGAGGATGCTCGTACTTTGAGTTCTGGATGAGACTCTTTCTATATGAGTCCCTCACAGTCTTAAGATGTTTGCAAGCTCTTTCTAAAATTTTCTTCTCGTCAAAAATATTATTACCAAACTCATGCTCTAAATCTTTAATGAGCTGATCTTTTAATTTTTTTTCTTGCAAGTTCCACCTTTTAAGAAAAAACACAAAATTGTTAGATATAGCTAGTAAAAGAAAAGACCCGAATGAAATGAAAAATACTGTACCAATTAATGATATGAAAAAAAATAGTGGGATAAAGTTAGTTCACTTATGATGTTCCACCTTGTACGTATGGTGGGCCTGAATATATGCAGTGTGAGGTCATAAAGCTTCTTATAAAATATATCGTTTCCTGCAAAAAATGTCATGGGATAATCAATCCAAAACTTGTTATGAATAGGTAAATGCATATTACAATATAAAAAATAATTATTTAAAGTACTTGGAAACTTAGGACATTTTAAAGGCATCGATTCATTATTGTCAATCAACAATGACGTCTGCATAACTCCCATGCTAGAAACACGGGTAGATCTAGGAAATGATGGTGAATTATCACCAATGCATGTACTCTGATCTGTATTTGGTGTACCAGATGGTGCCGCCGGTGTATCTCCTACTCTAAAAAAATAATCCATTATGTGATGCACCCAAGATTAAAGTACAAATTATCAAATCATAATTAACACAAAACCAAATATAGCAAAACAAGGATTTACCAGCTGCCATAGACCATGAAGGTGTCGATGTTTGCATGCCCCTTGTTGCCGACATTGCACTCGGCAATGTCGAATGGACATTCGTCGACCTCCTAGGAGTCTCCTGCACTTGATGACCTGAACAATACATTGTTAGCAAGGACATTCTGAAATAATAAAAGTAAGAGTTAACTTAAGAAGTTTTTGAATGTTCCAAAGAAAAAATTCCTTGTAACTTGTCAACTAAAGGATTATTTTACCTGAGGCAGCCGGAGCTCTGCTAGTACCGGCCTCACCGCATTGTCCTTGACCAGGTTCTAGATCAGTTGCCAAAAATTCCTGTAACAAGAACACATATTACATATTTTACTTCACAACATAAAAGAGTATAAAATAGAAACCTTTATTGAACTTTTGTTATAACTAAAGATTCATTACTACTTACTTCATAACAACGTGCTTGCGCTCTCAATTCAGATAGCCTCTTCATCGTCTCCTCGATTGAAATATTTGCTTCATCCAAAATTCTCATTATTTCTAAATTGATTTTTTTTATTTTTTTCTTCAACATAATTGTTACATTAGGCGTTTCCACGATATCATCATCAGAAGGGGTAGCTATTGCCTCTGTACTTACTACAGGTGTTTTTCCCCTATCCTAAACATCAAATTGTGACAGGAATATCAGTAAAACTATCATAAAAACTCCAAAATCGTAAATAAAATAACGTAATAATATAACATTTTTCAACTATCTAATTTGTACAATTTTAATAAAGTTTACCCTTGCTGAAGAATGGGTGGGAGGAGCATCCTCATGGCCTCTATCATGTGCGGGATCCATATCGTCTTGTGACAAAGAGTAAATATAAAAACTTCAGCGAACTAAAAGCAATAGACTTAGCAAAAAAAAATTATTAATAAAATGGTATATAGTACTTACCACCCTCATGATAGTAACTTTGTTTGTATCTATGTGATTTAAATAGTAATCTATTAGCAGTTCTTCCCTTGCACTTATTGATTTTATCGCACATACAAAAACTTGATTCCCCTCACGCGCCTCAAATATGCAATTGGGTTGCTTATTAGTTGAGGAAGGTCACATACTATTTATAAAACCCGCAATTTTACCTGTTTCTTTTGGTCTCCCATCAATGTACATTGCAAATCTTTTACTTTGATCATTTTCTTTCCATTGTATATAATTAGCCGATAGTGCATACCTACGCATATTTTTTTTATATTGAACAATCTACATCCAATCATTGTCATTGTAACACGAACCGACATACTTGAACAACTCAACAACTTTATTGTAACATACCTTTATCTCATCATGGAAAATAGGCCCAAACCATGTAATGAGGATGGAGCAATGCGATATATCCTCTCATTAACACAAAAATCAGTGTTAATTGGAGGTACCTCATTGGGTACCCATTCTTTCTCAATATGTGTGTACCGAAAGGGCACCTTGATGTCACCTTTGGTCTCATCATCATAAGAACATGACCCCCCATTAGCAAGGAAAAATTGCATGCATTTATCGAATTTTTTTTTAATCTTTTGACCTCTAGTTGATCTCCTTATTTTAGCCGTACTACATGTAGAACTTTCATCTAGCATTCCCTCATTTCCCTCATTCGATGTAGATAGATCTGACAAGTACCTATTTGGTGGGTCCTACAATCCATCAAATGAGATATTGTCACATCCCCGCTTCAAATAAAATTTTGATAATATTTAAATAATATATATAAAATAATCAAGTCATGACCCATACGTACGGTTCTTCTTTGTCTATACATGAGAGATATAAAATGTACTAAGTTGAAAGTGATTATATAATTATATTTCTATACGGTTCTTCTTTGTCTATATATAGATTATATGATTATATAATATGTCTATTTATAACATACATGCTCAGTGATAAACAAGAAGAATATAAGAAAATTATGTCTATTTATTGACTTATATTCGCTGATCCATGTCACTGTGCATGATCCACGCCAAAGGGGTTAAATTTCCTACATATGTTAATCATTTATCTTAAGTTAGCTAAAAATTACATGATACGTATGCTACAAATAACTTAGAAGACAACATGAACAATATGCAACATCATAAACATGAACAAATTTACCTTATATATGGAATGCAAGATCGTCAACAGAAGGGGTGATGATGTCTATAGTCAATTGTCTGTTTGCAAAAAAGGTGATAATCAAACACAATATATACATGTATCAGCAGCAATTAATTGAGCATTGTAAGCAAAACATTGGTAATTATAAATCACATATGTTGTAATCATTAAAATTGAACACAATAAATATGTAATCATTACAATTGAAAGCAATAAATCATGTCAATCATTTCATTGATCATTTCAATTATGTCATTGATCATCTTTTTCATCATCATCATCATCATCATCATCATCATCACCGTCATCATCACCATCATCACCATCACCATCATCATCATCACCATGATCACCATCACCACCACCATCATCATCATCATCATCATCATCACCATCATCTTGATCTTCATCATCTTCAATATCTTCTTCTTCCATAACATTATACTTTATTGGCCTTCTTCTTGGATCATGTCTAACAACAAATAACCAACCCTGTTTATGTGGAACCTCTGAGTAAAACACTTGCTCACATTAGCTTTGAAGAACATAGGACTCATCTCCAATTGGCTCAAACGACCTTGTATTAATCATTGTAAATCCATTATCATGTTGAATAACAGTTCTATCTGGATCATTTTGATTCAGTCGTAGCCTGTATCATTTGACGACGAATAGAACTACTTTGGAGTTAAAGTCGCACTCAATTATATCATCCAAGATGTCATAGTATTGATTTTGAGATTGTTGAGGATGTATGTCATTTTTAGATGATATATTGGTGACCTTGAAAACTGCAGTTATCCCAGAATCACAAATTTTCTTTGTGTCATCCAATTTTTTTATGTGAAATTTGTGGCCATGATAGTACATAGCTTTGTGGTGCTTGACCTGCAATTTTTCAAGTGTGTGTAAATTATTTGCATCGTGAGTTGATACGAAACATACGAGTCATGATCATTAATAAATTTGTACGTACCTCTCCACCTCTTAAACCATGTGCTAGATCAATTACCATTGGCATAATATTAGAATCTCCATTACGATGAGCTTCTCTAACCAATGAAGCAACACCTTCTCATGTTAATGAGAAACTATTTTGTTGACATCATTCAATCCATACCATCATCCAATCAAGATTGTTCGCAATATGCAAATGTATTGCATCCCACTCTCGACCAACTGTATCAAAAAAATACACCAATTATAAATAACTTATATTGAAGATTTATAAGAATTAATTAACTACAATAACATCTTAAATTTACCTCACTTTCCTCAATCTACCTTTGCCCGTCAAGAACTCCTCTTCAAATTTGTTAATGGAGTTGGGATCCCAAATATGATCTACATGGATCTTTGTTGCAAACTTAGGAAGATATTCACTAATGTACACCATGGTTTGGTATACCATATATCCCTCCACCATAGAACCCTCAAGATGTGCTCTCTGTCGAACCAAGTCTTTCAAAAATTTCAAGTACTTCTCAACCATCCACATTGACCTAGTTGGTACAGGTCCACACAATTCAATCTCCTCAACTTGATGTATGAGGTAGTGTTTTTGTGCATTGAAAAAAGTTGAAGGTAGACACTTTTGCATTTCACACATAAGAAGAGAAATTTTTCTCTTCCAATGTTTTATATCTTCTTTATTGATTTCTTTAGATGACAACCACCTCATGTATTTTCCAAGATCATATATAACTTGTTTGACACTATTGGCGAAGTGGTGTGGGAGAGATAGAGGTAGAACATACTAAAATATTTGTAAAATGATCTTGTTAATATTTTATAAAAGAATGCAATGAAAACTACATGCAGTATACAAATATATAGTGAATACAAAATAACATGAATTACCTTAATAAATGTATGTCAATCGTGTGTTTTCATCCCTGGCCCAAATTCACTTTTTTTTTATATGAGATCATTTATGTTCACAGCAAATCCTATGGGAAATCATATTTTTTTTATGACTTCTTTTATAGCATTGCTCTGCTGCTCCGACAATAACCAACTAAGGGAACTTGTATCAATCTGGTCTCTATTGTTATTTGATCGAATGACATTTTTCATTGCATGGTTGGATTCTTCAATGTCACTACAAATTTTGACAATTTGATCTTTGTCACGTCTTCCATCTAAAATTTTTCATAATGTCTCTGTTACATTCTTTCTAATATGCATAGGATCAAACAAATGCACGATTGGGAGTTTCTTGTAGTACGACAACCTAGTAAATTGTGTAGGATAACTTTTTAGTCCTTTTGGAAGTTGGTCATTGATGCCTTGACGACCTTCACAAGCATCAATTACATCATCAGTAAACAAAATACAATATCAAAATATAAATTTGAAACAAAAACCATCAGATGGAATGACATTACCTCGATGATTTATTTTATTGTATGCCGACTTTCATAGGTGAGGTGTCATTCTCCGTGGATTTGATGTAGTCTCTTCTTTCCCATTGAAAAGATATTTTTCAGTAATTCGGTACTTATGATTTCTGTGGAGAAAGTGTCTATTCTCATCGAATACCTGCTTTCTTAAACTTTTTGAATGACGAGATTTTGTCTTTGGACCACAAACTGGACATGCAAATTTTCTCTTTGTCTGAAGACCTACAAAATCGTGTATAATTGAATTAAATGTGTTAACTTTGTGTTAGCACTATAACATACCAAAAAAGAGGTGTTAAAAAGAGAACATACCAAAAAATGTGTTAGCTCAGGGGCATTATGTATTGTCCATACAAGCATTGCATGGAATTGAAATTGTCTATGTCCTATTGGTCTAGAGATGTCATACATAGTGACCCCATTCCATAACACCATCAACTCATCGATAAGGGGCTCAATATATACATTGGTATCTTTAACTTGGTACTTACCTAGTTGAATGAACAAAAATATTACATAATTATTATGACCATTTTGATGGATTATTAATAATAAATTAATTTAGATTACCATTAAATCAAAAAATACCTGAAACAATCAGTGCCAACATTATGTGCTCTCTCTTTATAGACAACCAAAGAGGAATGTTACTATTGATAACAAAAATAGGCCACACCGAGTAAGTAGATCTCATCTCTCCAAACGGATTGACACCATCCGCTACCAATGAAAGCTTGAGATTACGAGGTTCTTCTTTAAAGTGTGGTCATTTTTCCTCTATTTCCTTAAATGTCGAACCATTCATAGGCATTCGCATAATGTCATCTTGACTTCTATTGCGTGCATGGTAATCCATAAATTGTGTCAAGCTATTGCACTTGAATAATCGTTGCAGACGTGGAATAATGAGAATATGTCGAAGAACCTTGCGAGGCACCTTTTTTGTTATTCGATCTGATTGATATCTACTAATATGACAAATAGGGCATTTTATTGCAAATTCATGTTGTTTATGATATATAATATGATCGTTCGGACATGCATGTATTGTTTGATACTCCATTCCAATATCTTTCATAATGGCATATAATTCTTTGTACGAGTGAGGTAGAATGTTTGATGGTGGTAACAAACACTCACCTATCAACCTACAACCAAAAATATAATTTGTTAATTTAAAGAATATTAATTGCTACACGATTCACCCAATGTTAATTGTAAGGGAATTACGACTAAAATAATGAAAAAAGATGACATACCTTAACATATGTGTCATTGCTACGTTGGATAAACCATTCATAACCTTCAAGTTCACCAACAACAATACAACAGCAAGAAGAGTTGTTTTGGAGCCTTCATATAGGGGCTCATGTGCCTTCTCAAGTATAGGTACATCAAGCTCTGCGTCAACATCATCATCATCATCATCATCATCATCTTGATCATCGTGATCATCGTGATCTTCTTCATCATCGTGGTCTTCTTCCATGGTATCATTACCTTCTACTTCTATATTCACACCTCCATGTTCCCTCATTTGGAAATCCACATTCTCCAGATTGTCATGGTCCATAACATGAAACTCAGGGAGGTTGACCTACATGAAAATGATGACCTTATATTAACCATGACCATGATGTCATCATCAAATCATCTCTTATGTAATATTTTATAAATTATTAAAATACATACCAATGGACGAAATTTGTTTCCCCCTTCAATGTGACCATGTTGCCTACAATGTTCCTCAGCTGTTTTGATTAGATATCTTCGAGTCTTTAAGCCCTTACAAATTTTGCAAGGACAATAACATTTTCCATCACCTTTTCTTTTTAAGTTAAACCACAGTCTAGCAATTGTCTCCCTATTTTTTTGTGTGTTGATATCGTCAAACATGGTCTTTCTTGAATGGAATGACTCAGTGGAAGAAGGATGATTTGTTTGCAACCTGCAGATACAAATCGTTACTGAACAACCATTTTCTCACCTATAATTTTCTCAACGCAAAGGGACATTTATCATACCAAATCAAAGTTTAGAAATGGACGGTTTTGATGCTTTGCCATTACAATAGCAATAGAGGGTGTATAGATAGAAAAATAGTTGTAAAGAGTATCATATGAATATAAGCATGGATTTTTTTATTTCATTGTTAACTTGAGCACACTATTTCAAATAGAACATTATCATAAAATCTCGTAGGCCTTCATTTTTTGTATTTTTTTAATGACATTAACATGGTAACTTTCCAAAGTTAAGCACCTCCAATAATACTCCCAAGACCATTCTTGTGGCTTACCATAATGACAACTCATTTCTTAATTTCCTGAACTGTTAAATTGCCTCTACAAGTCTATATTCAAGAAGAAAACCTGGCCAAGTTAAACAAACTAATGGCTGAAATGAATGTCATTGAGGAGGCAAATGCAGAATTTGAAATACTTCTTGTCAACAGCAGATAAAAGGAATTTTTCAAATGTTAAATGTTGATTAAAGGAACAGTCTTGTAACTCAGAAGAGCTTAGCTCGTCTGACCACAAACTTGACAAGTACTTGTTTGATGTTCTAGGCAAGAATAAGATTAGTCCCTTTATGAACCATCTCTTAAATATGTGCTTTGATTAAGAAAAAGAAATTGTTATTTTGTCATATATTTTTCTATTACAACAGTATCTAGTTGCATAATGACTTTGATGATGTATTGATTACAAATATTTTACTGTATATTTTATCAAAAAATTGTGTGTATTGCTTTGCTGGATTGATGAAATGTTATCAAGGAGAAGCATAGTTACACAGAATATGAAATGAAAATCAGTTGGTCATACAAATATGCAGTAAGGTAAAGATGAGAAGTAATAAGACAATGAGTAGATCGAAAGGAGTAATGATAATCCTTCTTAAATCTGAATGTCTGCCAGTGATCAAGATGACCATTGCCAAATGTCAATAAAATCGAGTAATTCTTTGGATCTCATTCTTTGGTGCTCAAAGAAAGTTGTAATCAAACTCAAAGGCATAATGATGGGCTCCTCATTTTCCTTTCCAACATTACTGTCACTTTGGTTATTGTGGATGACAATAAGACTAAATAATGATTTTTAAGTGAACAATGAATTAGCACAAATAAATACAAATTTAAGAAGTGCATGTACGGTCATGTACTATAATGATGTTTGATTTAGATTATTCTACATCTTTGCATTTGAACTCCAAATTTTAAAATTCAAACCTAGCTGTCTTTTTCATATTATTCATTGAGTTGGCTGAAGTGTGAGTCATTCCAAATTACATGCTTGGTGGTTGTATTTTAAGATTTAACACCAATTCAAATGAATCATGTAAAGGGAAGGATCTAAGATTGAGCACATCTAGAATTTAATTGTAAAATTGCATTTCTCATTATAAGAGTATTGCGTGCATGCTTATTATTTTGATCCTGGCTCATTATTGTTGAATTGGTCTATTTAGGGTTATGCATAATTGGAACTTGACCCGTAATACAACTAATTGGAACTTGATCCTTAAGATTCAAGAGAATTCCCTAATGTGTTCAATGTGCCATATGCCTGTACATAGATTCAAATATAAAAAATAGACTAATGTCTAAATACCCATTGATGGATTGTGCATTATTGATGGATCATTTGTCTTGGTCCTCATGATTGTTTCAAAATCATCTTCATACATATAACAATGATTAGAAGGTGTTCTCATGTTTAATTAGTTCTTATATACTTTGACCTTGGGTAATATGAAAGCCTTCTTTCATATCGATGATGTTTCATGTTCCACGAATGACTGCTCATACATATAAGCTCTAGGGTGGATGGAAAATAATTAAGCCAATTAAGGCTTCTAAAAATGCTTCAAATTGACCCCTAATGACCTAAAAACTGACATTTGATGCATCCCATACCAAAAAATCTTATCAGCATCAACCTGACAGTGGGCAATGGAATTCCACGAAAGCAGGCAACATAGACAAGTGCAAGCAATATCATCCTTGCCGCATATGTAATAGGCTGACGGGATAAAAGGAGATTTTGGGGGAAGGCAGAGAGGAGAAAAAAGGCAACTTATCTTTACTCATATCCCTACTTGGTCTACTCAAGGGAGGATACACTTGGATTCACGGAAGGAGCAATAACCCCTTTGGTTGTGAGACGTCCATAAAAATGTACAAGTCAGAATGTCAGGTAACCTGTATACAATTGAGGATCCTAACAAGTCGATACAAGTTTCCTTGCATTTGCAGAAGCCAAACCAGACAGAACATACTTCCATCTCACAAAGAAGACCGGACAAGTGGTAAGGATCAAAGAGATCATTCACATTAAACATAGAGTCATATCAAGACCAGTAAAAGAACACCTTAATCATCAAGACAGCATAAGAGCCAATCCTATCCAGACACAATTGGTATCGATACATTACTTATAGATCACAGTGATCAAGACTATCATAATAAAAGAGTGGTATCAATAATTTAATTCTAAGAGTATATCCAAGGGACATTACAACCACCCGAAGTCAATATACACAGCATTTAATCATAGTGTTCATGTAAATAAGAGGCATCAGTTATCGCAATATCCATAAACTATTTCTTGGCAGCATTCTATCTCACATATAGCAATTAAGACAATCAACACTCCTTAAACATATACCAGTAATAGAGGGATATACAATAGGATACATTCTTCTTACTGGGATGGTTCCCTAATTTGATACAATAGTAATATTGCTCAAACAATG
This sequence comes from Chamaecyparis obtusa, assembly GCA_027943335.1. NCBI lineage: Eukaryota > Viridiplantae > Streptophyta > Pinopsida > Cupressales > Cupressaceae > Chamaecyparis > Chamaecyparis obtusa. The sequence goes on along the minus strand of BSBK01001642.1, from coordinate 2,900,480 downwards.
TCATTAGTCGTTGTCCATATATAGACTAGGAGAACAAGCATGGTAAAAATATAATTATTATTAGGAATTGCACCGAGTATAGATGTATGGTTCAGATCACATATGCATAATTACTTAACCAGATCCATAAACATTATCCCTTGAATAATTATTACAAATACATGTTTCCCTTAAATCAATTACATAAACATTTAAGGAGGTATCATAGATTGTGCTTCACAAGAATGATCAAGAATTCAGAGAAGGAAGTCTCTTGTTGTTAGTTCTTCGAGGAAATCATCATAAATCCCTAAGGGATCTTAGAAGGGACATTTGACCTAAAAACTGACATTTGATGCATCCCATACCAAAAGCTTTTATAGGGTTACTTTGGACCAACACACCTAACCATGACTGAACCCCTGTTTTCAATGCATGAAAATGACCAAATTTTCAAAGCAACTACTCTCCTCACATTCCCTTATCCCACCAAACCTTCAACAGAGTTATAAAATGACTCAAAATGGTTAAATCCGCAAGCAATTAGACTCACGGGCCCTGCAACACCAAAACCCCCAAATCTTGACTCCAAACCCTGGTTTGCTAGGGCTTCCCCAATCTCTTGTTACAACTCACCCCTGCATCAAATTAGTGATCGAATCACCATTCATTCAACATGACAAAATGTTTTCAAACATAAAAACCCTTCCTTATTCGAACAGATCATCCACTACTACACATTGCATCCAATTTCATTATATTTTCTCACTGTTATTTAACTGTGATCACCTTTACTCCACACAACTCTACATATGCACAGTTAATGATCTAATAATACAGGTTAGAATTAACATTCCATGGTTAGAATGGTTCTCATTATTAGATAGACCACTGGCATAACAACAATTAGAATGGTTCTCATTATTAGGTTAGAATGGTTCTCATTATTCTAAGTTCCTACTGAAATAACAGTAAACTAAAATAAGAAATGCTATTAGATAGACCACTGGTATGGTAACAACAGTTTCAATATAAAATGAGACTCATTCGAAAATGGCATGAATTGAACAAAGAAACGTTGCAATTCCTTTAATGCATCAGAATAACCGAATTGAGACTTCAAGATGAATGAATTTTGCAGAAAATAGAGTTTTTCTATTGCTTACGGTTTTATCCATTTTCAACTTATATAAATTCTAAACAACTAATTCAACCAACTTTTCGTAAATCCTAAATCCATAGTTTATATATAGCATTCGATTCTTATTGGAAATCGATTCGACATACCTTAACCCTCTACTTCAACTCTTCACCCTTAGCTTCTATAGGCTCCTTCGCGAGTGCTAAAATTAAATGCTCAAATGAAGTTTCAAACTTTTTTTTTTTACTTTATGTTATGCCCGTGTTAGTCAAAATTTTGACTAACATTGTGTTAGTCGAAATTGCAACCAACACGGGGAATGTATTAAAAAAAAACAAAAGTTTCCTTCTATAATGCGACCAACCAAAATATTTCTATTTGATGGTCGAATTGTTTAGTCAAAATTTAAGGTCAAATGTACTAGTGTGTACGTAGATGCTCGAGAATGGGTCTTGAGTTGTGATACATGTCAAAGGGAAGGGAAACCCCTAAAAAGAGACTTTATGTCGTTGTTTCCTTCTCAACCGCAAGAATTGTTTGAGCGATGGGGATTAGACTTTGTAGGGCCCTTGTCTATGAGCAATAACTACAAATGTAGATACATAGTGGTAGCAACAGAGTACCTCACAAAATAGGCAAGGCAAGAGCGCTCCCAGACAACACAACCCTAAGTACTGCCAAATTTATCTATGAACATATAGTAACAAGATTTGGTATACCACTACAACTCACATGTGACAGGGGGGTGCACTTTGTTAATCAAACAATCAAAACAATGACAAATGAGTATAAAATTTTTCACTCATTTTCCAGTCTGTACTACCCAAGGGCAAATGGCCAAGCAGAGGCCACGAACAAAATATCGATAACAATTTTATACAAGACTTGTGGAGTGGAAAAAGGAGATTGGGAAGAAAGACTACCAGCAGTTATGTGGGCCTATAGGATGACTTACAAAGCCACCACTAGGCAAACACCCTTTCACTTAATGTATGGGAAAGAGGTTGTCATGCTTATGGAATTTGGAGTATGAAGCCTAAGAATATAGTTGAACATAGATTGGGAGATGTCAAAAGTTTAAAAGATAGACTCGATGCTTTAATAAAGCTACATGAAAGGAGGACGCTGGCCCAATGGGCAACTGAAGTGGCCCAAGAGAGACGAAAATTTTGGCATGATAAGCACTTAAAGAAGATGAATTTTAGACCTGATCAACTGGTACTCAAGTATAACGAAAAAAATGAAATTAAGCCAGGCAAATTTAAAATACGATGGTTAGGACCATACCGAGTGATGGAGGTAAGGGACAACAGGACTAAAATTATCGACACTGGATAATAATCCCTTAAAAGACCCAGTCAATAGATCCAAATTAAGAGTGTATAATGAAAGACATGAGCCATGTTCTATATGTCACTTAAACATAATGAGTGAAACCCATGAAAGGGAAATAAAAGGCCAAATAAAAAGTGGCCCTATGGGAGAATTAAAAGAATTTAAAAGGCTAAGGGAAAAGGAAAAGGAAAAAAATAAAATAAAGGCGATATATGGAAGTGGGAAAAATTAAGTGAGGAGGATATAAAAAGAGGACAAGTCTTAGGAACTCCACTCCACACAAATTACTTGGAAGGGCTGCGTACGGAAGGGATGTGTACAGATCACCTGGAGGAAGGCTGTATGGCAAGGTTGGGTACAAAGAAAAGGGACCGTACAGTGCAGGATGATGAAGTGAAAGAAGATCATACGAGGACAGTTTATACGGCAAAGGGAGGACGTCAACTCCATACGGAAAGAGTCAACGAATCAAGTTGTACGACCTGCAACAATGTGTACATAAGGACAATCTGTACAACTTGTAGTCGTACGAACAAAACCAAGCCCCAGCTGGAAACAAGGCGTATGGTGGTAGTCTGTATGAAGGATGGCTATAACATACAAAGGAGGAGCAATCAGGTCATACGACATGCATCCATACAAATAGTATGAGTAGAAAGACAAACAGTGCGGTCTGCATCCGTACGAGAAGAATTAGGTACGAAGGTGATAACTCACTTCACAAAAACTAATATAACGGTTGGAGCACAAAACAGTTGGGGCACAAAACAAAATAGGGGCGGAAGGCTGCTTACCAAGCTTCATAAAATGGTAAAAATCAGTGTGGGGAACCCAAACAAGGGGCAAATAATTGATTTCAAATAGAAAAAATCAACCTTACAGGTGAGAAAGATGCAGAAGATGACAAGCAAGAAGGAGAAAGGGAATATCATAGAAAAGACTATGGCTACCTATATCAATTTTAAGAGTGTAATAGGAAGTGAATGTTGCACCTGGTGGGAGAACGCAGAAGACAAGCATGCCCTTAAAGAAGCATTACGCAAAGCAGAGGTAGACAAAATAATTTTCATGCCCATCTTTTATTTAAAAGAATTTGAATCTATATTGCGAACTATGGTGGCTGGCTATGATAGGCAGGCTCACAAATCTATTATCCAGTACTCCCATCAAACTATAACTATTTCCTACTCTGCCAAGGAAATAAAAAAGGTATTTGGAATACCCAATCGGGGGCAAGAACTCACAAAAACCCCAATGGCTATGGAGGAAAAGATGAGGTGGCTGGAGTTAATGTGCAAAAAGAATCTCACCAACCAGGAATGGAGTAGCATTCTAAACAAAAGGAACAGTAGGGGCCTAAGGAAAATTTTCATAGCTAATGAAGAATGGCGATGCATTGTGGACTAATTGGTAAAAAGTAAACTTACTATTGGAAGCCGCATGTCAGACATAGCTATCTAAATGTTGCCAGTGGTTGATGGGTTAAACAAGGGACATATATACAACTGGGCACAATTTCTTTCAGACAGGATATGATAATTCATGGAGTTAAAATATAAGGCATTTTATATGGCCCATCACCCCATAGCATTATTTCTGGAGGTAGCTCACATCCAGGTGGTGGCAGAACATAGAGGACCTTTGGTTCCAGCTAACAGAAGTGGAATCCTACAAGCCATCCATGACATACTGGATTCACTTGGACACCTTCGGAGTAGGATCAGGTGGGGTGAACCACAGAAAAAGAAACAAAGACAGGCAGTAGAAAAAAAACTCTCTGTTGAGGGATCAAGCCAGGAGGAGATTGGAGAAGACAGTTCAGAAGAGGAGGGTACATGTAGCAACACATCTTCAAACTCCTAAGAGGAAAGGATCCTCTTTGGCAACTTGAAGGGCACACCTACAGACATTCCCTTTCTACCACAAGTAGAAGTCCCATTGCTAGGTGGAGTATCAGAGTATGCCCAGATTCACAAAGTAGATACAGAGGAAGGTCGTACCATCAAGAGTACACTGGAAGGCATCTATACCACTCCTAGTATGGAAGCAAGTGCAGACATCAGTACAAAAGAGGGAAACCGTATGAAAGAGAACCTAAGTACCAAGGAGCAAGGAAGCAAGCAGTAGAAAATCCCTCAATGGGGGGCAACAAGACTTTCCTTGCTTGGCATAGCCAACCTAGTTCCTACAGATCAGCAGACTCATACCAAGGTCATAGACCTCAAAGGGAAGAAAACATATGGGCACAACATAAGACTCCACAAACCACAGGGTATAGAAGTGGCTCAACTAGTTGCCTTGGTGGTGCATGCCGCAAAAATAATAGCTACTCAGAGTGTGGAAAAGGAAGAGACACGAGGTAAGGATACTAGGGAGGACACCGTACTGGAAGAAGCAGATAGGCTACTTGAGGAAGTTGGGATGGTACCACCACCCTCACCACCGCCCATGGAATTAGAAGAAGAAAACATAATAGAATTGCCAAACAAGAGAGGGAACTTTTTGGAGGAGAGATCATTGGAAGACAAAGCAACAAGATTCCTCAAAGAGTTGTGAGCCATGGAACACACCACCAAGGAAATCATTCAGCAAGCCAAAAGTCAGAATGTGGAAGCCATAGCTAGAGAAGCTGAGTCCTTGGCAACATTCATGAAGGGAAAATGCCATACAGATTGGAGCCTATTCCAGCATAGTGGATATAGGGAGAGACAAAGAGTTGAGATCAGGATAGCCCCATGCATCATACCACAGGTACAAGAGCAGCCACCGTTCATGCACACACTTACAAAAATGGAGGGGGCTTTTAAGAAGACATACTTAGACCTTCAGCAAGAAAAGGATCTGACAAACCGCATGAAAAAGGAATGGGCAGAAGAAAAGGCTATGTGGGAAGCTAAATGGCAGATGGAACGAGTTGGCCTAGAAGAGAAAGTAGCACTAGCTGAAGCAAAAAAATATGGATGCATTGCAGGTGCTCCAAGGAGTTTGGGCCAAATAGAAGACTGTGGAACGAGATCTCCTACGCATCCGGGAATGAGATTCAAGTCTAGGGATGTCTTCACAACCCAACTCTGAAATCTAATTTTCTTTTTCTATAACATTGTCGTCTGGAAGACGACTATTTTTCGGGGGGGATATATGTAGTATGGAATATAGTAATATTGTATTAAGCTTAGTTATGCTTTGTTGGGAGGGTAGTTAGAAGCGAGGAGATGCGTCCGTTGGTTTTCCCAATCAACCGACTATTATATAAGTACTTCGGTTTATTGTGTTGATGTTATGTTTTGGCTGGTATTAAATAAAGAAATAACATTTCCTCACCATCTTGGTATTCTGGTATGGTATTATGTGGTTCTTATTAATATTGATATTTAATGTATTGTTGGTACCATTGATTATAAGTTGTATTTCTCTATACATTATGCACTGATAACTATTCTACAACCAAGTTGGAGGAGAAGTTGGATTTCTTTATTGATGTCGGTGACAATGTCAAGTACATGGCACTGTCAAGTTTTAGAGGGAGTCTAGAAAACCCTTGTTGGTGGAGGATGTGTTCTATGTACATGGTATGACAAAGAATTTAATCTCAATTTCTACTTTGGAAGACAAGGGTTACATTGTGACCTTTGAGAGGGGAAAGTCTATATTCATCCCAAGGATTCCAAAGTTGCAAAAGTGATTGGAGTTAGGCAGGATAGCTTGTTTCGATTACAGTTTGAGCCAACACATGTATTGGTAAGTAGTTGTAGAGGGCAAGCAAAATTGTCTCATAGGAGGATGGCTCATCTTCACCATGGAGCACTTAACGTGCTCAAGGAAATAGTGATGAGATTGCCTGAGATGAAGATAGAAAAGCATGAGGTGTGCAATGGTTTTGCTCTTGGGAAATATGCCAAGACCAATATTCCAAGTAGCAACAATAGATCTGATGGGATTTTGGATCTCGTACACTCACATGTGTGTGGGGCCTATGTAAAAAAGATCCTTGAATAACTATGAGTATTGTGTTACTTTCATTAATGATCTCTCTAAGAAGGTGTGGATATATTTTATGAAGAACAAAGATGAGGTCTTTAGTGGGTTCAAAGAGTTTAAGGCTCCTGTGGAGAACCGGACAAAGAGGAAGATCAATATATTGAGGTCTGATAATGGAGGTGAGTATACCTCGAATGCCTTCAAACATTTTTGTGCTTATGAAGGTATCATGAAAGAGCTAACAGTTCCATACAACCCTCAACAAAATGAGGTTGTTGAGCAAAAGAACATGACTATATTTGGAGCAGCCAAGGCCATGCTTCATGATCAGGATATGCTTTATTTCTTATGGGCAAAAGCTTGCAATACAACAGTGTATTTTTAGAATAGGATCCCTCACAAAGTGTTGGGAAAATTAACTCCAGAAGAGGCGTTCAATGGTAAGAAACCAAATTTGGGGCACATTTGCATCTTTAGATGCCTTGTGTATTGTCACAATTCTTGTGGAGAAAAGAACCAAATACAGAGAAGGGTATCCTTGTTGGGTACAATGAAACTTCTAAGGCTTATCAGGTTTACATTCCTTCCCTCAAGAAAATAGTTATTCACGGAGATGTGATGTTCAAGGAGGAGAGGGCTCTTCAAGATTCTATAAGCTTGATGAATGAGGATGAGCAATCATCCATGATTGAGCTAGAACAAATTCCTGAAACTTCAGTCACACAAGTTGGAGAGAAAATCAAGCAAGTTGAACAAGATGATCAAGAGGAATGAAGAATTCTTGAGCCTCATATTCCTATTACAGAGAAGAAGAGAAACAAGGCAACTGAGCAGACTTTGAGAGAGGCCCAGACATATGTTGGTGATCAACAAGATTCGGTCAAATAGAGCAAGGCTCCCAGACGTTATTTTGATTATGTGGCACTTATGAGTGAATTAATTTAAGTAGACCATTCCATCTTTTAAGAGGCGTCCAAGAACTGGGTATGGAAGGATGCTATGGTGGAAGAGTATTCTTCCATCATGAAGAATAGCATGTGGGAGGTAGCACCACGACTAGAAGATAAGTTTGTTGTGGGCTCGAGATGGTTGTATAAGATTAAGCATGTTGCAGATAATAGTGTGGAAAAGATCAAAGCTCATTTTGTGGCTAAGGGGTTTTTTGAAAAGGAAGGAATTGACTATGACAAGACTTTCATTCCAGTAGCCAGGTACTCATCCATAAGAGCTATAATTTTTGTAGCTACATAGATGGGTTGAAAGATTCACCAGATGGATGTTAAAATAACGTTTCTCAATGGAGTAATTGAGGAAGAGATTTACATAGAGCAGCCAAAATGATTTGAAGTACATGGGAGAGATTCTCATGTTTGTAGGTTGAAAAGAGCATTGTATGGACTCAAGCAGGCTCCTAGGCGTGGTATTCATGTATTGATAGTTACTTGCAGAGTGTGGGCTTCATCAAGAGTGGGGCAGATTAGAACATATACTATGTCCAAGTGAAGGGTGAAGTTCTCATATTGTTGTTGCATGTTGGTGACTTATATCTCATAGGGTCAAAGGAGCTCATGACACACTACAAGAAAGATCTTGCAAGAGAGTTTGAGATGAAGGACTTGGGGTTGATGCACTACTTTCTAGGATTAGATTTGTGGCAGAAAGAGGGAGAGATCTTCCTTACACAAGGAAAACACTTAATTAATATCTTGAAGTGAATTAGAATGGAGAACTATAAGCCCATGTCCACACCACTTGTGACCAAATGGAAGAAGATTGATGCTTCTAGATCAGGGATAGTGGACCTGACTTTATACAAACAATTGATAGGCTCTCTTATGTATCCGGTTAATACTAGGCTAAACATTTATTTTGCAATGAACTCTCTCAGTCAGTTCATGGTGGAACCTAAACGTGTGCACTGGATAGCTACAAAGCTATTGAGATATTGTGCAAATATGTGCTTCAAATATCACTATCACATATTTGAAAGATGTATTGTCATTGATGTCAACATATTTATTTGTTGTGACAATATTATAGAGATATTGTTGGAATGTTCAGTGGAATGATTGGATTGGTACAACTATTGTATTTAAGATCTAACGATGCAAAGCTACATATTTGTTAAGGTGTGTATGTACTTGATCTATATCAAGTTGTAGAGGTTCGTAGTGAGATTTGAGTAAGTTATGGTTGATTTATCAGAGACTGGTATTTTGATGTTCAAGAAGTGTTCAGGAAAAGACAGTGTGACAATATTTGGATCAGTGTGGATCAATGTAACAGTATTTCAAGATGCAAAGAATATGACATGTTTAGGACTTGGATTTGTGTCCTTGACATGATTGGATCGACGATTTGAGGATTGCAAGCTATATTTATGGAGTGACAATGTTTAGTGTTTATTGTTCCTCATATACAATGTAGAGATGATTATGAATTCTGAGATAGAGGCATTTATGGTGTTGTTGAGATATTCAATGTTTCTTGTTGATGTCTTATGATCGTGTTCTATTCATATTGTTGGACTGCATTCATTGGTGTGATTGGTTTGAATAATTTTCTTGTAGCGTGTTGGTGTTCTTATTGTTTCTGGTAGACATGGTTGGTGTAACTTGTTGCGAAGAATTGTAGCATGATTTATGGTGTTATTACGTGTTTGAGGATGTTCTTTTGGATCATTGCTATGTCTTAGTTGACATTCAATGGACCACATTGTAATTTGAATAGTAATGATGAAATATTTTGTAAATAGGTGTTTAGGTTGAGCCAACCTTGTTTATCTTTACAAGGTTGATGAAATGTATAAAAAGATGTAATCATTGTTAATGTGAAAGGATGAGAGAGTATGTGTATGATGTCATGATGATTGTGTGAAGAGGTATGAGTGAAATTTGTAAGTGAGGTTGAGATTTGTTGTACTTCACCAAAGCTCTATTGGTATATTGGAGATGCTATCAGTCAGTTCATAAACAAGTGGATTATAGTCCATTTAGGGTTGTAGCCCTTGTTGTAATTATCTAGGTTGTTTCCCTCTGTTGTATTTGAGCAGTGAGCTTTAGGCAGTGTGCTTGAATGCATGTGTATTCCCCTTTGTAATGCTCCTAATAGGGTAAAGTTTTTTTTAACTAAGTACATCATCTTGTAGGTTTGATCACCGCTGTGGTTTTCCCCTAACAAGGTTTCCACACAAATAATATTGGTGTTATGTGTTCATGTGTTCCATGGATCAGTGCTTTCGTTCTTTACTCTTAGATATGAGATTAAAGGTTTAATTTTGCATAATATTTTGATTTTTGGACATAACTTATTCATGCCCCCCTCTCTCAGTTGTGTGTTGTCTTGATTATAACAATTGGTATCAAAGCTAAGTCCTCTTTGGGAAGCCTAATTACTTGAGGAGATCCAAGATAGCAGCATTTAAGGAAAGTCCTAGATTTGAAAGAATAAACTACACAATATGGAAAGGACAGATAAAGATTCACTTGAGATGCATTGGAGAATACTACAAGACTACCACTAAGAATTCATATACTCCTACAAATCTATCTACTTCGAATGTTGATGAGAAGAATAAATTTGAATACAACATCAAAGCTAAAGAATCCTTGATAAGTGTGTTATCTGATACAGAATATATAAATGTCATGGAATTGTAGACCTCTCATGAAATATGGACAAAATTGGAGACCTTGCATGAAGGAGATGTATGTATGAAGCAAGCCAAATTACAAAGTTTGAAAGGGAAATATGAAGCAGTGAAGATGAGAGAGAATGAGAACATCGCTTCTTACATTCAGAAGCTAAATGAATTTGTTTGCAGAATCAGATGTGATGGTGGGAAATTGGATGAAGAAGAGATTGTTTCAAAGGTGCTCAAATCCTTACCTCCTGTTTATGATAACAAAGTTGTTGCTATTGAATAAATCAAGGCCCTCACTACTGTGACAAGAGATACATTGGTTGATAAGTTGTCTTCTTTTGAAATGAGTAAATATGGTGATAATCCTCCTAAAGTTCAATCTACATTTAAAGCTCGTGTTTCTAAGGATAAGCAAAAGTATGACCCTAGTGAAAGTTCATCTAAGATTGGATCTAGATATGCTAAGGAATGGGAGGAGATTGAAGAAGAGGAAAGAAAGATTGAAGAACTTGAAGCCTTGATTGCTAGGAGAGTTCCTAAGGGAGCTGGTAAGTATGAAGGAAAATTTCCTTTGAAATGTTTTTTAGGCAACAAGATTGGTCATTTTGCATCTATATGTCCTGTGAGAGTTCCTAAACATAAGCCAAAGAAGTTCATTCCTAAATATCAAAAGAAGTGCTACCCTTTTATCGAGGAAGGTGTGACAGATAACGAATCAGAGAAAGACCCTAAGATAGAAGATGAATGGGGATTCATTGCTATCAAAGAAGATCATGCCTTGACAGAGGAGAAAGCCTTGGTTCACATGTTTATGAGAAAGTTGAATGGGTTATTCATAGTGGTTGTTCACATCATATGACCGGTCACAAAAACAAGTTTGTAAGTTTGGAAAGATATGATGGTGGTGTGGATAGATTTGGAGATAACACTCCCTATCTGATATGAGGGAGAGGCTCTATTACTCTTGGTGTTAAGAATAACACTGATGATGTCTTATATGTTGAAGGACTAAAGGGTAAAAACACAATAAGTTGTCACCTTTTTACAAAGGAAAAAGCTAACAAAATCAAAGTTGTTCAACTTCAATAGTATAAAAATGACATTTATGTTTGGAATTTAAAGATGATGTAAACTAATTAAATGTGATAAAATGGATGAAGTTTATGATTACTATTTTTAATAATTATTTTGAATAAGAATTGATTTTTTTTTTTAATTTTTAAAGACGATTTTTCACACCAAAAAATTATATGTGAATAAACATTTTTTTCCCTAATTTCAAAATATGTCATAGATGACATATATAGCTAGTGCATGAATAAATAAAAATTGGTTTGTGACTTATATTTTCTCTTTTATAACAATTCAAATTTCAACTCATTGAAATCGACGGTTTTCATCTCACAACATATTTTTCATAACAAATCTATCCCAATCGAAAAAAGAAATATATATTCTTGAAGAGGACTGTCTCCTCTAGTGCACCATATGTTTTTCAAATTTATTTAATATGATTTACCATTTTTTTTCCTTTCTCCGAATCAACATCTCCTTGACTATTAAAATACCTACTTGCAATATTTTTTAATTACAATAAATTATGTCTACTTAAAACACTATAAAATCTATATGAGGATATTCTTGACTCTGATCTCTACAAAAGGGTATTTTTTTTATTTTTTTTTAAATATCATTAAAAAGATTAGGAGTTATTGAAATGCAACTTTTTCTGAAATAATTTTATTTTTATAGTAATTGGACCCAAAGTGGTATAAAACATGCATTTAATAGACATTTCCAATTGGAAAAGTTAAAGCACTTATCTAACTTAGCTAGAATGAATCTAGCTAGACCATATGTTTGACCAAAATTAATTTTTAGTTAGACATACTAAAATTCAGTTGTGCTGATAAGTTAGCCTAAAAGGTGACCCCTGATTGTGCTTTTACCCTAAAGCATAATCTTTGGAGTGTTGGACAACTAGTTGACAAGGGATATGATCTACAATTCAAGGATGGAATGTGCAAAATCATTGGAAGTTCAAGTGCTGAAATTACATTAGGAACAAAGACTATAGGTAATCTTTTTCATTTGAATAGTGCTAAAAGAAGATGTTTGATTGTCCAAGTTTATGAGAGTTGGTTATGGCATAAAAGGTTGTGTTTTGTAGATTTTGATAACTTTCTGAAGATCACTTCTACTAAAGCAATTAGAGATCCACCTAAATTGACAAAGCATGCTAATGCTATGTGTAAGGAATGTCATATAGGTATGCAAACTAGATCTACATTCAAAAGAAAAACATGCTATTCAAATGGTTTGTTAGATCTTGTGCATACTAACTTATGTAGTCCATTTAGAGCTAAGAGTTATTATGGTGAAAGGTATTTCATACTATCTGTTGATGACTACTCAAGGATGATGTGGGTAACTTTTCTAAAAGAAAAATCAGAAGCATTTGATAAACTCAAAATATTTGAAGCTATGGTGAGATAGAAATAGGTTTGAAGCTAAAATGTTTGAGATTTGATCGTGGTGGTGAATTCACATCTGGTAAATTTAATAATTTTTGTGAAGAGCATGGGATAAGAAGACAAACATCCGCTCTGAGGACTCCACAACAGAACGGTGTTACAGAAAGAAGGAACCGAACTATCCTAGAAACTGTTAGGACCATGAAGATTGAAGGGAATGTTCCACAGATCTATTGGAGAGAGGCAGTTAGGATTGTTGAATACACATTGAATCGGGTACAAATCAAGCATGGAACTGGTAAGACCCCTTATGAGCTTTGGTATTGTAATACTCCTATTGTGAAATACTTCATAATTTTTAGAAGCAAATGTCATATTAAGAGAGATGAAGACTTACATAAATTTGATCCTAGGAGTGATGAAGGTATCCTTCTTCGTTATCCTACTAAAAGTAAAGCATACAAATGTTATAACAAGATATTGTGAAAGATTGTTGAAAGTGCTAATGTTAGAGTTGATGAAAGTAATCGAAAACAAGCCAGATCTTATGAGCATGATTCAGATGATGAGGATATCAGTGCAAATCAAGGAACACAAACTCCATCACAAAACCAATGCAAATTGTTCCTGGAATTCATGATGATGAGGATGAACCGGTGAATGATGCAGAAGATCGGGAATTAGGTACTCATGCACATCCTAAGATTTTGAGGTATGTAAGAATGAATCACTTTGAGAGTCACATAATAAGTGACACAAACAAAGGTGTTTTGAGTAGGAGAAGGTTATCTCAAAATAGAGAATAAATTTGTTTGATTTCAAAAGTTGAATCTAAGAATATAAATGAAGCATGTAATGATGAATTACAGATAAAAGCTATGGAAGAAGAGTTGGAGCAGATAGAGAAAAAAAAACATGGATTATTGTTCCTAGACCTTTGAACAAGAATGTGATCGGTACTAAATGAGTGTTTAGAAACAAGATGAATGAAGATGGTGAAGTTGTAAGGAACAAAGGTAAACTTGTTTGCAAAGGGTACTCACAAATGAAAGGTATAGATTTTGAGGAAACTTTTTCTCATGTTGCTAGGATTGAAGTTGTTAGACTATTTCTTGCATACATAGCTTAAAAAAATTTCAAATTATATGAAATGGATGTCAAGTCTATATTCTTGAATGATGAATTGGAAGAAAAATTTATGTTGAGCAGCCTGATGGATTTCCTTTAACTGATCCAAAAGACAATCTACCGATTGAAGAAAGCATTGTATGGATTGAAACAAGCCCCCAGAGCCTGGTACACAAGATTGGATAAGTATTTTCTTAAACTTGGTTTTAACAAAGGTACTACTGACAACACTTTGTATTTCAAAGTTGATCATGAAAATATCTTAACTATTGAAGTATTTGTTGATGATATCATTTTTGGTGGTAATGACAAGTTGAGTAAAGAATTTGCTAATGAGATGGAGAATGAATTTGAGATGTCAATGATCGGTGAGATGAAATTCTTTCTCAGTTTACAAGTTACTCAATCAGGAAAAGGAATTTTCATGTCTCAGTATAAATATGTGAAATAATTGTTCAAAAAGTTTGGAATGGATGACTCCAAACCTCTTGGTACTCCTATGGTGACTGGTTGCAAGTTGACTAAAACTGATGATTCACCTAGTACAAATCAAACTAGATACAGGTCAATTATTGGTGGATTGTTATATTTGACATAAACTAGGCCTGATATTATGAATGCAATTTGCATAGTTGCTAAATTTCAATTAGAGCTGAAGGGATCTCATGTTGTTGTGGTGGAAAGGATCTTTAGATATCTTAAAGGGACAATTGAGTATGGTATATGGTATCCTAGAGATGATGATTTCACATTAAGTGGCCTTCACGAATGCTGATTGAGTAAGTAATGTGGATGATAGAAAGAGTATAAGCGGTGGTGGATTCTTCTTGGGGAAGAGGTTAGTTGCATGGGCAAATAAAAGCAAAATTATGTTTCTCAATGTACTGCAAAAGTTGAATATGCTACTACTATTAATTGCATACAAGTGGTATAGATGAAACGAATGTTGAAAGATCTCAAAGTAAGTATTAATGAACCTATTTCTATTTACTATGATAACTCAAGTGCAATCAATATTTCAAAGAATCATGTACTACATTTGAAAATAAAGCATCTATCCATTAAGTATCATTTCTTGAAGGATAAAGTTAGTGAAAAGGAAGTCAAGATGGAATATGTATCTACTAAGGAGAAGATTGCATATATCTTCACAAAGCCCTTGTCGAAGGACACTTTTGAGTATCTTCGAGGTAAGCTTGGGGTGATTGTCTCTCCTAATCAAAGCTAGAGATGCATCGGTCCAGTGCTATTATAGAGACAACTTTTTATCTAGATTGATGTTTTTGGTAGCAGCTACTCATGGGGAGTAGTTAGTCTGATGAGGTATGTTTTTAAGTTTTGAGAGAGATATTCAGTTTTTCTTGGCTTCTTTGACTTAGTGCATATATGTGCCTTTGTCATTGATGTCAAAGCGGGAGAGATAGCCATGTGAAAAACTGTGTAAATCTTAGAGAGATTATTTTATGTTGCAGAAGATTTTGGTAAAGATATAATGTGGATATTGTTGGTAGTACGGTTTCTTTGTGCATTGATTTGGTTTTCACATTATATGTTGCCATCAATGCAAAAGGGGGAGATTGTTGGGATATTGTGCAAATATGTGCGTCAAAGATCACTATCACATATTTGAGAGATGTGTTGCCATTGATGTCAACATATTTCTTTGTTGTGACAATATTGCAAAGATGTTGGAATGTTCAATGGAATGATAGGATTGGTACAACTAGTGTATTGAAGATTTGATGATGCGAAGCTACAAATGTGTTTAGGTATGTCTGTACTTGATCTATGTCAAGTTATAGAGGTTCATAGTGAGATTTGAGTAAGTTATGGTTGATTTATTAGAGACTGGTATTTTGATGTTCAAGAAGTGTTCAAGAAAAGACAATGTGACTATATTTGGATCAGTGTGGATTGGTGTGACATTATTTCGAGATGCGAAGAATATGGCATGCTTAGGACTTGGATTTGTGTCGACATGATTGGATCGATGGTTTTAGGATCACAAGCTATATTTGTGGAGTGATAGTGTTTACTATGTATTGTTCCTAGTATATAGTGCAAAGATGATTATAAATTTTGAGATAGAGGCATTTATGGTGTTGTTGAGCTATTCAATGTTGCATGTTGATGTCTTATGATCGTGTCCTATTCGTGTTGTTGGATCGCATTCATTGATGTGATTGATTTGGATAATTTTCTTGTGGCGTGTTGGTGTTCCTATTGTTCTCGGTCAACATGGTTGGTGTAATGTGTTGTGAAGGATCATGGCATGATTTATGGTGCTATCACGTGTTCGAGGATGTTCTTATGAATCATTGCTATGTCTTAGCCGACATTCAATGGATCGCATTTCAATTTGAATTGTAATGATGAAATATTTTGTAAATAGGTGTTTAGGTAGAGTTGACCTTGCTTATCTTGACAAGGTTGATGAATGTATAAAAAGATGTAATTGAAGAAGAGATTTGTTGTACTTCATCAAAGTTGTATTGGCATAATGGAGATGCTATTAGTTAGTTCATAAACTAGTGGATTGTAGTCCATTCAAGGTTGTAGCCCTTGTAATTCTTTGGGTTGTTGCCCTTAGTTGTATTTGAGCAATGAGCTCTACGTAGTGTGTCTGAATGCATGTGCATTCCCCTTTGTAATACTCCTAACAAGGTAAAGTGTTTTTAACCAAGTATATCATCTTGTGGGTTTGATCCACACCATGGTTTTTCTCCTAACAAGGTTTCAATGCAAAATAACATTGGTGTTATGTGTTCATGTGTTTTGTGGATCAGTGCTTTCATGCTTTACTTTCAAATTTGAAATTAAAAGTTTAAGTTTGCATAATCTTTTGATTTTTGGATACAAATGATTCACCCCCACCCTCTCAGTTGTGTGTTGCTTTGACTCTAACAAAGGCATGTTTTGAGATATCTATGAGGCATCGTTGATTATGGGTTGAAGTAGGTTTAGCAGGATGGATTGAAGCTCGAGGGGTTTACTGATGCAGACTGGGCAAGCAGTACAATTGATAGGAAGAGCACTTCAAGGTGCAATTTCAATTTGGGATCAGGAGCAGTCTCTTGGTACAACAAGAAATAGAAATCAATTGCACAGAGTTCTACAGAGGCTGAGTATATGGCAACTAATATGGCTACATGTGAGGCTATTTGGCTTCAGAAACTTCTAGTTGAACTCTTTGATCATAAGCTAGATCCTACAGTCATTTAGTGTGATAATCAGAGTTGCGTTAAACTCTCTAAGAATCCAATGTTTCATGACAAGTCAACACATCGAGATCAAATACCTATTCATCAAAGATTGTGTGGAGAAGGGGATAGTGAGACTTTGATACATTCCTATGGACAAACAAATAGAAAACATCCTAACAAAGGCGTTGATGAAGAATAAGTTTGTATTCTTGAAAGATGAGTTGGCTTTTGCGTAGAACACCTTCCTCGCTAATAGGGAGTGTTGATTTTTGTTTAGCTCAAAAAGTGGACAAGAGTTGGATATTTAACAACACCTTTGTTTTTTATTCTTTAAAAAGAACATTTCTAAGTTTGTGAGGTTGAGTAAATCAAGAGTGATTTTATATGTGATTTAAAACCGAAGAAAGAAAGGAAAGTTTATTTTCTTACAAGCTAAGTAAAGTAGCTCGACTCTATATATGTAAGATTGGTGTAGCAAACTTGTATTGTATTCTTGAAGAGAAAGTGTATTATTAGGCTGAATAGAAGATCCAACATTTGCAGACTTTTCCGCACACTAGGGTTTCCTAGGTATATCTATGTTATTGTCTTTTTGTGATTGGCTTTTGTTATTTATTTTTGTTTCTGCTATTATTTGTCATTAACTCACCTAGAGTATTGATTGTTATAAATCAAATAGTTTCTATTCTATGAATTTATTGTGCAATTAATTCGTAGCTAGGTTATAAGAATTTAACAAGCATGTTGCCTATGTTGTTGTGGATATTCGATGGGTGTAGTTTTAACTTGATTTACTATTGGGTCATATTCATAATTAAGTTGAATTTAACCCAATTTACTATTGGATCATATTCATTATTAAATTGAATTGTTAGAAATTATTATTGAAAGTAATCATTGAGCATATCTTATAGTGGAGTTCATAATGAATTGATCCTTGTGCATTCTAGCGTGCGCACATTCCATTGTTATTTTTGAAATTGTAATTTAAAGGGTATACAAAAGTATATGAAGAATTCCACCGCTAAACCAAGCCTTCATTAGTATAATTGTTTGTGCAAGGGCCTCTCTAGATCCAATTCATTATAGGATTTGTATACCTCATATTTTGGGTTACCCTCTTATATAAGGTGTAATACATTTCAATGTATCTTTTAGGAATTATCGTCCAAATCAAAGCCATCCCCAAAAACCTGAATAACACAATTGTGCTCATGTCTTGTTATCCACCACCATTGATGTGACAACCACCCTTCACAAACTTAATAAAAACATTTATGGAAAGGTGTTTATTAGCTCAGCTTGGAGAACAATAGGGCCAAGTTGTTTGTTGCATTGTGCCCAACAACAATAAACAAGGATTGAGGCTATTGGCTTATTGCAAAGAACTCATGTATACTCTCATTCTTTAGAATCAACAAACTATAGGAGTCATAGAAGGTTTTCTTCTATCTGAAAATGCCAAGAGATCATCTGAAATGTTGCAAGAGTACGCTGGAGCAACTCCTAACCCAAGCAAACATAAGTGTAAATAGAGAATTCCCCTGAAGCCACCAGAAGAGGCCCTGAATGGGATATTCCAGTTTATAGGCATCTTCCAACATCTGACACAACTTGAATCTCATGGCCAGACATCGATGCCATGATAACAACATGCCTTCCAAAGAAGCTCTCAGTTAGGTAGATGAAAGGAATATTGGATTTTGTGGATATTTTAAGCCTAAACTCCTGAAAAAAAAAACTACGCATTTGCTTTATACTAGTCAATGAGCATGATCACCCAAATGGCAATGATATAATATTATTGATAGTTTTAAAAATATTTTTATGTTATTTGGTAAAATATATAGGGATCACGGGAGTGTTGATATTAGTTGCTAAGTTTAACGACTATAATCTTTTGATAATGGTCTTCAAAAATGTAAAGTATTATAATGATATCTTCAGATGTACGCATATTTCTTCATTTTTCTTTTGTAGATAACTCCAATGCAACCCAGTTCCTTTTTTCTCGACAAATATTTTAACTTATTTCAAAAAAATATGTACATAAAACTGACTCCCTACATCTGCATGTGCGTCCACCCTTCAAGAGTTGTTGGATTGCAAATCATTGTAAACTAATTTCTTTGGCTTTTTAGGTGAAGGAAAATTCTCCCACATTGTTTCCCATGAGAGTTCGTACAACCTTAGAATTTAACCAACCAGATGCAAGGAACTCAAATAAGCCGAAGATGGCATCAATTACAAGTGTTCCAAAGAATATGGAATTGTTCTTTAACAGAATGTCAGAAGGTATAAAAGTGACTACCCTGAAATTCTCTCGTTGAGGAATCTAAAATCTTGCTTGGAAGAATCGGAAACTCTAATCATTAAGGCTTCTAACATAGACCTAATCAATGCTTATAAACATTCTATGGACTTCACCCAGTATATAAACAGAGACGATACATCGCCACATGCCATCTTATGAGCTCAGCTTATAATAGATGTAACTTTAAATGTCTCACTTAAAACAAAATCCCAGACTCTTATTTACAGCAATTAGGACATAAATATGTATTAATACAGAAGAAAAGAGGAAATAGGTGACATGATCGTTTACTCAACATCTTTTGTAACAGAATCATAAAACACCATAAGAAATCAAGCTGTTCGAGAAAACAAAATTACAGAGGATAAGGACAAAACAACTTTAGTATTTGGGTTTCTTCAAGGAGATGTGTGGAAGGAAAGTCCAACGCTCTACCAGAGAGAGACTGGATTTGACACTAACTATTATTTATATCCCAAGACGTAAAACTTTTAACTTTTCCAGCCTCAATAAGAAAGATGAAAGTGAAAATTCACTTGGGAAGTTCATAACATGAAATTTTGTAAACCTAAAACTACAAAAATTCCATTACCATTAAAGAGAACAACAAAGCACTCCCTCTGGAATGTCATTTGGCAATGGAAGTTCTGTGACCTGTCTACGAGGACACATCATATGGATAGATAATGTCAAGTCAAATAAAGATTCTCTTCCATTAGCTATAGATTTCTTAGAGGCAACAGGAAATTTTCTGCGACGCTTGGAGAACCTATTTCTGACTGACAATCTCTCCAACTTTTGAATTTCATTTCTTAGTTCCGATATGTATTTTGATGTTTCCAACCTAAACAACAGAGAGAAAATGCAAACAAATTAAAAAGCAAAGATTATTATATGTCAGAACCTTCTACCACAAAAGACTAGGAACTCAAATCACTTAATCTCTGCTCCAAACTGTATATGATATCAAATTAGATGATGAATATATTAAATATTACGACACAATGGAGCAAAATAACATAAAATAGAGGAATATAACCTAAATTAGTTGACTTTGCTGATTAACTTTCATCATTTTACTTCATTACTTCACAATTATTCACTACTACTTTTCTCTCATGTATTATCATGTGTTACACGATATCTGAACACCCTTTCATTATAATAATTTGGCATTAAGCTTATAGCAAAGATCCTTCTCAGTGGATTCACTACATATAATCATATGACCGATTTGCCCAAATATCTGTAAAGCACAAAATAACAGTGATTAACTCTGCCAAAGTAAACAGAACTCCGATCCCCCTTTTTTGGAAGTAACATAAAAAAGAGCTCACTGCTTTTCAAAATACTCATGGCTTAAGCTAGTGTTTTTGCTTTAAGAAAAACATATGTCACAATAACTGTCATAGGATCAGTTTTACCACGTTAAAAGGCAAGACATCCTCAAATCCACAAAGATGCAGCATGCATGTTGTTGGTTCCCCAACTTGTATTCCAGAAACTCCCAAAGACTTACCTAATTCTTATGCTCAAAGCTGTTGGAAGTTAGGCCAACAAACAGAAAAACTTTCAATTGTGCTTACCTCTGCACTTTAGGTCTTGTTAGGGTCTATTTGAGTCGCCATGTTAAAAGTGTCCTTGACCCTTCGATATATTTGATCATTGTCCGCCTTCCTCCTTTTTCAAAAGTTTGCATCAAAAGGTCTTTCAAGTTGACTTTGTCCTTGAGTTAACCGTTGTAGCATTTAAAATTTGTTTTGGTCTAGTCGGCTCTCTTTGGCCAAGTGTTAGTAGTCATTCATCTCTCATGAACCACTTTGAACCATTTTGAACCTTGGTTCGAAGTAGTTCAAAGAGGTTCAAAGATTCAATTCAAATATTCATTTAAAAAGTGCAGCTCACGAAGTTCCACAAGTTTGATGGAAAAATCTAAGACTGCAAATTGCAAAGTTTTATGCTCAGTTTGGTTTAGCATGGTTCTCGAAAGTTCGATTCCATTCAAATGTTAAGATCCAATGTGGTTAATTATGTATTGGCAAAGTATAATAGGATTTATCCACTTCATCCAAGGGCAAAGTAGTGCAGCAAGTTCAATGGTTCAGCAGCATTAACACAACAAGTTTGTTTGTTCTGGCAATTTTCTATACCTCTACTCAGAGATGCATAACTTTTGCTTCAGACAGAATTTTCTTGATCGCTCTGGTCAAGTTGTGCGGAATTAGGAATGACAAAACATATCCAAAAATAAAGGAAATCCAACAGTGGAATAAATAGTTAGGGCCCCCGCACCGAGACCCAATTTGGCTGTCAAAAAAAATCCGCCCAGCACCAAATTTTTATTATTATTTTGGAACTAATGTATTCATATCCCACTTGTCCAAATATGCTAAAATGACATTTAATTAAGCGAAAAACCTTTAAAAGGTGAATGTCATAAAAGTCAAAGAAATAAAGCTATCAAAAAAAGATGAAAGGAAGGAGTCAAACAGTTAAGTTACAAGAATCAGTTATTCTAATAACTGAAAAAGATCAACGACAATAGAGAAGATAAATAGACCACAGAAACATGGTAAAAAGGTTCCAGTTTCCAGATTTTGCTCGGGTGACTGAGCTACAACAGAATAAGAGCTGTGAATGTAGGAGAGGAAGTTCTTCCTCACTATAGACTTTGTGCTAAGGGGGGGAATGAAATTTTATTCTGATTGTAATGAAGGGAAAAAGGGGTATTTTATTTTCAAATTGTGATTAGTGTACAGGAACAGAAAAATCTTTGTTATTTTATTGTGTTCAGAGAAGGAAAATAGCAGCATACTAAAACTTTGAGTTTAGAGGCTCATTTTCCGATTAATATTCATCTTGGAATGATTTTGGTTTCTTTGAATGCGTATCTGTTACATCTCATCATCAGCACGATCATCTTTGGACTTTGCGCTATAGTTTTTCGTGTATTTGGAAAGAATAGTCTGTCTTTCTCTTTTTGTTCTTTTTATAATGCAGCGTTTGGGTAAATGAACTTTGTGTCATTTACTGTTTATTTCCTTTCAGTTAGTTTTTACCTTCACATCTATGTTGTGTTTACGGATAGATGTTTGTAAGCCTTTATTGCTTTCAAGTTAAAAGCATTATCAATTATATTTTAGTTGATTCATTGTAAATCCTACACAGGGAGCTGTACCCAGATAATTCAGAGGGCGCTTACGCTTTTCAATAGCGAAGTGACCCAACTGTTGGTGCTGGTTGAGTCTTCTCGTTTGGGCTTTTTAGGGTCATTTTGTAGGTGTTTTCTTGGAAGACAAATCTGTTCACCAACAGGTCTGTAACTCAGCACCTAGCTGATTGATTCTTGTATGCTTAAGACAAGGATTTCTGAATTAGATCTTAAAACATGCAAGCTCCTTATGATCAATTTGATTTAGATATAAGGATTTCAAATAAATACAAAAATATAATATGTTTGATTAAATATATCATTTTATTACCAATTCTGAGGTTATGGGAGAAACTGGACTGATCTCAGAGTGACAGAGTATTGTCTTATAAAGGCAGACTGAGTTATCTAATTAAGCCCAAACTCATATGCTGCCCATCTCCATACAAAAACAAAGGTATATATAAGGCTGACTCATAGGATGATCTGGAAGGCAGAGGCACTTTGTAAAAGGAGCACGCTTAATTTATTGCAGAGCAGCCATAATTATCCAGGTAGAGATCATACATCAATGCAGCAATCCATGTGCAAATTAGCATGTTAGTGAATGAATTAAGGAAATGATAAGAATGGTGTTTGCATTGACAAGTATTATTAATAGTCCTTGATCAGGTGCGATAATCAGCAACAGATTAATCAGTTAAGGCAAAAGACATGATATGGGGAGTTGCCACCTTTGCAAGGATAATGAGCATTTGGAAAAACAGAACTTTCCATTCAAATCGAGGGTTTATAAACAGCATGACAACCACTCAAAGGCAAGCCATGGAACAGATTGGAAAGTTCATCTGATGGAAGAAGAGAGGATTTCCCATACACATATATCTGAACATAAGAAGCACATCAGATCGCTATAAGGCAAACAGCAGACTTATAGACTGTTCAAGTATTTTGCATGATGCATAATGCACGAAAGTCTGATCTTGCTGATTTGTTATTTGTTTTCCATTTGATGAGAACTAGGAATGTAGGTAGATAAATATTGCTTCTTATTAATTATATATATATATATATATATATACTAAGTTGCTATATTCGCTCGTCCAAACCCGGATTTGCCGTTCGACCCGCCGGTAATTCGAATTCGATTCGAATTCATTATTTTCTTGTTTCATTCGGCTTAAAATAGCGAAAACGGACCCTGGCCGACTTTTTGACCGTTTTGCGCAAATTTGGAAATAAAAAATCGAACCCGGGTCAAACTTAGCCGAATTTCCACGAATGCATGCGAATTTAGGCGTGTTTTGACTTTCAACGCCGGTCGTTTTAATTTTTAACTTTGAACCGACGTTGAGCCTCCCTCTCACGAAGATTGCCGCCATCGCATTGAGCTACTGCGTGAGCTGACGGGCGGGAAAGTAGAAAATGTTGCAACCATGTGTACCGATCATGTGTTCCAAGTGGGGCTTTGAAATCGAGTTGTGGTTGAAACGAAGAGGCAAAAGCAGCGTAAGCGTGATGGTGGCCAGTAATTTGGGCACAGAGTAGAGGATTCTGAAAGCCTCTGTGACCACTCCTGCGATGCCCAAGCATTGCAATTCTTCCAATTCTCTCTCCATGATTCCTGATTTCTTCTACTGGAGAGATAAAATGCGTGGATGAGACTATATATTTTGTAAGGTCGGCTCTATCGTCAATGGCGGCATTGAGGCACATAATCTAATCGAGAAGTTTAGCATTGATTCTTTTTTATTTGTTTAATTTATTTAATTTGGTATGTCAATAAATTTAGTTTTTATAAATTATATTTTTATTTGAATCTATTAGTCAATGTCATATAAAAATTTTAGTTTTCTTATTAATCACCTCTTAACCATTATTTTATCATTAATGTAGTCTACTTCAATATTTAAATATATAAAATTTGTATTTATGTTAAACTTTTTGAAACTTGCATATGTTTACATATAGATATTATATTTTTATTTTTTTTTAAATTCTTGTACGAACAAACCCAAAACAAATCGAACCCAGCCCAAAAAAATTTTGGACGAATTTCAAACCCGAATTTCGAACCGGAGTCCGAACCGACAACTTAGTGTATATATATATATATATATAAAAAAAAAAATTAATTATGATAAAGATTCCTTTAAAGCTTTGATCAAATTTGTAGTCCCATTATGGAGAGGAGAATGTACATATAAGGGATGCAAGTAGCACAAGGTTCCATTCAAGTAGTGCAACCCCGAGTGTTGCTAGGAGGCCAAATGGCGGGTGTCACTCAGTGCTCCTGGGCTTGATGGATAGGCTCGAGATGCCTTGTAAGATCTCCCAATGGGCTCCACAATATGGATGGGTTGTTGGGGAAAGCCTTAAGGGAATCCACATGCGCATTATGGTGGAATACATAATAAGAGATGCAAGTAGCACATAAGTTCCATTCAAGTAGACCAACCCTGAGTGGAGCTAGGAGGTTGAATGGCAGGTGTCATTCCGTGCTCCTAGGCTTGATGGAAAGGAATAAGCTTGAGATGCCTTATATGATATTCCAAGGAATTCCATCAATGAAATTAGCTACACCATATGATTGAGCTAACGTTCTTAACCCTAGAAGGAAAGGTAATTGTAGGGCAAAAACTAGGGCATGGGAAAAGGGGACATTAAAAAAAATTAATCAAAAAAAACCCATAATTTTTATGCAAAAAAACATTCAAGAAACTTCTGAAAATTTTGAGAAACATTTTCAAGTAAATGCACCACGAATTTTATTCAAACAATCTATCCAAAACTCTAAGAAAGAATACCTTTGCTCTGATACCATAAAATGATTGAAATATCCAATATTAAACAAAGAAGCCAAAGACTTCTTAAATAAGATATTACAAAAGATCTTTGCATACAGAAATGATCGACAACTCAGAAAGAAAACTAAACTGAAAGAAGCAAAGAAAGTTTCTAAATACTATCCTAAGGACATAATTGACTATTATTAACAATATTATTTTAATAATGTCATGGATTAGATTCAAGCATTTCTGAATTAAACTGAGTAATTTTTCATCATCAACGTTTCGGATCATACTACATGATCCATCATCATGATCCGAAACGTTGATGATGATAAATTACACAGTTCAATCCAAAAATGCTTGAATCTATCATGATGGATTGTGGAAACTACATCACTATAATGTCATGGGTTCCCAATGTGCATCATTGGTGTCATAGCAAATTTCTCATTTTACAAATGGCTATTCATAGGTTTGATATCCATATGCTTGTAAACACTTATGCACAACAGAAAAAGAAAAGAGTACCACTTGGTCCCCTATCAAACTACCCAGACAAACATTGATGCAAAGTAAGGTGGCTAGTTCCCATAAGAAGTTGAGAACAACTATGATGCCTACTCATCCATTTACCAACTCATAAAGGACACTCTTAAAGATATGAAGTAGCCAACTCATTGATGGATAGGGTTGAGATGCCTTGTATGATCTCCCAATGGGCTCCATAATATGGATAGGTTGTTGGGAAAAGGTTTAATGGAATCCGCATGCACATTATGGCAGAATACATAATAAGGGATGCAAGTAGCACAAAAGTTCCATTCAAGTAGAGTAACCCCGAGTGGGGCTAGGAGGCCGAATAGCGGGTGTCATTCCGTTCTCTAGGCTTGTTGGAAAGAAATGAACTTGAGAGGCCTTACATGTTTTTCCAAGGAACTCCATCAACGAAATTAGTTACACCATATGATTGAGTTAATGATCCTAACCCTAGTAGGAAAGGTCTATGCTTTTGATTTGGAAAATGTTTCTAGTAGAAAATATATATTTTATGGATTATGCTGACATAATTGCAGGGTCTCAACCAAGATATATCTTGTTCCACAATTGGTAAATGATATTGTTAAATCTATTCCATTTCTTGTTTTACTTGGAATTGTAATTATAGGGCAAAAACTAGGGCATGGGAAAAGGGGATATTACATTTTTTTAATCAAAAAGAACCCACGATTTTTATGCAAAAAAAAAATTCAAAAACTTCTAAAATTTTTGTGAAATTTTTCAAGTAAAGGCACTATGAATTTTATTCAAAAAATCTATCAAAAACTCTCAAAAAGAATACCTCTGCTCTGATACCATAAAATGATTGAAATATTCAATAATAAACAAAGCAATGAAAGATTCCTTAAATAAGATATTACAAAAGATCTTTCCATACAAGAACTATTGACACCTAAGAATGGAAACTAAATTGAAAGAAGCAAAAAAAATTTATAAAATGTAATGCCTCGTCAAGGAACCCTCGGAATATAGGGTAAAACATGCACTTCTATTTTTTTCTTTTGCAATAATTACAACAAGTGCATATCATAATACAAATGCATAAACAATAACAACATAACAATGATCATTTCATGACCGTGCACAACTAGAAGTCTTCACACACCTCCAAAGGTTCCAAGACAACCCAAACACACACTCAGAACATAATACACACTCTTAAGATCACCTAATAGGAGCTTGGACAACGTCCAAGGAGCTACAAGAGGCCAAGCCGACAATAACTCACAACTACCAATAGAGAAGACTAAATCAATCCTCTGAATCCATCTAAAAATAGATTCATTTTAGACACCAAAAGAGAAGTGTTCCTAAGATGATTAAGCACTCAATGTTCATCAACCCGGCTATAAAACCATCTAAGAATTTCCAAAAAAACAAGCACAAGAACTTGGTCCTTGAAAACAAATAAAGCGCAAACATCATTGTAGGCAAAGACGTCGAACCACGTAGACATCGATCAACGAATGCAGGCGCCAATCCACAAAGACTACCCTTTTGACTGCAATGTCTTAGTCCACTATTGTGGAGGAGATGACCTACAATTAAAGATGCCAAAGAACAAAGACACCCGTCTGTAGGTCAAAGATGCCGATCCAAAGTTGGCAATTTTCCTGAGACCAAAAAAGTCTTAGACCACAAAGGCGGAGGCGTTGCTTTGTAGGTTGGAGGTGTCAATCCGTGTAGACGTTGATCTACAAGCTCCTCCCAAAACTTGGAAAATTAGATTAAAATCCTGCACTGACTCCAACGTACAACTATAAAACATCTAGCTCCACACCAGGGAGTACCAAATAAACAAGATCGAGACCATAATCACTCGATATAATCAATATAAGAAAGCATAAGCAACTAAAACATGATATCCAAAATAGCATAAACACTAAAAGAAATCGCAAGGATAGAGAAGAATACATCATGCTTGGTACTGTAGCCACTAGATCCAATCCATTGCTTGTATCTTGGTCCACAACGATGATGTGTTATGTCACCCAACCATGTGGTACCCTCAAGCCCACCCCACCATGCTCATGGAGATAGTCACACGACCCAACAAGCACCATGCAAACAAGGGGTAGTAGGCTAACACTTGCACCATACAAATGCATACAAAAAGATAGTGGCATAACAAGCCCAATGCATACTCACAGTCTAAAGGACAACAAGTCATAGATACATAACGTCACTACTCAAACCTAGACAGTAGTTTGATGCAGAAACTCAAGAGTGGGAGTGTCATTGTCTGGCACGAGGTGGCCTATATGGATTTGAGCAATCCTTCTCTCATCAAGGAAGCTCTACTAAGCCTTCAATCAATGTCCATAGATACCCAGGTTAAATTGTATCTTCAATCAACATCTACAGACGGCCAAATACGGTGTCTTCAATCAACGTCCTCAAACGGCCAAGCAAAGACATACCTTCGATCAACGTCCTCAAGATGGCCAAATAATCTTCATTTACTCATTAGTATATTTAAACCCCATTCATTTATTAAGTTATCAGTTCTTATTAAAAACTCTCCAAGCATTACCATGGCAACCCCTTTGTGTCCCAGCCTACCTTAGAGAGTCACTCCACTCTACTATTCAAACATAAAATGAGATCGTCTCATTCCAACAACAAGGTCTAACACAATACCAATGCTGCAACAAAAGAATGAAGCAATAAAAGATCCCATCAAAGAACCAAGAGCATGGGTCTCTCAAAGATCCCATCAATGAGCATAACTCTATTATGCTAATAATGCGATCTCAAACACCATACATCCAAATACCAAATGTGAGCTCAACTCAAGCAAAAAGTGTGCCAATAAATAAAGGCAAAATGCAAAAGTAATAAACACAAGGCCAAAAAAAGGCTCGAAGGTCATAGCTTCTATTGTGATACGAGGAGCACTCAATTGATCTCAAACCAAGAGTACGAGTCTCTCAAAGATCTCGTCAAATAGGCATAAATCAACTATGCTAAAGATGAGATCTCAAACACGAGCATCCAAATATCAAATACGATCTCATCAAGCATTAATAAAGCCAATAAACAAAGGATACTAGCATTCCTCATATATAGTCCAAGGTGGACATGAATAGAAATAATCTCAATTGACATTACTACCAAGTGCATGAATCACTATAGGATCCAATGAACATATCACAACAAAACACAAGGAAAGAGCTTAAAAAAAGAAAAATTTCTCAAAGGAAATCAATTTACGGCAACACTTGTCAAAATGCACAAGCACACTCAATCAAGCATAAAACTGAAAGTTTGGATATCAATAATTCTCAGCTAGAATGCCCTTAGATAAAACAAACATTGAAATCCAACCACAAGCATATCAAATAGAAAAGTTCAATATACACAACATGCCAAACATGACGAAGGCTTAGTTCTGGAGGCCATGCAAATCAAGGGCCTCCCCAAAACACTCAAAATCAAACTTGAAATCTCGCAATTTCAGGAAAACCCATTGGTTTCCATATGGACCACATTCCAAAAATCCAATTACATTTACATTTCGATTTCACACAAAGAAACAGACAACCTAACAACAAAAAAACTTTATTTGCAAAAATGCAACTACGTGCAAGCCCAAATGGGCATCAAATGCACTCAAATAAGTGGGGAAAACATAAATAAACATCCCATATAAATTGCAAGAAAACTTAAGCAATTAACTAAAGAAATGAGGGAGTTATGAAGAGCCCTACCTCACAACTAGAGAAAAATCCAAAATATGAAGAAAAGCACAAACACCACAGAAGCAAATGAAAATCTCAACAAACCATAGCAATCCCGCCACGATTCCAACGAACCACTACCCACAAAATTTGGCAAGCCAATCGCTCCCAACAAGCAAAAGACCAATTTCACCACAAGTGGGTTGAGAGCAAAAATTCAATTTAAAAAATAAGTGAAAAAAGAAGTCTTTTTCCACAATATAAGTCACTTTTTCTCCCAAGCCAAAAAGGCTAAATTAAGACCACTTAAAATCAATAAATTTAAAACTAATTAAATAACCCAAAGCCCAACATGGATTAAATCAATTAATTCCAAGTTACCGATTTAGGTGCGGATGCGAGATTCGGGTGCGCGGATGCGTAGAAAATTTTTTTAGGGGATGCAGATGCGTTTGGATATATAATAGTTAAATATATATATATATTAAAATCTTAAGAAACTTCTCAAACATTAAACTGGAACTTAAATATGTAATACTATACTGATATATAAACCTATATATAATTTTTTATCATTATGATCATAGTTAATTTTTACAAAACTCCTATACTCGTATCATATTATTAAATTTATTTATATTGTTAAATTTAATAATTAAACTTAATTTAAATAAAATATTATTTGATATTAAAAACAAATACCAAATAAAAGTTAAATACCAGATAAAATTTTATGAATGAAAAAAACCTAAAAAGAGAAAAAATCAAACAAATATATTTGTGGCCTTTCTACACGACAGATGTCGAAGTGGAAGAAACAGGATTGAAAATTCGTCACATGACGGAAATGGTAGCAGTTGCACAGCTTCACAGTGTTCTATTCTTGGCAGTGGTCGACGATTAACAGTGTTTTACAGAAAAAAGCAGTGTGAAAATCATTAAAACATTTTCCTAAAACCATAAAACAATTCTTCTAGATGATATATTTCAAACACCCGGATGCCCTGTGGGTGCCACCCAGAAGCCAACCACAGGCATCCAGATGCGAGTGGATGTGTGATGTCCCCTTCTAGCTAGAGACATCATTCTAGCTATTGATTAGCCTATCATTGGACCCTCGTAGGCTAGAAGAGACGGATAGAGAGTCAATTTGTGCATAGAGGAGATATGCTTATCTGATGGTTCGACTTTTGCAGAGCTCAACATCCTTGATTTGGTATGGAGAGGTTTCAAACTCTGTTTGTTTGAGTTTTGCTATTTTTAGCAACTTTTAGAGTCATAGAGATGGACCCTTGCTATTTTTAGAAATATTATTTGATCACATGGGAAATTATTATGCCAACTCCAGTTCCAGATGGTTAAGCCAGATTCTCATTTTTGAGGGAGTTATTTAGTTTTAAGTGATTATATATTAATTAAATGGCAAAGGATTTAATATTAAGTTGTAAATTGACTTTATATTAAATCACTTAAGTGATGGGTCTTAATATCATGAAGGGGACCAAATTAATGTATTAATTTATTGGCATGTTTTCCTAAGTCTAAATCATTAAATTTATTTAATGATTATAATTTTAATGCCTTGAAGAAACAAATCGCAGCTTTTCAAGGAATTGTGATTTAGGGTTGGAAAGCCTATTTATGTTTGTTGGGGAAAGAAGAAAGGCATCCATTGTTATTTTGCAAATTGATCATTGTGATTTCGAGCTCTGAGAAGGATTTCAGCTTTGCCTTGAAGAACGTAGTTCTTCTGTGTGTATCCATTTGAGCTGGTGAAATATCCAATGAATTTGGAATTTCAAAGAGTTTCATCCAGAGACTCTATTTGTGCTTCAGCAGTTTTAGTTTCAGCAGCAGGAAGAAGGAGATAGTATTTAATTGCAGCTTTATGGAGGAATAAGTCGCAGCCATTATCCTCTTTCGGATTTACAGCCACAACATTGTACAATTGAAATAAATAAGTTCCTGCAGCAGCTGGTGTATTCTCCCTGGTTTTTCATGCATTTTGTAGTTGCCTTTGTTAATCATTTTCCAATAAAGGATTGTCTTGATTTCCTTTTGTATTTCATTTGGAAAATAAATAGAAGTTGCAACAATTAATTGAATAGTTTCATAATTTCAGATTATTGCATATTTGCTTCTTTTTTTCGAAAACCCTTGAAAATCCAAAAAAATCATAAACTTTCAAACAACAAATTGAGATAAACATCTACAGCAGTTAAGGACCGATTTGGGGTTCTTACAAGATGCCTATGGTAGGCATTGACTCACATCTGGATGCCTGTGGTTGGCTTCCGAGTGGCATGCAGGCATCCACTCGCATCTGGATGCCTGTGGTTGGCTTCTGAGTGGCAACCACAGGGGATCTGCCCCCAGATCCACCTCCACAAGCATTCGCTTCTGCATCTGGTATGCCTGTGGACACATCGGTAACTGTGAATTAATTCCAGCTAAATGGAATACCACTACGGAAAATTGTCCAATAAATATAAAATAATCACATACAATTAAAATTGGCATTAATTTTAAAATAAACTCAATTAACTCAACTGTGACCAACTGCGAATAACAAACTATGCACAGGCATTTCACTGGTCTTTCACAATTTATACAATGAAATCCATGCTTTACCCAAGCAGTAACCGAAGGTCTAATAATGACATTAGGAATACATCACCTATACAAGGACAATATTGGCTAAATATGAGGGGCAGCCAATGCAACTATCTCCTATGCCACTGTTGGGGATAACAATACGCTCAGAACTATGAAGCCAAGTGGAGTCAATGTTTTGTACCTTCTCACTACAGCATGTGCACATCAAGTGTAGTTGCTCACATATAAAATAGCTGAAGCACATAAATATTAATCCAAAAATAAAACTAATGAAAGGATGTTTTAGTAGCGTAATCATTCTTATGTATTTGAATGTCACGAAACCATTTCTTTCATATTTAATGCTCAATAAACATCTTAATTAATTGCTTCTTTAAATTAAAACATTTAAATAGCATTTTACGACATTTAAGAGCATATATCAAATAAATACCGAAACAGATAATAGCCAAAGTTACCCCAAGCTTCTAGGATGGGGGCGAGAGGGGACGAGTTTCTAGGATGGAAAATTTTTTTGCCAATTTTGTGGATGACTAGGTGATGGCAAAGGGGACAACTATATAACAATAGGGAAATTGAAAAATTCATATGAAAATATGGATAAAACATGCATTCACTTATAAATTATAAAACCTTAAAATATAAGTAGCAGAGTTCATATGACGAATTTGTGTTATTTTGAGAGTCAAGTCAAATTGTCTCTAGATTTCAAAGTCAAAGTCCCCTAGGCATCCCCTATCCCCAGCACGTTTCCAGAATGGGGACGACTAAAGAAAAACTCGGGGAGGCATCCCTTGATACCGTAGATAATAACCAAACATGGTAAGGCACAAAATTTGGATGACCACTAGCACATACATCAATGAGTCAACCAAAACATCTGAATAATCACTAGCACCAACATCAGTGAATCCCATGCAATCATAGTGAGATAAACATAATCAAAACATACTCAAACATAAAATAAACTAGATATCATCATATCACATCATGCAAGTATGATCATCACTAAAAGCATAACCTATCATCTTTATCAACAATGATATCGGTAAGAACAACAAAATGTACTATAACTAGGTACATGTCACAATGCCAATACAAGATCCTAACATATATATAACCACAAAATCACATAAAAGAATCTAGCATCCCAAATCAGGTATGCAGGGAGCAAGTGCATAATGGTTCTCACAACCAAGCATAAGGAATAAGCAACTTGTCAAAGCAACAACATAATCTAGATCACCATGAAGGCACCAATGTCACACGGGCCCAACATGATCATAAAATAAAAGGATATATCCATCAAGCAAAAGGTAAGCACAACCAATGACATAAAGCCACAACAAGCATCCAGAGCCAAACGAAGGCATCACAAAAGAGCTGACCACAGACATAATGCCAAGGCTACATCCATAAGGATGTCATGCAAGAAGCAAATGAGAGAGGCACACATCCTACCCCCCAAGGACTAGGCTTCCTCCGGGAAGCTTGCAAACCAAGCAAAAGGGCACACAACATGTGAGATCCACATCCAAAGCCAACATAAAATAGCCATTGACTCCTTCACAAGTTTGGCCATGCCGCACCATCTCCTTACCAACCAATCTCACAATTGTGGAAAGGACCAACAGACACTGAAAAGAGCATCATCAACTCTTAAGGTCCTAGGAAGGAATCACAACACACGCTAAGAAACTTCGTCTACCCTCGATCTCTTACAGGCGAGGCACAACACTAGCCTTTCTACCTCCTCACAAGGCATCTAGCTGCAAAACTATGCCCTCTAGGGTGTCCTCTTTGACCCAAGAACCAAAAACTCTCAAGTCAACAACTCAAGAACAAGGGCAAGATTATCCCTTAAGACTGAAAAGTACTACCATGCTCATCTAGAGCATACTTTATTCTAACAAGAGTCTCACTTATTCACTCAAGAATCCATAAAGGTGAGGATTCCCTGCCAAAATTCACTTCTCTATGAGATACTAAGTCCATCTCAGGGTACCAAGAGGTATGAATACAAGAGGTTACCTCACACATCCAAGAGCACTCACACTACTGAGGCTTCACAATACCTGTCTTAAACATGAAGGGCCACACAAATGCCAACTCAACACCAAGCGTAGGAGCAACCAGAACTTCTTTGATGTTGAGAGCTCAAGCCCAAACAAGGGCTACCCAACCCAACTAGATCATGGTCTCACCTTCAACAAGGCGACAATGAGTTCTAATGGGGTCATCATCCTACAGTCACATCCATAACCAAGCTTACGTGACAAGATATGTCCTCCAAGACCACTTCCTTCTCCAGCTTGAAGCTAGGAACAACACAACTACCAGTAATACCTCTAACAACATTTAATCTCCAACACGGAGTCTCACAAAAGGGACAACATAACTGATATAATAACATATATAAAATCAAATGAAGGTATGGCCAAGGGAGTGTCAAAGCACTAAAAAGGAGACTCCATCCCCACACTAAGCCAGCCATAAGAGAAGTTAGGGGACCCACAACAAAAGTGGCACGAAGAACACCCACCGACAATCGAATAACCAAAACAATGGTGCATAAAGCACCTCAACAATCACTCCTAGAGACACAAGTACAAAGGAAATACATGGTCTCAAGTCCCACAACAAGGGTTAAACATCATAGGTGGACTAAGTCACACCCATCCATCCAAGGCCAACAATGCCACGCAAGAGAAATACTCAAGATCTTAATATCAGGGGCAAGAGAGAAAACAAGAATCACTATAAGCATACACACAAGAATAAACTCACACCTCATCCAAAATCCAATGCAAGCATTCGAGCTCAACCATTATCGCACAAGATGTGCCTTGACATTCACTGAGAGTAGCATTTACACCATGATTCTAATTAATGCTCAAAATGAGGTTCACAAAAAAACGGCCATTCATTTCTTAACTATTTACATAAAGATAATGCCACCTTTAATCTCATTTAAACATGGTAAGCATCTTCTAATTAATTGCACAATGCATCAACTAGCATCCATACATAAGGAAAATTTACCATTCAATGCATCTTTAATCAAAATAATGCCAATATAAACTATACAACATTGATAACTTGCACTTCTTTTCATGTACATACAAGAATTGCACATAGTTTAAACAAAAGACTTTTTGATCTAACATCTGTTCAATTAACAATGAATACAAATATAGTACATCCTCTATGATGTTCTCCCTCACACATATTATCAAAGGTCCACGTTGAGCATGATAGAATCATGCTAAATACAAAACAAGGCCAGCCATGCCAGCCATTTGGAAGTCACCATGAGAATTAAAAAGAGGATATGGGGAATTATCAAGTCCAACATTTAATTCCAAAAATGCGTGCAATTTCAACAATAAACCAAGTGCAACAAATGTCACAAATAGATGAAGGAAGAGTTTTGGTGACTAGTCCAAGCATAAGAAAATTCAAAATCCAATGCTAGCCCACACAACACATGGAATAATCCATCAAATAACAAAAAAAATCACCAAACATGAAACACATTCATGTAATATTGTGACTAGCATCAGCCACATCAAAGGGAGTAACTGCTACACGATACCAAGGAATACAACATCCCAGTAGCGTTAGAGAACATACCTAAACACACCAAATAGTGAATCATCTATGATTGTAAAGAGCCTTGCTGGCTCTATGTTGAAGACTTTGTTTTTTTGAATTGTTTTGCATTTTTTTTTGGTTTTTGAACATATATGATTCTTTTTGAATTTTCAAATAAATATAATTGATAGCAAATACATGAACCGAATTGAAAATGCAATAATTCAAATCTCAAATTTTATTTGCAACTTCTCTCAATCCTTGCATTTTTATTTAAAACAAATATATAGCTTATTGACAAGTGTCATTCACTATCCATGTGCACCTTAGAAAGGTAGCTGCTTGACAAAAGCTAATTGCAGCCCTCTTATTGTTGACGCCAGCAATTAATCATAGACTCCCTCACCTTGGAAGTACCTTACGTAGAAATATGAGAAGCCAAAGATGGGACTGCAGCCTTCCCCAAAACAAATCGCAGCTGAAAAACATTAATTCGCACTCCTCTAAATTGAATCCGGCTCCCTTTCAATGTCGTACAGACTCCAAATTCAACACATCATGATCAGAGGAATTAACACAATTCATTGGCATAAAATCCAATTCAAAGTGCAAGAAGAATTTTGAAGAAATTCACCATTTCTTCATGTAAATGCAAATTGAACTTATATCAAATTAAAAACTAGAAGTAATTAAACAATGGATGTATACTGTGATTTTTATATCTTTCTATGAATCTGAGCAGTATCTATATTGATATATTTCATTTTGCTGAAAACTGATCAATGTTTCTACACTTGTCGATTACTATGCTGTACATTAATTAGTTCAAATGGCAGTGGCATATATACCTTGTGCATTGGAGAGGAAAAGTCACGTCTATGATAGATGTGACTCCTCAAGGAGTCACGCGTATCATAGGCATGACTGTACATAACAGTACAACACCCGTTAAACAATATCAACGGCGGCTTTTAAGTATATCGACCATACGTTAAACCGATGGTAAATCGATAACTATATCGACAACATATAAGTCGATAATTATATCGATAACTATATAAATCGATAATTATATCGATAACTATATTGATGATAACTATAAGCCGATAGTATATGTTTGATTCCTTTAATGAATCAATAATTATATTTATTCGATCTGAAATACTATGAGAGTAATTATAATGATAATAAATATATATAATAATGATAATATCTATTATTATTATTATCTATATATTTATTTTATATATATATATATATCATAATTTTGCCTATTCTCGTAAAATCAATATTTTATCTGATCGAAGCTATAATTATCAACACTCCCTCTTAGCTCGGGAGGATGAACATATCACAATGATCTCTGTGAGACTTATAATAGATATGATATATTACTCAACTTATAAGTAATTACATATCACCTAACTCGTGATATGAAGTATCACCTAACTAGTGATACAAAGTATGACATATCACATAACTCATGATATGAAGTATTACCTAACTCGTGATACATATAACATAACTCGTGATATGAATTATCACCTATCTCATGATACTAAAGGATATAATATACTCGAGAACATTACATTCTCCTTATATATCCAAGTTATGGTATGTGCACTGACATTAAGTCGCATAATGTCTACCATAACTAATCATGGAAAATCCATGAATCATACTAATATCAAGTCACATGATATCAGTCTACTGAACATTACAAGATCGTCACCTTATAATGTTAAATGCAAGAGTTGATTATCCAAAAAGTCGTCACTTTTCAGAAATATACACAGGATGGGTAGGCCATTAAAGTCGTAGAGTCACACATATGACAAAAGAAGCTTACACACTAAACACTTTTAATATATTAGTACAAATCGATTTGAAAAATTTACATTTCAATCATACCAAGATTCTTCCTAAAGTGTTCAACTTTCACTTTGAGGAGAGGTTTGGTAAGAATATATGTTGTTTGATCTCCTATACTGATAAACTCCAACTGAATCACATTCCTTTCTACCATGTCTCTCACATAGTGATAAGGAATCTCTATATGCTTAGATCTATCATGAAATACTGGACTCATTGAAAGATTAATGCAACTTTGATTGTCACAGTAGACGATAGTTGGTTTCAGAAGTTTACTGAATAATCCCACAAGCAGTTTCCGGAGCCATATTGCTTCTCTAGCAGCCATAGAAGTTGTAATATATTCGGCTTCTGTAGAACTCTGAACTACTAAGGACTGTTTTCTACTAATCCGTGATATCATAGCCGATCCTAAACTGAAACAACATCCGGAGGTGCTCTTCCGGTCAGTCACGCTTCCAGCCCAATCTAAATATGTGAATCCATGAAGATCTAAGTCAACCTTCTCATATCTTAGGCCATAATTAAGAGTACCTTGAAGATATCTCAATATATGCTTCATAGCCACAAGATGTATCTGCTTGGGCTCACATATAAATTGACTTAAGGCATTTACAGCATAGCAGATATCAGGTCTGGTATTGACCAAATACATCAAAGATCCAATCATCTGCCTGTAGAGAGTGGGGTCTGTCGACTGACAATCTGTTGTTGCTTCCTTTAATTTATGAAGATTTGTTTCCATGGGGGATGACATAGATCTGTAGTTCATCATACCAAACTTCTTCAATATATCAATAGTGTACTTCCCTTGATTCAGAACAATGCTATCTGATTTATGTCGTACTTCAAGTCCAAGGAATTAGTGTAATAGATCTAAGTCCTTCATCTCAAATTCTGAGGCTAGATCTTTCTTACACTGATCAATAAGGTGATCTTCTCCTGTAATCAACAGATCATCAACATATAATATCAATATTAACATATCACCTTTGCTTTGTTTGAAGTAGAGATTTGGGTCTACATCATTCTTTGAGAAGCCTAATCCCATGAGGTAACTACCAATTCTTTCATATCAAACTTCGGGAGCCTGTTTAAGTCCATATAGGGCTTTCTTTAATTTACACACATGTGATTTTGCATTGTGAATCTCAAATCCTTTGGGTTGCTCTAAGTAGACCTCTTCTTCAATGATTCCATTTACGAAAGGAGTTTTTACATCCATTTGATGGACTTTCCATCCTTTGGTTGCTGCAATGGCTAGAACTTCTCTAACTGAGGTATATCGAGCAACTGGAGCAAAGGTTTCTTCATAGTCAATTCCTTCTTTCAATGAAAATCCTCTGGCTACAAATCTTGCTTTGTGTTTTTCTATACAGCCATCTGCAGCATGTTTGATTTTAAATAGCCATTTGGAAGAAACAACAGATTTCTCTTTTGGTCTAGGTACTATCTCCCACACATCATTCTTCAAGATGGATTGATACCCCTTTGTCATTGCATCCTTCCATACTTGGTGCTGGAGAGCTTCTATAACATTAGAAGGTTCTGATTTGATGAGTTCACTCATCAAAGCTACATAACTAGAGAATCTCTTAGGTCTTTTACTTTCCCTGAAAGTTCCTGATGGAGCGGTGTAGGGTCTTGCTCCTTCCATTGTTTTAGTAGCCCAGAGTGGTCTCTTCTTAGGATTTTCCAATGATGTGATTTGTTCTTTATTTATATCTTCTTCAGGATACTCCCTCTGAATCTCAGAAGCAAGATCCTCTTCTAGGTCTAGGGTGGAAGTTTGAATTTCTGACTCAATAGAATTTATGGCTCTTTTAAAGGCTATGTCTTCCTCAAAAGTCACATCTCTGCTTAGTTCAATCTGTCTTTGACCAGGCACATATATTCTATAAGCTTTTGAGGTTTCACTATAGCCTACAAAAGTACCTTTTCTCTCAGAAGGTTCTAGCTTAGTTCTTTTCTCTTTGGGTACATGAATGTAAACAGGACAACCAAATATCCACAAGTGACTAATGTCTAATTTTATCCCAGTGAAGACTTCTTCAGGATTTTTGTCATCAATGTGGGAGTGAGGACATCTGTTCTGAATGTAGACATCAGTACTAGAGGCTTTTGCCCAAAGTGAAGTCTCTATGTTTTGATCAAGTAACATAGCCCTAGAAACTTCTACAATGGTTTTGTTTTTCCTTTCAGCACATCTGTTTTGTTGAGGGTTGTAGGGTACAGTGAACTCCCTCTTAATCCCAACATTTTTACAAAATTCTTTAAAAATATCTGATGTATATTCCCTCCCATTATCTGTCCTTAAGGTTTTTACTTTTCTTCCAAAAGAGTTTTCAGTAAGGGATTTGAATTCCTTAAATATTTTAAGGATCTCCAATGATTCTTTACATTTAAGGAAATAGATCCAGGTCTTTCTGGAGAAATCATCAACAAAGATTACATAGTAAAGAAACCCACCTAAGGAAGGTAGAGACATGGGTCCGCATAAATCTGAGTGGACTAATTCTAATACATCTTTTGTTTTGCTAGAACTATTTTGAAAAGATCCCTTAGTATTCTTCCTTAAGGCACACCGCTTGCATGCCCCTGAATGATATTGTTTGAGTTTGGGTAAACCTGTGACTAGTCCTTCCATGGAAGATAGGGCACGAAAATTGAGGTGTCCTAATCTTCTATCCCATATTTCATTAGAGTCTACAATTTCATGAATTAGGGCTAGATTTGGTGCAGTACATAACTCATACAAATAACCTTGTCTATGACCTATGGTCTAAGCTTTCTTAATAGTAGAATTCTTTGGCCATGCCAACACTTTACTATCCATGAAGGTTACCCTATATCCATTATCTTCAAGAGCAGATATGGAGACCAAATTCCTTTTGATGCCTGAGACAAACAATACTCCAGTGAGTTGAATGGAGATGCCACACTTTAATTTGATGGTGCAAGTTCCAACACCTTTGACTGGATGTGTAGAGTCATCTCCAATTGTCACTTCATCGTCAGTTTCTTCTACCATGGAGTCTAGGAGTTCCCTGAACCCCATGATGTGTCTTGATGAACCACTATCTATAACCCACGTGTTGGATTTATTAGATACTTGATTTGAAAGTGCAGAGTAGAATACATATTTCTCAGATTCATGCTCCTTTTTGGACTTTCTTACTTTGGCATATGATGCTTGTTGCTTAGTTCTGTCAAGACATTTGACTGCATAGTACCCATACTGGTTGCATCTGAAACATTGGATGTGAGAAAAATCTTTCTTGGATGAACCCTTCTCAGGATAGCTTTTCCTCTTCTTAATGTATTTCTTCTTTCCTTTCTTGTGAGAGTTTGCATTCAAGACATGAAGATCTTCATCTACATTCTTCTGATTGAATCCTTTCTTTCTTTGTCTTGATTCCTCTTGAAAACAATCTGATCTTAGCTGGTCAAATTTTGGAAATTTAGACTTTGCACTAATGCTTTGAACAAAAGTCGCCCAAGAATTTGGTAGACCATCTAGGGCAATAAGTGTTAGCTCCTTACTTTCAATTTGGTATCCAAGTGTTGATAGTTGATCCCTTAGTGTAGATATTCTCGTAAAGTATGCATTGATAGATTCTCCTTTGTACTTATATGATTGATTTCTCTCTTTAGGGCCAAAGTCCTGCTGGAATTATTTATTTTGTATGTACTTTCAAGTACCTTAAACATATGATATGCAGTCTCATGTTTTGTCAAAAGTTGCATGATATGATCTCTAACACAATCAACTATGATTTTCATGGCCTTTTCATTTCCTTCAATCCATGTTGTTTTCTCGGGATCATTCTCTGGTTCTACTTTATTTTCTTTCACAAATGACTCAACTTTATTTTCTTTGAATATCATCATAATTTTGAACTTCCATGATGAGAAGTTATTTCCTCCTTCTAGCCTATCTTCAAATCGGATTGCAGTTGCCATAGAGGAATGTAATGTTCTTTTAGATTTAAATCTGAATTTCTCAAGTTCAATTACTATTAGGATCCTTCCTAACTTGGCTTGGATACCATGTAAATGCAAATTGAACTTATATCAAATTAAAAACTAGAAGTAATTAAACAATGGATGTATACTGTGATTTTTATATCTTTCTATGAATTTGAGCAGTATCTATATTGATATATTGTGTTTTGTTGAAAACTGATCAATGTTTCTACACTTGTCGATTACTGTGTTGTACATTGATTAGTTCAAATGGCAATGGCATATATACCTTGTGCATTGGAGAGGAACAGTCACATCTATGATAGACGTGATGTGACTCCTCAAGGAGTGCACTACATTGATGTATGTAACAGTACAACACCCGTTAAACAATATCAATGGTGGCTTTTAAGTATATCGACCATACGTTAAAACGATGGTAGATTGATAACTATATCTATAACATATAAATCGATAATTATATCAATAACTATATAATCGATAATTATATCGATAACTATAAGCTGATAGTATATGTTTGATTCCTTTAATGAATCGACATTAATAATTATATTTATTTGCTCTGAAATACTATGAGAATAATTATAATGATATTCATTATCAATATAATAATAATGATAATAAATATATATATAATAATGATAATATCTATTATTATTATTATCTATATATTTATTATATATATATATATATATATCATAATTTTGCCTATGCTCGTAAAATCAATATTTTATCTAATCGAAGCTATAATTATCAACACTTCATATGCAAATCCAAACCCTTGGAAAGCTTCTCCAATTTTGATTTCCTTCACCAAAATAATATGCATAATAGATGATTTTTGAATCCTCAATGCTTCTTTTTAATAAGCATTTACAACTTGGCTTCATCAACACACCAAATGCCAAGAAACTTCAAGCTTACACTTTTCACTTAAAAAACTTCAAGGACACACCATTAAATTAAAACAATAAACTCATAAGTCATTAATTAAGCTAAGCTTAATTAATAACTCCATATGCAAAAAGCTAATTAAGCCCCAAGAAACAGCTTAATTAAATGCTCCTAACACTCAGCTCCCTGAGCCTCCACTGCACTGCCAAAAAAAGAAACCACCCTAGAATAGACTTACTATAAATAGCAAGACTAACACAAGGACCCTCAAATCCAACTATCAGCTCATGAGGGTCGCAATGATGAACTGACCAAACCATCCTCCTAAACCCTACTAAAACGAGGACATCACAATGATTCCAATCATATGCATCACTTTAAACACTAATCTATGCAACAATATTCTCTCTCAATTTACATTCATTTACCATTTCCATGCAAAGAAATAATATTCATAATGCAAGGTGTTGAATCAATAGAAGGTTTAAGCACATCACTGTAACATATTTTCTCGAGGGTGCTTTATGCACTTACACTTCACAAGGGTCCACTTGTTTGCATGATTTCTAGACCTAGATTCCAACAAGGTACACAATAACTACAACATGAGTAATTAAATAATGATAATACAAGTAATGATTAACATACAGTCTTCCCACATGAGGGACATGCATAACACGCATCACGAATCACCATCACTAGATACAAAAACATAGCACAAACATATCTCACAAGGTTATGGGCACAACTTCAGCATTACACGAGGGACGATTACTCTCCTAGGACACCATGGCTTCAATGCACTCAATGCAAGGTAAATACAATGATACATAAGATCAGAATGCACGATATGCATGATATAATGAGTTTAACAACTTCCCCGTGATGCTACATAGCAATAAAACATATGATTTCTCAAGAGATCATGACAACCATGCAATTTGAGGACATAA
Organism: Chamaecyparis obtusa; assembly: GCA_027943335.1. Classification (NCBI taxonomy): domain Eukaryota; kingdom Viridiplantae; phylum Streptophyta; class Pinopsida; order Cupressales; family Cupressaceae; genus Chamaecyparis; species Chamaecyparis obtusa. The sequence continues at coordinate 2,857,188 of BSBK01001642.1, read as the reverse complement.
GTCATTATAACCCAAATGATCTATTATGATGATTTCACTCCTCTTAACTTAAGAATGTTTCCTTCCATTAATACAGTGGTGCATTACTATCACTTTCCAAGGCCAAATGTATTTTCAATGCAATTACAACAATGTCAACATTTAATAGACATGAATCAATTTAATTTGTTTCATATTTAATGCAACATCACAAATGCAGCGCATCACACTCCATTGGGAACCAAACAATAGGTACTCAAAGAAATACATAGATACCAATCAATCGCCCTATCCCAAAAAGGGTCACACAATCAAGTGAGCCACTCAAGGGTGGCTCAAGGGCTACTAAACACCCATGCAACCAAGAATCCAAATAAACATATCAGTTATCATGCTATATCAAATGGCAACATAACCACTATTACCAGGCATCCACACACTCAGACAACATAGGCTACCTCCAAACACTCACAAACCAGAAGCAACACACCAACAACTGATCCATAGCCTTCTCAAGAGATTCTCACGTAGGGGTATTATCCATCCTTGATAGATGCAAAGTCCTAGGTGGTACTCTTTGTCCACCACATGATACTTAGGTTGATTCCTCTTGAACTCTCAAAAATCCGACACGAAGGCACACAACCAACAAGCTATTACTAACTCACAACACAACACATGCACTCTCATGCACCAACAACATCAACCTAATGGGCACAGCATAACTAGAGATCCTAGTGCTGCAACATGGGCTCTAATATTGGATGTAATTCCCTGCCAAGGAACCCTCAGAACATAGGGTAAAACATGCATTGTTATATTGTTTTTTGCAATAATTACAACAAGTGCATACCATAATACAAATGCATAAACAATGACAACATAAGAATGATTGTTTCACGATCATGCACAAGCGGAGGTCTTCACACACCTCTAAGGATTCCAAGACAAATCAAACACACACACACTAATGGAATATACACGCTCTCAAGGTCACCTAATAGGAGCTCGAACAACATCCAAGGAGCTACAAGAGGCCAAGCTGGCAATAACTAATGACTGCTAATAGAAGAGACTAAATCAAATCCTCTTAATCCATCTGAACAAAGATTCATTTTAGACACCAAAAGAGAAGTGTTCCTAAGATGATTAACCACCAACATCGGTGCAAGCAATGACGCCAAACCACATAGACGTCGATCGACAAATGCGGGTGCCCATCCACAAAGACTACCCTTCCCACTGCAATGTCTCAATCCAAAGAGGTGAAGACGCTGAACTATAGGTTGAAGACACAGAAGAAAAAAGATGCTCATCTACAAGTTGCAGACGCCAATCCAAAGTTGGCAATTTTCCTGAGATCGAAAAATTCTCAGACTAGAGGTGGAGATGCCACTCTGCAAGTCGGAAGCATCAATTAGCATAGATGTCGATTTGCAAACTCCTCCCAAAACATGGAAAATCAAATCAAAATCTTGTGCTAACTCCGATGTACGGCTATAAAGCATCTAGCTCCATATTGGGGAGTACCAAATACACAAGATCGAGGTCATCTTCACTCGATATAATCAATATAAGTATGAAAGTATAAACAACTAGAACATGATATCCAAAATAGCATAAACACTAAAAGAAAGCATAAGGATGGAGAAGAACACATTATGCTTGATATTATAACCACTAGATCTGGTTCACCACCTATACGGCGGTCCCCATCAATGACATGTCATGCCACTCGATCATGTGATACCCTGAGGCTCACCCCACTGCGCTCGAGGAGATAGTCACATGGCCCAACAAGCACCACGCACATAGGGGAGAGTAGGCTAACACTCACCATACAAATGCATACAAACAAATAGTGGCATAACAAGCCCAATGCAAACTCATTGTTACAAAGAAACGAGGGAGTTACATAGAGCCCTAACTCACAAATGGAGGAAACCCCAAAATATGAAGAATAGCCTGAAAACACCATGAAAAAAGATGAAAATCTTGAAAAACCATAGCAATCCTAACACAATTCCAATGAGCCACTACCCATAAAAATTTCGCAAGCCAATCGCTCCCAACAAGCAAAAGATTGATTTTAACATAAGAGAGTTGAGAGCAAAAAATCAATTTCAAAAATAATAAGTGTGAAAAAATAAGTCTTTTTCCACAATATAAGTCATTTTTTCTCCCAAGCTAAAAAGGCTAAATTGAAACCACTTAAAATCAATAAATTTAAAACCAATTTGTTAAGTTTGTGGCCTTGTCGGCAAATATACTTGCCTTGATTAAATCGATATCATAAATAATGATATTAAGATATATTTATCTTGGGCCCAAAGTCGGCCTGGTTTATATTAGAACAGATCGGCCCTCTTGGCATAACCTTGTGGCTCCTACATATAGGAGATTGATTCTTGGAGAAGAACACAGAAGACATAACGTGTCTCTTCTCCAAGACTCATCAATAAAAGCAGGCCATCTTCGAAATTACCTAAGGCAGCGAATTCATCATCTAGGGCATTAGCGAAAGTGTGGAAGGCAGCAAATACATCAAGTGTGGAAGGCAGCGAATTCATCAAGAAGCTGTAATTTTCTTGTGCTAAGTACAATTAACTCTCTGCCCTAACAACAGTGCATCAAGGACTGAATTCTGTACATTATCAACAGTGTCTGAGATATAAATTAGTATTGCAACCTTAAGGTGCAGATTCAAAACACTTACAAAGCAGAATTGGAGCAGAATTGGAGCAGTCAACAGCAGATCCTAAAGCACATAGTGCTGGTCTATAGAATTCCAACATGGGTCACATCTGGAGGATCAGATCTAAAGTCTTTTTAGACAGACATCAAGTATTATATTCCGGGTACTATCTCTCCTTTGCCTTAAGTTAATTCTGTGCTTAGTAAAATCTGAAATATACTAACAAATGGAGGAAACCCCAAAATATGAAGAATAGCCTGAAAACACCATGAAAAAAGATGAAAATCTTGGAAAACCATAGCAATCCTGACACAATTCCAATGAGCCACTACCCATAAAAATTTGGCAAGCCAATCGCTCCCAACAAGCAAAAGATTGATTTTAACATAAGAGAGTTGAGAGCAAAAAATCAATTTCAAAAATAATAAGTGTGAAAAAAGAAGTCTTTTTCCACAATATAAGTCATTTTTTCTCCCAAGCTAAAAAGGCTAAATTGAAACCACTTAAAATCAATAAATTTAAAACCAATTAAATAATCCAAAACCCAACATGGATTAAATCAATTAATTTCAATTAAATGGAATAACACTACAACAATTTGGCCGGTAAATATAAAATAATCACATACAATTAAAATCCACAATAATATTAAAATTAACTCAAGTTTGGCAATAATCGGTAGATTAATTGGCAGTGGCAGTAGCAGTGATACACAAAGGAAAGCTCAAGTAAACCGGTGATATGATAATATGATTGCTCATCAAGGTTTTGCCATCAATGCCAAAGGGGGAGATTGTTATCATTAAGAAAAGGTAATCGGTAAGCCTACTACCGGTACAAGTATTGTCATTGATTGGCAAAAGAGGATAGAGATTTGTCATCTCTCTAAAGTCTAAAGATCCAAGGAGATCTGTATGCAAAGAGGTTGGTTTGGCAAATGCCACCAACATACAAGAAAGACAAGACTGTAAAACAAATGCAACCGGTCACTATACAAAGCATCAGCAACCGGTCAATGTATACAATTAAGAAAAGGAGGATTCAACCATCAATCGAGGACCAAGATACAACCGGTGTAGACAAGCTCAGAGAAAGTAAAAACAAACCGGTGTCAACAACACAGCCGAGGAATGTTCGACGGTAAGCTAAGGACGGGACAGTGACAGGTCATAAACTCTTGCCTGTTCACAACATGAGGATCTCAACCGATCTAGCAAATGACTCCGGTATGAACCGAGGAAGTCATAGCCACCTACCTGTTTCAACTAACTCTTTGACCAGGATTTTCTGCATTAAATCCGGACTTTGAGTTAAACTGGTGATGCTTTGTTTTAAAGCCACAGATTCTGGCTTTAAAACCTCCAAATGCACCTCGATTAAGAAAGGAAAGATGCTTGACACGCATCTATTGTTTTTTTTATAAAGCAGATAAAGAAAGGGCATGCATCAAATGTTTCCTCAATAAACTGATACTCCACTGAGTGACGTATCCGTAAGGGATCTGAAGATTAGGTCATGCATGAGAGGTAAAGTTAGGGAAAGAACTCTATATATTCTTTTGCCTGTTGAGAATTTGAGTTGTCTTCATTCTGCCGAGTAAAAGAGTGAACCTGTATGCTGAAGAAGCTAGGGTGAAAAGAAGAAAGAAGAAGAGAGAAAGAAGAGTGTGCAGAGAAGCACAACAGCAGAGGAGAACACACCTGTAGCGACCGGTGATGCTTCTCAGTTGAGCACAAACATAGATCTTATTAGGCTATGAAAAGCCATTTATAAAAGGTCAATCTTTCTATTGTTCTCTAGCAATTACAATAGTTAAATCTCAGTATTTGGGTGGACTCTAACAGGTCCCTTGTATCAAATCCCCTAACCGGATGGCATCTTGAAAGGTGTTCTAAGTCCTTTAACCAGGCAGGCACTAACCGACCTTATTGTAACAAATCCCTTAACCAGGTCGCACCTAACAATGTGTTGTAGTCCTTTAACCGAGAAGGCTCCTAACAGGGCGTACTCCAGAAGAGTACAAAATTGTGAGGTCTCCTCACACCGTGGTTTTCACCCTATTCGGGTTTCCATGTGATAAATATGGTGTCACTGTGTGATTGATTGCTTGATGTTATTTTACGCTTAGATCTGTTTAGCTTGCAGTTATAAGTATACTTCACCAGATTTAAAGGGAAAAGATTTAAAGGTGTTGATTCACCCCTCCCCTCTCAACACTGGTTGGGACTGTCAACCGTAACCAACTATAGATAACAAACTATCACGGGCACTTCACTAGTTTTTGACAATTTATGTAATGAAATCTAGACTTCACCCAAGCAGTAACCAAAAGTCTAATAATGCAATTACGGATACATTGCCTATACAAGGACAATATTGGCTAAATATAAGGGGCGGCCAACATAACTATCTCCTTGGCCACTGATGTGGATATAAACACGCCAGGTGAAGTCGATGTGTATTACATGTTCGCTACAACATGAACGCATCAAATATAGCTGCTCACATTTAGATAGTTGAAGCACATATATAATAATCCAGAAATAAAACTGATGAAAGAATGTTTTAGCAGCGTAATCATTCTTATCCTTTCATATTTAATCCTCAATAAACATCATTATTAATCATTTCATTTGAATTAAAGCATTTAAATAGAATTTTACAGTATTTAAGAGCATATATCAAATAAATCCCAAAACAAATAATAATAGAACACGATAAGGCACAAAAGTTGGATGACCACTAGCACACATTAGTGAATGAACCAAAACATCTCAATAATCACCAATCTCATGAAATCATAGTAAGATAAACATAATAACAATTTACTCAGATATAAATAAACCAAATATCATCATATCACATCATGCAAGTATGATCATCATTAAAAGCATAAGTATAACCTATCATCTATGTCAACAATGATATCGATAAGAACAACATAATGTACTATATCTAGGTGTAACTCACAATGCCAATACAAGATTCTAACATAGTAGCCACAAGAATAACATAAAAGAATCTAGCATCCCAAATTAGGTATGCAACAAGAAACTGCACAATGGTTCTCACAACTAGGCATAAGGAATAAACAACTTGTCAAAGCAACGGCATAATCTAGATCACCATGAAGGCACCAAGTAATGTCCTTTCTTATTCTCCCTTTATAGTTTCCTACAAAATCGACGTTAGTACAAAATAATATGTAACATTTATATGACTCATACTCTACTCTACGTTAGTAAGGGGGGGATTTGATTCTTAAGGCTACCTCTAGGTCAGGCTTCACAAAATTCCCAATTCTCGGATTGAGAGATATAAGATCCACTCTAAGCAACCGGGCTATTGACACGTCATCCCATAGAGCACTGCCCATAAGAATCTCTTGGAAGCAATAAATACATTCCAAGCCTACACATATGCATATGACTAGCAATCAGTATATATACTACCTACGTGAGATTATAACAATCTTGAGACTAGGGAAACTATAACAATTTCCTCTAGCCCCCTCCAGATATGGGGATCCATCTCTAATGAATATAAGATTCATTTTATATGGAATCCATATCATCATTTATGGTGAAATTATAACAATCTCGAGACTAGGGAAACTATAACAATTTCCTTTAATCCCCTCCAAACATGGGATCCATCTCTTAATGAATATAAAATTCATTCTCTCTATGGTCTCCATGTCATCAATTTTAGAGAACATATAAATGTATAAATGTTTATTATCAAATCATAGTTTAGACTTTGTCAATAAAAGAAATCTAAAACTATTAAAGAATTCACATAAAATATGTGTATCTTGATTTTATATATATATATATATATATATATATATAAAAGAAAATATAAATGTCCACATATATAAATAAATAAAATGTAATTGTATTAATTTCTACGTAAATGAAAAATGTCCTCATCATATATATTTCATAATTAATAATTTAATATCTCACCCAAACCTTTTATCTTTTACTCTCCTTTGTTTTTCGTATATTCTTTTTTCCTCCCTTGAGTTCTTCCTACATTTCCTCCTTTATTTTCTCCTATCTTTTCTCCTTCATTTTCTCCTAGATTTTCTCCTTCCTTTTTTCCTATATTATTTTCTCCCAAGTTTTCCATATTATTTCTTCGTGTCCTTTATTTTTCCCTGTAATTGTTTCCTTATACATTTTTTTTCCAAAAGTCATGTCTTTTGGATTATATTAAGTTATTTTGTTTATTTATATTTACTATATGAATAATATATTATAAATAATAATAGATTATAATTATAGCGTGATTACTTATTTATTATTATTATATTTAACAATTTATTAATATTATTATATTGATTCGTCAATATATTATATTATATTATATTTATATATCATATTTTTATTATTATTATTTTATATTAATAATATATTAGTATGCTTATATATTGTTTTATTGTTTTAATAATAGATTATATTATATGATTTTATTTATTAAATTTTCTTTTATTATTTTATAAAATATTAATTTCTATTTCAAAATGGGGACATCACAGTCTGCCCTTCTCAAAATCGGTTGTCCTCAAGCAATTCGAACCTTTGGTGTGAGTGGTGTCTTTCTATGTCGATATCCCATCCAATGACCATGAACTTGATTTGTTGTAGCACTTTCCTTCCCTTCTGATAGATGTTTCTCAACTCCAAGAATGTCCTTTATCAAATCTTGACACTCACCAAAAATGTCATTGATCAATCCTCATGGATAATTTAAACCTATCTTCCTAATTATATCAAATCCTTAGGGGAAGTCTACCAGATCAAGTTCCCTAACCCTCTTGAGGATCTCTAGGGTTCTAAATGATATAAGATCGATTTTAGAACCATCCTCGATTATTTCACCATCTTCTCTGGAGTGCATACCCCAAGATTTCATCTTGGAAGAGATATCCTCTATCCAAGGCCTTACATCTTGGAAGAGATATCCTCCATCCAAGGCTTCTCATCTTGGGAGAGATATCCTCTACCCAAGGTTGTTCGCATATGCATAAGTTGACTCATAAAAATATCCTGGCATTATGGTGATTATATCAATCTCAATCAAGTCATTCTTATGGAGATTATATCAATCTCTCATACTATGGAGATTATCTCAATCTCAGTCACCACCAACCATAGCTTGGATATCATCATTTATGAAGATAGAATTCATATTTCCAAAATACTATCCATATTGCAAATCAATACCAAATTGTATGGTTGTGTAATTATAGTTGTACCTTATTACTTTTACCCTGCAGGATGGCAGGATCATGCTCTGATACCACTATAATGTCCCTTCTTATTCTCCCTTTATAGTTTCCTACAAAATCGACATTAGTACAAAATAATACATAACATTTATATGACTCATACTCTACTCTACGTTAGTAAGGGGGGGATTTGATTCTTAAGGCTGCCTCTAGGTTGTGCTTCACAGAATTCCCGATTCTCGGCTTGAGAGATATAAGATCCACTCTAAGCAACCGGGCTATCGATGTGTCATCCCATAGAGCACTACCCATAAAAATCTATTGGAAGCAATAAATACATTCCAAGCCTACGCATATGCATATGATTGGCAATCAGTATATATACTGCCTACGTGAGATTAAAACAATCTCAAGACTAGGGAAACTATAACAATTTCCTCTAGCCCCCTCTAGATATGGGGATCCATCTCTAATGAATATAAGATTCATTTTATATGGAATCCATATCATCATTTATGGTGAGATTATAACAATCTCGAGACTAGGGAAACTATAACAATTTCCTCTAGTCCCCTCCAGACATGGGATCCATCTCTTAATGAATATAAAATTCATTCTCTCTATGGTCTCCATATCATCAATTTTAGGGAACATATAAATGTATAAATGTTTATTATCAAATCATAGTTTAGACTTTGTCAATAAAAGAAATCTAAAACTATTAAAGAATTCGCATAAAATATGTGTGTACTTGATTATATATATATATATATATATAAAGGAAAATATAAATGTCCACATACATAAATAAAAAAAATGTAACTATATTAATTTCTATATAAATGAAAAATGTCCTCATCATATATATATCATAATTAATAATTTAATATCTCATCCAAACCTTTTATCTTTTACTCTCCTTTGTTTTTCGTATATCCTTTTTTCCTCCCTTGAGTTCCTCCTACATTTCCTCCTTTATTTCTCCTATCTTTTCTCCTTCATTTTCTCCTAGATTTTCTCCTTCCTTTTTTCCTATATTATTTTCTCCTAAGTTTTCCATATTATTTCTTCGTGTCCATACCTTTTTCCCCATAATTGTTTCCTTATACCTTTTTTTCCAAAAGTCATGTCTTTTGGATTATATTAAGTTATTTTGTTTATTTATATTTACTATATGAATAATATATTATAAATAATAATAGATAATAATTATAGCGTGATTACTTATTTATTATGTATTATATTTAACAATTTATTAATATTATTATATTGATTCATCAATATATTATATTATATTATATTTATATATCATATTTTTATTATTATTATTATTATTAATATTTTATATTAATAATATATTAGTATGCTTATATATTATTTTATTATTTTAATAATAGATTATATTATATCATTTTATTTATTAAATTTTCTTTTATTATTTTATAAAATATTAATTTCTATTTCAAAATGGGGACATCACACACCAATGCCACACGAGCCCAACATGATCATAAAATATAAGCATATATCCATCCAAGCTTAAGGTAAGCATAACCAATCGCATAAAGCCACAACGAGGCATCCAGAGCCAAACCAAGGCATGACAAAAGAGCTCTCATCCAACTACACAAAGGCACCACCACAGACATAACGCCAAGGCTACATCCATAAGGATGTCATGCAGGAAGCAAACGGGAGAGACACTACATAAATACTATCCTAAAGACATAATTGACCATTATTAAAAAATTATTTTAATAATGTCATGGGCTCCCAATGTGCATCATTGGTGCCATAGCAGATTTCTCATTTTACAACCGGCTATTCATAGGTTCGATATTCATATGCTTGTAAAGGCTTCTAGACAACAACAAAGAAAAAGGGCACCACCTGGTCCCCTATCAAAAGACCCAAACAAATATTGATGCAAAGGTGGCTAATTCCCATAATAAGTTAATAACAACTATGGTGCCTACTCAGCCATTTACCAAATAATTAAGGACACTCTTAAAGATATGAATAAAACTAAAGAACTCAAAATTAGCATATGAAGACTAGAGCATGCGATAGATTATAGAAGCCTTTCTTGCACAAGCATTTTCTTGGTTGGATAACAATGGCGTAAAGCTAAGGAAAGCAATTGGCTTTCTATCTGTGCTTCAACTAAGCAATGGCTCTGATGAAAATTGAAGTTACAGATCAGCAAGATTAGATTAGTATCGTGCAAGAACTTACACATCAAAGTTATAAATTTTGAAGGAGAAAGAAAAATTAAATGGGGCTCCTTCAGCAATCAATCTTTGTATGTCAAAAGGAAACTTTAGCTCAATTTAATGACAGATGAAGGTTGAAGATCAGAATGACCCAGGAACAAGCCACATATGATAGAAAAAACTCTACCAACCTCTCCTCAATATGCTTTCCTAGAGGTTCAGGTCCAGCCAAATAGTTCAGTGATATGTTCACCTCAGCCGTAAACTGGAACACGGAGTGACCACATTGAGCCCCCTAAGAGACCTTTCATCTATCAGCCATATCTGAATCAGTGAACCTCGTATGTATTCAGGTTGGTGGAGAAGAACTAAAATGGAACCTATCTGACTTGACCTTATGTGCATTTTTTCAATCCCCATTACTGCACTAATTCCAAGTAATCACTCTTGTGCTGATAATCCCTCTTGCCCAAATCAGATTAAGCCTCCAACAACAGAACCAATGAGCAACGTATTTTTTTAGTTCTGTTACTAAGTCAGCTGGTTATCAAACATGAACAAATCAGACTCTATGCCATTAAAACTGACAAGAGAAACAGTAATGCAACAGGTTTTGTATTCTTTTCGCGTTATCAATAGTTTGACAGACATTAAAGAAAGCATGAAAGAATGATAAGATCTATCAGAAGCAAGTATTAGTAGCACCACTATCTCAATTACAAATCCATACCAACCTTAGAAATTCATTTTCAAGGCCCTTTGTTCTGCTTATAAAGCTTTTTCCCTCACTGGAAAAGAAATTGGCTTTCAATCCTTTGAATTTGTTAGGGATGCCAGAGATCCTGTCACATCAGAAGGGAAATACAAAGATATGCAAGAATTCAAATATGAGTACTACAAAGAAAAAGGATTCCTAGCAATTTTGTTAACAGTGTTATAAATAAGATACCTAACTGCAGATATAACAAAATGTGTAGCTAACATGGATGCATAACATTTTTAATGGTGATCAAAATACAACATCGCTAACTTTTACAAATGTTATTACATATTTAAGAGACTTGCTAGCATTATGCATGCGTGCAGACTTCATGAAAACCTTTCCATATGATTTAAACCACCAAGATTTTGCTTCAAGTCTTAATAACAGATGCCTGAAGGACTTATTTTCAATTTCCATCATCCTCACCTTAAGCTAGAACTGGACTTGCAAGCATCTTCTAAAACTGACTTAGCTGAACCATATATCACACTCTCATATTCAAAAATTGCTTTGCCAGACATAATTGGAGTAGGTAATGGCTGTACAAGTTGCTGCATTAATTGGGTTGTGAGTATAAGCCTGCTTTTTGCTTGAGAAACCAATCCTGCCTTTTCGACACGGGAATCATCACCTTCATTCTGAAAATAGAATGCAATCATCCAAACCTTTAAGAATTTTATATTCACGCTAGTAGATCTACAAAGTGAAAAGGAAACAACTGTTTTAAAAAACCTCAAATAACAGAATAAATTAAATAATCCAAGAATTTTGTGTTACCAAAACCATTTAAACAACAGCCGCAACAAGGCAACATCAAATGAAGGTTAAATTATGGGAGAGTCCAATTGCAACTAATGTCTTTGCAACAGGATGTGGCTATTACTAACCAGTCTTACTGAACTTGCAACACAAAAGTAGCTCTAACAAATATAATGTGCATATCCATCATTGGAAAATCATGCAAGGTACACAATTCTGTCCATTCATTTGTTAGAGCATAGCCAAATCATAAACCAATGAATATGGTGAACTATTTTCCTGTATCCCACTTGGATGTGTCCACTAGGCAGTTTCAGCCGGCCCATACAAAAAAAATTCACAAAAATAAATCAAGAAACATTCTGGTATGCCAAAGTGTTGATGTTTGTAGCATCGGTCAGATAAATAATACCAACGATATGATTATTATGAGAAATGATTTATTATATATATACATATATATAATAATTGATATATATATATATATAAATATATATACATATATATATATATATATATATATATATATATATATATATATATATATATATATATATATATATATAATTAGATTATAATTATTCTCATAATAACTAAATAGTTAATTGATAAAATAAATTAAATGATAATGAATAGACATGTCCCATGAAGGGACATGTCTCTCAATGTGTTTTCCACAATATAAAAGAGAGATCACTGCTCTTGGAAAACATATACCGAAGAGGCAATGTTAATACATTTGCAGCAATCCTGATAACTCAACATGGTATCAGAGCCAAACTGCAAATGTAGAAATGCAGATCATATAAAATTGTGACAATAAACATACAAGCAAGAAATCAAAAGATGTCTGGAATAATGAGCAATGAAAACGAAGATCAATCGATATTGCCGTGAAACAAAAGACAGAGATTGATAGATATAATGCATTATATTACCTTCAGCATTAGAAGATATCGCTGGTCCCAAAGGCTAACAGAGAAAGCCACGTTATGAAGTAGTACAACATTGATACGGTGATAAGGTGAATTATCAATTACTCATACTGACGACATATCTATTGATTGCATTTTCCAGTGGCTCATATATGATCAATCTGATTTCCCTGTTCAGCGATAAACTATTGACAAAAACAACCTATCATGACTCATATCTGGCAACTAATGTTCACAATTGACCTCTTCTTAAATAAACCTTTGAGATCTGCCTCCTCATCTATGTATATGGTGTGCAGAAGATAGCAATCTCATTGCCATTCCTGGCTACCGTGAAACACTAAAGAAGTCTGAGGTCAAAAGAATCAAATTCATCTTAAGGAATCAATACAAGATAACCAGCGATCCCTTAAGCCTTACTTAATATGAAAAATATTAACTAAATGACAATTAGTTAAGGCCCAAACTGAAAGGGTGCAATTTAGTTTAAATTGACATATGCAGGTTATGAAAAGGTACAGTCTTAGCGACACTTCTTTCCAATGACATCCTCTCCTATTGGGCAACATATATAGATGGGTGAATAAACTGTTTTAAAAGACAATACCAAGCACGTGAATTTATCCAATTCATTCCGACCACCACCATCTCACGTGGATTTGAAAGCATCACGGGGAAGAAATATGAATTAGAAATAAAGGAAAGACTGGCAATGGGTACAGCAAAGGTAAAAGTGGACCCAACTCGCAGGTATGATATATTCTATGTTTTAAATATTATAAAATTAATTATTTCATACTATATATATGTGATATGGTATGAAAAGTATATGTAGAAAGTTACAAATGGATAATATGTTAATCCATTAACAATGACATTATGTTCTTTAAGACATATAGAGTTATAGTAAATCACTATAACTTTCTAAATAAACAATTGTTTTCGATTACAATATTAAGTCTAATGGAATGAAAGATTAAATAAAAGAATATTGATGTGCAAATAAGTATTCTTTATCTTTGAGTACTTTATTTATCTAATCAATGTAGTCTTTCTCTTATTTGTATTTCTATAACATACTATAAGAGCTATTTGCCTTGATCTTTTCCGAGGATGCTCTTACAGGAAAAGGAGGATTGAAATCAGATTGAGAGGGAGTCTGACATCTCATTAGAGGTAACATTGGATGAGGAGCTCTGAAGATTGACATTCAAAGGGAGTTCAAAAGTTCATGTGTGTGACTATATGATTTCAATGGGCCTACCACCTGTGTACATCATAAGGAAGTGACGACTTCCAAATGATTATCACTTGTATTTGCAAAAGTTATTGGAAGGTGACGATCTTACAATAACTTAAATCATGATATACATTATTTATAATGTTGAAACAGATCATGATGAATTAATGCAACAACTAAGTGTTAGATGTCATTAAAATGACGTTCTATGAGTTGTTTGCATAAATATATCTTGTAAAGCAACAACTAAGTGTTAGATGTCATTAAATTGACGGTCTATAAGTTGCTTGTATAGATACATCTTGTAAAGCAACAACAAAGTGTTAGATGTCATTAAATTGACAGTCTATAAGTTGTTTGCATATATATATATATATATATATATATATATCTTGTAAATCAACAACTAAGTGTTAGATGTCATTGACGGTCTATGAGTTGTTTGTATAGATATATGATAGGTATTCAGTGAATATCATGTGTTGATATTCTGCGGGCCAATACCTTATTGAGTACTTGGTGAATATCATATGTTGATGTTCTGATAGGCCAATACTCAAAGTATTTGGTGAATGTCATGTGTTGACATTCTATAGGCCAATACTCAAGAGCTTGTGGATAGAATCACCGATGGAGGCAATCCAAATATTGAGACTATGTTTCTATTGATTACATCGTGAGGATGATGCCTTTATTTCTTACATCATATGATTGATGTTGTCAAGTGTCTTAAGTGTTGACATTGGATTGATTTATCCTCCCTAGCTAAGAGGGAGTGTTGATGTTTGTAGCATTGGTCAGATAAATAATACTGATGATATGATTATTATGAGAAATGATTTATTATATATATACATATATATATATATATATATATAAAATTAGATTATAATTATTCTCATAATAACTATATAGTTAATTGATAAAATAAATTAAATAATAATGAATAGACATGTCCCTTCCATGAAGGGACATGTCTCTCAATGTGTTTTCCACAATATAAAAGAGAGATCACTGCTCTTGGAAAACATATACCGAAGAGGCAATGTTAATACATTTGCAGCGATCCTGATACCTCGACACAAAGAAATGGTGAGGAATAGCCAAGGGATGGTTAAACTGACAGTCCCAACCAGTGCTGAGGGGGGAGAGGTGAATTAGCACCTATAAAACTTCTTTTAATAAATCTGATGAAGTATACTAATAACTGTAAGCTAAACAGATTCAAGCATAAAATAACATCAAGCAGTCAATCACACAGTGACACCAAATTTATCACGTGGAAACCCAATTTGGGTGAAAACCATAGTGTGAGGAGACCTCACAAATTCTGCACTCTTCTAAAGTGCGCTCTGTTAGGAGGCTTCCCTGTTAGAGGATTACAACACACTATTAGATGCGACCCAGTCAAGAGATTTGTTACAATAAGGCCGGTTAGTGCCTACCTGGTTAGAGGACTTAGAACACCTTACAAAATGTCACCTGGTTAAGGGATTTGATACGAGGGACTTGTTAGAGTCCACCCAAATACTGGGATTTAACTATTGTAATTGTTAGAAAATAATAGAAAGATTGACCTTTTACAAATGGCTTTACATAGCCTGATAAGATCTCTGTTATGCTCAACTGAGAAGCATCACCGGTGGCCGCAGGTGTGTTCTCCTTTGCTGTTGTGCTTCTCTACACTCTCTTCTCTCTCTTCTTCTCTTTTCTATTCACCCTAGCTTCTTAAGCGTACAGGTTCACTCTTTTCTTCGGCAGAATGAAGGCAAACTCTATTCTCAACAGGCAGAAGAATATATAGAGTTTTTGCCCTAATTGCGCCTCTCATACATGACCTAATTACAGATCCCTTTCGGATACATCACTCGGTGGAGTATTAGTTCACTGAGGAAACATCTGATGCATGCTCTTGCTTTATCTGCTTTATGAGGAAAAACAATAGATGTGTGTCAAGCACCTTTCCTTCACAAGAGATAACTCCTTGTTTTAAAACCACAAACTTCGGCTTTAAAACCTTTAAACACGCCACGAACCGATCATCATGTTAACTCAAAGTCACCTGGATTTAGTGCAATAAATCCGAGTCAGAAAGTTGGTTCAAACAAATAGTTGACTATGACTTCCCCAGTTTTTCCTTCCTTTACTTACCAGTTGCACCTTTTCCTCGGTTACGTTGTTGACACCAGTTGTATCCCTGTCCTTGGTTGTATCCTTTACTCGGTTGCAGATGCACTTTGCTTAGTG
The DNA here is from genome assembly GCA_027943335.1 of Chamaecyparis obtusa. NCBI lineage: Eukaryota > Viridiplantae > Streptophyta > Pinopsida > Cupressales > Cupressaceae > Chamaecyparis > Chamaecyparis obtusa. The sequence goes on along the minus strand of BSBK01001642.1, from coordinate 2,841,121 downwards.
ACCGGTTGCTCTTGATGAGCAGATATAGTCTTTTCTTCCTTGCATAGTGTCATCAGTTGCCAAACCAGCCTCTTTACATACAAATCTCCTTAGATCTTTGGACCTTAGATTGAGATGACAAAACATCTCTTTTCTCTTTTGCCAATCAATGACAATACTTAATTGCCATGTACCAGTAGCAAGCTTACCAGTTACCATCTCTTGATGGCAACATAAACATCCCCCAACTGTGAATTGGATCATAATTCACAGACTTGGACTCAGAGAATACTCGGCAAGTCCCAAATTTTTGACTCAGCAAATACTCAATAAAAACTTGGCCAAAACTCAGCAACTTAGAAAGAACTAAAAAATAAAATATCATTAAAAACATTTTTTTTTGCAAACTTCAATTAGAAAATGTATTAAATTAAAAATTGACATCTCAAAAGAGAAAATGCATGGTTTTATAGCGAAAAAAATATGTTAAAAACATGCTTTAACCAACATTTACCCATGTTTTTCCTATTTCTATAAAAATTCACAAGTTAAAATTGTAAAAAACTTGCCAAGCAAAAAAAATAGAGTACTCAACAACTCACAGAGTTTACATGTTAAGATGTGATCAAATTTGGAATAGAGGAAATTTTAATTTTTCTATCTTATTTCCTTGATGTATGTATAGTAAGACTATAGTGTACTAGAGCTAGAATAATATTCTAACTTCTATGAGATTGCCTATATGATGATAATGTAGATCTAAGAGAAATCCATGAACTTCAAATACAATAATGATATACTTCTTTACTTGAGAGTACTTGATATGGATCTCTATTGTAACTTGTAATAATACCTGTAGATTTTTGTATTTTCCAAGTTACTCTTTCAATCTGTATATATATGATATAATGGGACATGTCTCCCGTAGGGACAAGCCTCTAGAGACATGTCTCTACATGAGACATGTCTCTGATGAACTACAACTGATTTAGAACCTAATTGAAGATCTATGATTAGAGATCACCGAGTTGTTGATTAGATATGTAATATGATTAAATCAGTAATATGTTGTCATTGATGTCAACTAGTGTTTACCCTCGGGGGGTAACAGACAGTAATTGCATAAGATACTTAAACACTCAGCATGTAATATAAAAGATTATTGTATTCATATAATCATAAGAGTTTCCGTACATCATAATCCTGTCTTCAACAAACGAACAAGTTCATACATATAACATCCCAAGGGGTGCGAGGCGAACCGTCATGCCCGTGTAATGCCTCCGGACTCCAACCGTCTAACTACCCCAAAATACCCGACAACACCATCCCCCAAAAAGAAAAGTCGTCTCCAGCAACTTAACAACAAAATGGAGATAATGTCCAGTACATAAACAAAGAAATCAGCTAAGCAGAAGTGGAAGGGGGCATCCCTAGAATCGATGATTGGGATGCCGAAGAGTTGACCCGTCACCTCAACTGGTAGACTTGCTGCGTACGGATATCCAAATCTGTTTGGATCTGTAAATTGACCTCAACTACTTCCTTGAGCATCAGGGTAGCCTCCTGGAGCTTCGTATCCTTTTGAGCTAACTGGCCCTCTGCAAGACTCGTGTCCGTATTGGTTGCCTCCAGCTGTGCCAACAATGTTGCACGTTCTGCCTGCCAGGCACTTCGCTCTGCTACTAACTCAGCGGCTATCTCCTCCCGAGATCTCTCTACTGCCTCCCGAGCCCCCTCTATTTCCCATGCCGTGAGCACTGTCTGCACCAACCGCCGACCCTTATCAATCACCAATTCCAGAGTGTGCATATACTCTCATAGATCCTTTGCCATCATCACCTCGACCGGTTTCCCTTTCTTTGCCGGCACCTCGGCTGCCTCTAGCTCTACATTATGTCTGCCACCTCTAGCATCACCCAATGCTCCTTCCTCCAAATGGAAGTCCTCTCGCCGAGGGGACAGAATAGCAGATCCTCGTGCTACCGGTGTGAGGGATCTTTGTGCTAAGAAGCCACTCGCACGCCCTAACACGAGTGGTCCAGTCTAACACAAGTGTCGAGTACTCCTCAACAAGCACTCCTCCATCCATACTGTCATGGTCAGACTCAATCAACACGAAGTATCCAAAGGTTACCTCCAGCTCTGACCCCACCATCTCTAGCCGTACCTGACCAAACTCCGTCCTACCTTGCTCGGAAAACTGCTCCATCATCCCTACCATGTCTCTGCCAAGAGGGATACTCTCGCTATCCCCAGTCTCTAGCTCTGGAAGCGTATCCATTATGGCAACTCTCTCTGGCTCTGGAGGCGTATCTACTATAGAAACCCCTGCTGATGTGGCCACAAGTGGAGTCAACTGAACTAGGGTCCATACTTGGCCAAATGCTGGAATGGCTGTAGAACTCGAGACCAAGGCAACTTGGGTCCCACTGGAGGGTACAGGACGTGGAAATAACAGCGGAGTAGCTGAGATTACCCTTACTTCATCTTCATCATCATCCTCCGAACCACTCCCTTCCTCTGATGTCGCTTCACGACCACTATCTGTATCCCCATGATCCCCACTAACTTCCAACTCTTGCCTGGTTCGTTTCAAACCAGCTCCAACCTTCTGACCTCCAGGTGTATCCAAGTGACGCCATCTCATGATTGGGGGTTCGCCTTCCACCAAGGGGCCCACCTTAATCTCCTATGATAGTATGTCTTCTGGGATTTGCCGCTCAACTGCATCCAAGAAAAGCCCAATGGCATAATGCGGCATGTAAAAGGTGCGGTGCTGAAAGGTCATGAAAGCATACATCCGCTCTGCCAACACCGTCGCCCAATTGTACATTCTCCCACCGAGGAGGTGATTCATCAATGTGACCTGCTGAAATGAAATGTTGGAGCCACGACTAGACCCTGTAAGCCGGCTCTTCACTAAGTCCATGAGACCTCGCCAGTGGCCTTCCCTTATGAATGTCTTCTTGATGTCGCGATTGTGTGATGCCTTTCGAAGAGACTCCTTCTCTGTCGGGGTGAGATCATCTCTGCAAATCAGTTGAATGTAGAAATCTTTATTTTCTGCAGTCATCTTCTGTGGCCTCAGGTCAACCCATACTCCTCTGTCTGGCAACCCGAATACTCGGCGAAACTCGGATGCTGTAAAAGAAACTGTCACCAAGTGGTTCAGGTAGGTAATAGTGCTGGTCTTTGAAAATCTGTCGAAGGCCTCAATCATTGCCCGCAGTGGTCCTTCGAAATCCTTGATACAAAAAATGGGCATTTGAATAACCCATTGTACCTAAGCCCTTGACAGGTTGTCCTTGACCAGTAGGGTGTTCGGAGAATTATCACTCTCATTCCACCATCTTCGGCATTCTAGGCCATTCAAACCCTCGAATGCAATGTTCTGTGTTGTGACCTCCTCCCTCTTAGATCCCGCAGAAGCCATTTGGGGCCTGTGAATTTTCAGCTTCTTCCTGTACCTGCGCCTGCAACCCGTGGTGTATTTCTGCTCATGCTTCCAGGGTCTTCTTCCAATCTCTTCCTCCAACTACGTTTGCCTGCTGATTGCATACTTATTGCTTCTGGTTCCCAATGAAGTGTAACCATTTGTCAACTACCGTACAACTGCTCTCCTTGGTCTTTTCCTCTCAGTCGGCCATACACAATGAAAAATAGCCAATCAGCTGTACGGAGTGCAATGAAAATGATTGCTGCTCGCGTGTTTTGTACGGCAGCTAAATTCCTTCCCTTATCTTGCGTTAAAATCCCATGATGCTGTAAGGATGCGCCTTACCCACTTGTTTCCTTCCCAGCCGTACCATGAAATGCACTTTGCTCTAATGTGTGCCCTCTCTGTCAGCGTACGGTTCTTGGATATCTCCTTTACCCACAGAGTATGCCTCCTGCATGAATCCTTTCTAATATGTCTGGGGTTCTCTTGCTGGCTTCGTGTGGTGTCGTACGATAGTGTGTGTCTCCTCTTCTCTCCATACGGCAATGTGAATCCCTCCTTTCTACCACCCCTTCTTATACTCCTGTGCATCTCATCTTCTCTCCGTACAGCTGGATAGGCTATTGTTTTAAGCCGTACGCCTTCTTATTTTCCTTCCAGCATATAACCGTATTGTCATACAGACGTGCGGTGTTTCCTTTTTTTCTCTTTGTGTTCTCTGTCATACGGTTATATGTCGCACAGTGTCCTACCGTACGGTCATATGCCGCATGGTGTCTCTGTCGTACGGTTATATGCTGCACGGTGACCTTTCCCTCTTTTGTCGTGTGGTCGTACGATGCTTTTTTCTTTTTTTTAATTGCTTGATTGTCATCGATGCGTCTCCGGCCTCTCATGATAAATTTTCAATTTCGAGCCATTGACAGCATCCGGGAGTTCGCGTCCGTCCAACGTCCACAACTTGATGGATCCGTTCACTGCAACCTCCCGAACCTTGTAGGGGCCTAGCCACTTAACTTTAAATTTTACGGGCTTAATCTCATTTCGTCCGTTGTACTTCAAAACGAGTTGTCCGCGAGTGAACCTCGCCCGACAGATGTGCTTATCATGCCAGTGCTTCCTGCATTGCTAGACAACGTCCGCTGCCCATTGTGCCATCATCCCCCTCTCATCCAGTTTATTTAGAGCGTAGAGGCATTCCCAAAGGCTCTCCATATTGCCAAGTTTGTTATCGATAGCTATTCGGAGGCTTGGCACCATAAATTCCATTGGGACTACAGCTTCCTGGTCGTACATCAACTGAAAGGGTGTTTGGGCTGTCGTTACCTTGTAGGTGGTGCCGTATGCCCATAAGACTGACGGTAGCTTCTCCTCCCAGCCTTCCTTTTCCACACCACACGACTTGTAGATCACAGAAACCAAAATCTTATTCGTCGCCTCCGCCTGTCCGTTGGCTCTCGGATAGTAGGGACTAGATAAGGAGTGAAAAATCTTAAATTCCGTTGAGTTTTACTACATGGTTCATGAAATGACCTCCCCTGTCACTTGTTAGATGGATCGGGATGCCGTACCGAGTGATGATTTGTTCATAGATGAACCTTGTTGTGCTCAGCCGTTTTGTCCGGTAGGGCCCATGCTTCTACCCACTTCGTTAGGTACTTTGTAGCCACTACAATATACATGCACCGCCTTGGTCTGCTGGTTTTCAATGGTCCCACAAAATCAAGTCCCCATCTCTCAAATAACTCTTGAGCAGCCGAGGGGTTTAACGGCATGAAATCCCTCTTCAGTGGTTTTTCAGCCCTCTAACAAGTATCACAGCTCACGACCCATTCCCTGGCGTTGTTGTGCGGCGTCGGCTACCATAGTCCTGCGAGCAGTACCTTCCTGGTTGTTGTATCCGGCCCCATATGTCCTCCCGCCGGGCCTTCGTGTGCTTCCCTCAGAATACTAGGAACTTCTTTCTCCATCACGCATCGTCAGAGTACTTGGTCCGACCCCATCTTGTAGAGAAGCCCATTGATAAGTTGGAATGTTTGGCTTCTTAGGACCAGTTTGCATCGTTCCCCTAGTGGCATTTCTCGGGGGAACTATGATGTAGAGAGGTATTCACCAATACTGGTGTACCAAGCTGGTAAAACCGCGATGCAGAATAGGTGCGCGTCCGGAAAATCATCATTCACTCTGTCGGCTCGCTCTCCCGATTTGATTCTCGACAGTTGGTCTGCAATCACATGGCTTTTGCCCGGCCGCACTATGATGGTAAATGTGAATTCTTGTAGCAGCAGCAACCATCGACTCACCCGTCCTTGGATTATTGGATTATTCACCAAATTCATTAGGGCTTGGTGGTCTACATAAAATGTGAAGGGTGTCGCCAACATATAGTGTCTCAATTTCTGTACGGCATAGACCATGTCGAGTGCTTACCTTTCCGTCGTACTATAGTTCTTTTCCACCTTCGAGAGTAGTCTGCTGGCGAAGTAGACCGGGTGATCCAACCCATGGTTCCCAACTTGTGCCAGTGTCACGCCTATGGTATAATTGGAAGCGTCGATGTGCACGTCGAATTCTTTGTCCCAATCCGGATAGGCCAATATGGGTGCCTCCAACAGTCGAGATTTTAATTCCTCAAAAGATTCCTTCTGAGCAGCCCCCCATACATAAGGTTCCCCTTTTCTGGAAACGTTATTGAGAGGGTAAGATATCTGGGAAAAAAAATTTATGAACCTTCGGTAGTAGCCAATATGTCCCAGAAAAGATTTGACCCCGTGATATCTTGTGGTGGTTCCATCTCCACAATCACCTGAACTTTATTAGAGTCTGTTTTGAGTCCTGCCTTGCACACTATATGCCCCAATAGCCTACCTTGAGGTACCATGAATCGGCATTTCTTGGGGTTCAGTGCGAGTCGTGCCCTTTGGCACCTGTCCATGCACTCACCGAGTGCCTTCAGATGTGTCTCCTCCCCGCTGTAGATGGACCAATCATCAAGGAAGGCCTTGAAATTACTCACAGACATCTTATCGAAGATATGGAGAATTATCCTCTGGAACGTTGCTGGAGTGTTGCAGAGACCGAACAGCATCCGGTTGTAGGCATATACTCTGTCTTCCACTACAAAGGTTGTTTTCAGTGTATCCTCTTCTGTGATTGATATCTGGTTGTAGCCGGAGAATCCGTCCATGAATAAATAGATTTCGTGGCCGACCACTTCCTCGAGGATAGAATCTATAAACGGAATGGGAAATGGATCTTTGATCATAACTGCATTCAGACGCCCGAAGTCAACACAAATCCGGATCTGGTTTCCATCCTTCTTGAGGGAAATCATGATGGGAAATACCCATTCACTAGTTTGAACCCTGAAGATAATTCTAGCCTCCAGCATCCGTTCGATTTCCTCCTTTACTTTCGCGGCATAATTCTTGTTCATTCGGTATGGCTGCTGCCATACTGGTACTGCGCCGGGTATCAACGGGATGCGATGAATGCATAGTTCAGGGGGGACTCCTTTCAAGTCCTTGTACATCCACGCAAACAAATCTTTGTATTCGGTAAAAAATTTAAATGCGGCGGTTTTCAAGACTGGATTCCAGTCATCTCCTATGAGAATGACTTTTGCTTCCACCTCCTTGCCGAGATTCAGAGGTTTCACGGATGGTTCCTCATACTTCATGGCATTCTTGTCTCAAAACTGGTGTGCCAGTGCAGTATCAATTGTAGCCTCCCCTTCCTTATATTCCCTGTACTCAGAGGGAAATTTGTCTGATTCTTCCTCAATGCTTAATACATTGCATGAGGGTGAGAACATCTCGTAGTCCTCCATCTACCAATGGAACAACCCGTTGAGTGAATCGGTATCATCCTCCGAGCATCCTCCCAAGTTTAGCACACCTTCATTGGGTTCAATTCCATGCCTTCCTTCGTCCCGTAGGTCGTTTTCCCCTTCGGATTCTGACTCTGAGGAAGAGGCGAGTTCCTCACTCACCAACTGGGTCCGGAGATCAATGGTAAATTTCCTGCCTCCACTCTCCATCGAAAGTGTATTCTGTTTCCAGTTATGATTTGCCTTTGCCGCCACTAGCCATCCCCTTCCCAGGATGGCGTCATACCCCTTCTGCTTAAGTGGGATGACCATGAAGTCAAGTACAAATGGTTGTACACCCACTGTAACTGGTTGTGCCATCAACGTCCCGAGGGGTTTAATCCCGTGTTGATCGGCACCTAACAAATTGAATGTTGGTGGCCACAAGGTAGGCTTCCCTAATTTTTTCCATGTGTCCTCGGGTAGGACATTTACTTCGGATCGGCCATCTATTATGGTGTCCGTTAGGATAGTGCCAAGAATGGCCATCTCCACCACGGCTAGGTGTCTACCATTATTGACAGCTAGCAGCATTGGATCCGTTGCGGAGACTCCGGGTATGGAAGTGTCTGTGTGCTTCGTGTTGGTTTGGCTGGCCTGTGTGCCCAGTAGGACTGTCCCCAAATGTGGCATGGTGTGTAGGAGTTCCTGGAGTTTCACAGGTACCTCCAGTTGGAGCATCTGTCGTACAATGTTCCATTCCACATCTGTGTTGTAGGGTCTTGTTGGTTCTTGTGTCTCCCGTTGGGCTTTCATAGCCTTTTCTATTTCTTCCCGTGCTTCTAGCATCCTCTGTTTCTCCGTACGGGGATGGGGATACCTGGCTTCCTTTGCTTGCCCTCGAGTAAGAGCCAATACAGTTTCTTGTATCCTTGCGTTTCCTTCAATATCCAGCAGGCTGGTCCCTACGCCAGACTTAGGGCAATTGGCATCTTCATGGTCAACAGGGCCACACCACCGGCACAACTGCTGAGGGGCGTCATTATTATTACACTCTCTTGCGTAATGACCCCATTGGTTGCATGCCCTACATTGGATCATTGGGTGTCTCTTCGCATCATACTAGACCCTGTTACGGGTGGAATTATTATTGTTCCCTCATCCGCCTCGTCGGTTGCCTCGGTAGCCCCCTGAAGATGCATTATTGTTTGGTTCCGTCGTTCCTGATGTGGATGGCTGCTCTTGTGTAAAGAGCACTTGCTGGTTTCATGTCTTCATATTATATGGGCATTCCTTTGTGGAATGTCCCATAATCTGACAAATGTCACAGAATGCCTTTTTGGGACAGGCACCCTTTGTGTGGCCACTTTCTTTACACTCCGTGCACCAGAGTTCGTCATCCCTACTAGTATTCCCCTTCATTGACTTAAATTCTTTTAGCATTCTCTCCATGTCTTTCTGGAGTGTCGTGACTTTCTTTTATGGCTGGTCATCACTGCTGCTATCTTCTTCGAAAGTGTCATCATCTGATGACGAGGATTTGTTTTTCTTCTTTTTTGATGTTTTGTTCTCACTTTCCAGGTCCATGGCCCGGTTATATGCATTGTCATAGGATGTCGGAGGTACTCTTTTCATCTTCCGCCATAACTTGGAGTTCAAACCCTCAACAAACCATCTCTTCTTTAAGCCATCTGCTGGTTGGCTGTCCATCTTCCCGACTAGCTCCTTTAGTCGGCGGCCATAAGCTCGTACAGTTTCCTTCTTACCTTGTTTCGTTCGGTAGATTTTCGAGACTATCTCGTTGTCATCCCTGAGGAGCCGGAACTCCTTCTTGAATCCGTTCTTTAGTTCGTCCCACGTGGTTATCTTGGTTTTATCCAAGTCTGAGTACCAGTCAATGCCAACTCCTCTCAGTGTGGCGGGGAATTGCTTCATCCATTTGTCCTGGTCAGTAACCCCGTTGGCTGACCAGATGGTTTCGCACATACGACAATGCTGTGCTGGATCGTCCTTTCCGTCGTCATGAAATTTTGGCAACTTCTCCTTGTGTCGCCATGGGTGGTTGGGCCGGTTTGGTTGTTGTGTATGCTGTGGATTTTGTGCTCCGACACCGCCTGTGCTAGCACTCGCACCCACCCCTGCTTGGTTGATTTGTATAGTATTCACCAATGGCACTTGTCCTTGTGCCTGTGTAACTGGTGGAACCATATTGTGTGGAGTCGTTGGCTCCAATGGAGGGTTCACCTGCGCGTCACTAGTGCCTTCGGCCGTACTATCACTAGCACCTCCGGCAGTACCGTCCCCTTCGACCGTACGGTTCCCTTCGTGGTCTCAGTCCTCCACACCTGGTGTACGGGTCGAATCTTCAAACCAGTCTCGCTCGTCCTGAAGTAAGACCTTTCTCAATCATGTTTCCTCGAGTAGTTCCTCCCTACTCCGCACTCTCGGATGTTCCAGCGAAGTGAACTGTTCTCCGTCGGCCTGTGCACCCTCCGTACCACTTCCGAAGTTCCCTTCGGGCAACCCTCTGGCAAGCTGGTCCTTGGCAAGTTACCTCAGCCTATAGCGACGTTCACGTTGCTGCACAGAGATCAAAGCCTTTTGTGCGGCCTCCCCTTCGTCATCTAGTGCATTCTTATTTCTATCCTTATTTAAAGTATTGGGCATCAAGACTTAACAAAAAACATTGCTTTTCAACCAAAAGAACACTTATTTTTATTTATTCATGTTGATTTACAACATTTCCAATTGATTACAATTGTTTATGTGTTCTCTTCCCTCTTCCCTTCATATTTCAAAGACCTCGACCGTTGCCATCGCCTTCTTCCTGACAGCGGCAGAGGTGCTCCCGAGCATGGTATGCACAGAGGATTTCCTGGCGATGTTCCTCTCGGGCAATCTCCTCCTAGCGAGCACGTTGTGCCAATGATGCTTGTGCTAGCAACCGAGGAAGGTGATTCATCAGTCAATTGGCTGCAGGGTTAGCCTCGATTGCAGCCCACACGACACTGGCTGGAACCTCTTCACTTGTGCCTTCTCGTCGAACATAGGTTTCGATTGCTACTAGGAATAAGATTCTGAATTCTCGTGTCTGGATATCTTCCCCTTCGTATAACTTTGTATGGGCATCGTCTGCTTCCGGATTTATTTCACCGACCGGTAAGCCCATTATGTCCGCACGCCATCCGAGTGCGTCTAGGCAGCGACGCCAGATGTTTACCCTCGAGGGGTAACAGACAATAATTGCATAAGATACTTAAATACTCAGCATGTAATATAAAAGACTATTGTATTCATATAATCATAAGAGTTTCCGTACATCATAATCCTATCTTCAACAAAAGGACAAGTTCATACATATAACATCCGAAGGGGTGCGAGGCGAACTATCGCGCCCGTGTAATGCCTCCGGACTCCAACCGTTTAACTACCCCAAAATACCCGACAACAACTAGTTTGACAACACTTATTTTGTAAGTTACTATAACTAAACATTTGTAGAAAAGAAGTAAAAGAGATGAAGAACAGAATTATCTACATGAGGAAGATGTATATGACAGATGAGGATAAGGAATACATTAAGTATCTTGCTAATGAGTCTATGACCTTATGTTATTGACTTGGTTATGTTTCATTCATCTATGATGAGGAAAAGAGTTGAAAGACACAAGGCAATGTGGTCGGTTGATGAAGCATTACAGTATACACCGAGCAATGTAGTGTATACCGAGCACAGTATAAACCGAGCTTGTGGTCACCGACACATTTCTTTGTTAACCGAGTAAGAGAAAAAGAACTAAATGATTAGTTTAGCCATTAAGGATTGATGAGTTGTAAAGTACATCGAAATCAATGATGGAGATAATGTTTGTTACGAAGATCAACGGCTAGCATAATTCAAAGAAGATCTAAAGGATGAAATCAAAACGTGTTACTGACACATCAGCCGAGGAAGGTTTAAATGGCAAAATGGACAAAGGAGAATAAGCGGCAAAATCTAATGGAGGAGAAGAAAACGGTTTACTTGTCTATTTAAGAGACTAGAGTTTCATTATGAAACCAATGCCGGGAGAACGACTGCAGAATTATCGCATTAACAAGCTTCATGTATGCCTAATCAAACTGGCTTAGGAGAACCTAACTGCAGAGTTTACTGAGCATCAGAAAGCTATTACCGAGCGACAGTAAGTCATTGATTATGGTTGATACAGAATTGTTATACTGATCAGAGGATTCGAATGAGCATAACATAGGTCTGAACATCTGCAATTGAAGTTGTATTGTAATCAAATCAAACTACTGTTACATTTTAACCATTGTAAACAGAGAAATCTCTTAACAGAGTGGACTTGAAAATCTTATATCTTTCATTCATAGAATGAACATTGTTATCCTGTCAACCCCATAGTGAATGCTGGTTGGACGATAACGGTTGGTCTAAAATCCTCTAACAAGGTCACACCTAACAGTGTGTTTGTAACCTTTAACAGGGTTGGGTCTTCACCGACCTCACTTCAGAAAAGTGAACATTTTTGGGTTGCCGGTCCCAGGTGGTTTTTCCCTTCACAAGGTTTCCACGTTAAATCTTTTGTGTTATGTGTTCATTGTGGTGATTGTTTGTTATCATACTTTACATATTACATGTTAGATTTGATCGATAATAATTACATGTTATTTGACTAGTAATCGGTAAAGCACAGACAGTATAGTATTTTATGTTACCGAGCTGCAGAAGTTTAAGTAAATTGTTTTGGATTATACATTTTGATTTGGGACTGTGGATAACTGATTCACACCCCTCTCAGTTATTCTAACAGTCTCTTGATAATTATTTAAATCATTCATTTGTTACCGATAATATATACCATTGAACTGATCGATAATGATCGATTTACAGCTTAATAACGATGATGCAAGATAGTCGATATAATAATCGACTCACATATAATATATGACAGTGGCAGTTGATATGGGTATCAACTATGATAGCCACAGTCGATACCAATTGTGATCATCACAGTCGATACCAATATCGATGCTCATAATATATATTAATATCAATGATGTGTATTGGCTGATAATGGTTATCAACTGTGATAATCACAGTCTATGTTGACTGTGATCATCACAGTCGATACCGACTATGCCTTTATTGATTCTTACATTTCCGTTTGTTGTTGGTTTCATTGAATATTAAGTTAATTCTCATAATCGACATCATAGTCGATGTCACACATGAAATCTTGTTTAGTGTATTATCATCATTATATATATATGACAATTATTTATTATTTATAAGTATATATGTATATGTATAATATATCTCACATATATATATATATATATATATATGTCATCTCAATAATTGTCATCAATATTAATAATGCTTCATGATAATAGAGGAGGATAGATATCAAATGTTTAAGGCCAATAGGCCACTCAAACATTTGATCTCATCGATTGGAATCATCCGATTGAAGCTACAATCAATAACATTACAAACTATGCCTTGGACAGCTAGTCATCCTTACAATGCAGCAAACAAAAACTGCAAATTTTTTTTAATAATGAAAAATAAAAGGATGTGTGTGTATTTGGGAGGGGAGGGGACGTTTACAACAACCTTGAACCTAAAACAAAGACAATAACACATGAAAATCTAAGTTACCGAATTGATGCTTTTACAAGTTGATTCTAGCTACAGTATGTACCACAATCAGGTACAGCTTGGAAACCCTCTGGAATCGAACAAGGTTCGGGTTTTTTCATCTATGAAATGTTTTCATTTGCTTTCACCAAATCCTAACGTTTCCACTGTCAATGTACACTTTTAAGACAATTCCAAACACTACCGTGTTTTCTAGGAATGAAAACATGTCAATGGGTTAATGGAAAAAAAAACACGAGTTGCAGAATGGTGGGGGTCATATCCATTTACAACACCTTGAACTGAAAACAAAGACAATAACTTGTAAAAAGTTAAGTTACTGAATCAACTGTTTTACAAGCCAATTTTGGGTACGGTATGTACCAGAATAGGGCATAGCTTGGAAACCTTGTGGGACAGTCCATAAAACATTTCCATTTTCTTTTCCCAATGTTTCCACTGTCAATGTGCGCTTGTAAGACAATTCCAGACTCTAGTGTTGCTTCCAAGATAATAAACACATCGATGGGTTAATAGAAAAAAGAAACGAGCTGCAAATAGGGAAAAACACATTGCAAAAATAAATGTGCAAGGAGAATGTGTTGCTGAAAGAAACGTGTAGTTTGAAAGTAAAACAACTTCATCCTAGAAGAATCATGGCTTGTATACCAGGTAGGTTTTGTTTTGTTTTTTTAGTTTTCATTTAAGATAAAAGTCACCTTAGTTATAAATTTATATAATTATTTCAAGATGAAAATGAAATTCTTTATTACAACTAAACAATATAAACACTAATTTTTTATTCCATTATCTATTTTTTCATTTTATAGGTTAATTTAATATTTATATTTAATTGATTTCATAATTATTAAATTATATCAATAACATTTATTATTAGTATAGTATTAAATTTAAAATAATATTTACTATTAGACATTTGCGATTTACATTTATATTTTATTATATATAAATTAATTTTAATATTTAGTTACATTATAATATATAGAAGTAATAAATATAAGTCAAATTATTATATTGTATATTAATATATTCTAAGTCTAATTTTTGTTTCTACCTTTTAGGCTGCAAATATGTATATATTTATGATTTTTATATGTTTTTTGTAAAGAAGTACCCAAACCCCCAAATAAATTTTCTGTACCGGCATCCCGTACCCACATACTCAAACCAACAACTTAGATAAAAAATATAAAACTCCCTCATTATGTTATTTTGCATTTTTTGAGAAGGCAAAGAAAGAGATAAGTAATGAGAAGACAAGAGATTAGAAACAAGAAGAGGATAAAAGATGAGCGGGGAGAAGATAAGAGAGCGTCAAAGACTATCATTTGAGGTACATTTACCATATATTATTCATTTGCCCAAGTCGTTTTGAATTTCTATATGCCTGAAAGGAAAGGTAAATGAAATAAATAGAGAGCCCAAATTCGGCAACTATAAAAGAGAGATCAAGGTTTACATCAAATAATCCAATTTTCTCATTTCCAATTATCTCTGCCAATTTGGCATTTGGAGCATTCAAGGACAAAAATCCTTAGTGTGAGAAATCCAAAGAACAAAAACCTTGATTTCAAAATTTAGACTAGAGGACAAAAAGTCTCTCATCAATTAGACACAATTTCATCTAAGATCACAATCAAGCTAATTTATCAAAGATTAATTAAGGATTTTAAGCCATTTATAGTTTGCCATAGTGCCCCTAAAATGGCACTACAATACCAGCATTCCATGGAGATGCATACCCCCCAAAAAAACTTGTGTCCCTTGTAGGCGGGCATTCCCAAGACTTGGGGACTTGGATGAAACATCCCCCCACAGAACCACCACCTCTGCCACCTCCACAGGTGATGCTCCTAGGTCGCTTGCAATATGGCACATAACATTACATACTAAATGCAACCTTCAATGTCAAAAAATAAGTTTGTCTTTCATTGGGCACTTGTAGATATGTTATATTGAAAATTTTGCGTTGAAGATTGCAATTCACCTCAATTTGTATATCAGTGTCATCCCCTCCATCATTGCTCCCCCGCCATCCCCTTGTCGTCCCCAAATGTAGGCCCTTGGTCCCCATCTCTCCGAAACCCATCCCCACCTACCCCTGTCAGGAAACTCCGTGGAACTATGTATAGTACCAAATGTGTTTATTTGTTGAATTTGAGGTTTAATGTTGTTACTCCTAATAAGGGTTTAGATCCGCTTAAGTTGAATGTTTCCAACCAATTGATCGTCGTTTCTAGCCTTGTAATTGACTGCACCGAACATAAAATAAGTGTGTTCAACCCCCTTTGCTGCTATGCCTAGAGTTTGGAGCATTTGGTTGTTGTAGGGAGTCATATCAGCTATCAAATATGTTGTAGTTTTGATTTTCTGTTCTCCAGCCTTCATCATCAACAAGCCTAGAGTTTGAAGTGCTGTTAATTTAGAACACTTCAAGTTTGCTATCGGATAGCATCAACCAATGAAATTTTTACTTCATTGTCTTAACTTCTGGTTTTGGTTTTCAGTTTTGGATTTGGTTTTCAGTTTGGTGTGTTTCTGGCTTCTCTTTGTTGGCATCCCTCCATCTGATTTCAAGCTCTTGGAAGATAGTTGAAGTAATTAATGTTTTGCATCCACTAAAAATGCTTCATCAGATTCAAAAAAAAATTGCTATCATAATCACTTTGGTACTGAAACAGGGAATTGGCTGGTGTGAAACCAAATCCTTCACCAGCTTCCTCCTAGCCTAAGAGCTAGCGGCCTATGAGCTTTGGAACAAAGAATGGACACCCATGAATTCATAAAAGAAATTGTCAGATGATATAGTTGTGACTGACCCTTGTAGACACGCACGCAAAATGTGGAAGCATAGACAGGGCACATGAACTGTTGACAGAAAACCTTCAAAGAAATGTTGTCTGTTGGATTGCAACAAATACAGGATATCCAAAATGGATTTGTCAAACAGCATGTAACAAGGTATGGCCATCCATCAAAACATAATGGGAGACGACCCTCTATGTAGCATTAGTCTAATTTTCAGTGCACAATATTAATCACCAACTTCATCTAATCTTGGCCAACACTTGGAGAAATCAAAATAAAATTAAAATTATTATTTGAGGCCTCCTTAATTTTGTTTGAATTCCTTGGTATGGTCACCCCTCTTGAGGAAATTTTTAAAAATATATATATTTTTCAAATGCCGCCGACCCCTTTGAAGAATCTCATCTTTGCGTGAACACGCATAATGGAGTGATTTAAATAGAAGATGGGAGGCTAAAATGAAGCAATTAAAGAAATATCATTCCTATTTAAGCAGATTTTGGAAGAAGAAAATATATGTGAAAGAAGTTGCAAGAAAATTCTATGAAGAAGACTCAAATGATCATCATGCATTGTGACAGTCCCAACCGGTGCTGAGAGGGGAGGGGTGAATCAGCACTTGTAAAAACTTTTCGAGCTGAATCCAATGAAGTAAACTTACAGCACAAAAGGCAAACAGATTAAAGCAAATAATAACAGTAAGTAAACAATCACAAAGTGACACCAGATTTATCACGTGGAAACCTAGTTAGGGTAAAAACCACGGTGTGAGGAGACCTCACAAATTTTGTACTCTCCTAGAGTACGTCTTGTTAAGAGCTTTCCCATTTAAAGGATACAAGCGCACTTGCTAGATGTGACCCGGTCAAAAGATTTGTTACAATAAGGTCTGCTAAGACCTGCCTGGTCAAAGGACTTTTTAAACACCTTGAAAGATGTCACCCGGTTAAGGGATTTCGATACAAGGGACCTGTTAGAGTCTACCCAAATACTAGAATTTGTCTATTGTAGTTTGCCAAAAAACAATAGAAGTGTGATCTTTACAGATCGTTTTGCTTAGCCTGAGAAGATCTCTTTTTATGCTCAACTGAGAATCAACACCGGTCACCGCAGGTGTATTCTCATCTACTGTTGTGCTGTTTTGCACAATCTATTATCTTTCTCTACTTTCTTTTACCCTTGCTTCTGTAGCATATAGGTTCACTCTTTTTCTTGGCAGAATGAAGGCAACTCTTCTTCTCAACAAGCATAAGAATATATACAGTTTTGTTGCCCTAACTGCGCCTCAAATGCATGACCTAATCCTGAGATCTTACGAATACATCACTCAATGGAGTATTGGTTCACTGAGCAAACATCCGATGCATGCTCTGGCTTAATCCGCTTCATGAAGAAAACAGCAGTTGTGTGTCCGGCAACCTTCCTTCATAGGAGATAACACCTTGATTTAAAGCCACTGAATCCGGCTTTAAATCCTTCAGTCGCACCTCAAGAAGCCATTGATTCCAGCTTTAAATCCTTTACTTGCGCCTCAAACCGATCACCAAGACAACTCAAGATCACCCGAATTTACTGCAATAAATCCCAGTAGAAAGAGCTGATTGGAACAGATAATAGACAGTTGACTATGACTTCCTCGGTTCATACCGGAGTCTTATAACATATCCGGCTGAGTCCTTCGATCTGTTGCAGTCTCTTTCTTGTCTTATCGGTTGCATTGTCCCGGTTGTGTTATAGACACTAGTTGGATATTGCTTTAGCTGTACTTGTCTATACCGGTTTGTAGTTCCGTCCTTGGTTGATACTGGAATAATCTCTCCCCTAATTGAATGCATTGCCTGGTTACTGATGCTTAGTGTGGAGACCGGTTACAATGGATTACAGTTATTCTTTTCTTGGCAAACCAACTTCTCTTGATGTAGATTTTGTTAGAGCTTCAGCCTGTATAGAGATGACAAATCTCTATCCTCTTTTGCCAATCAATGACAATACTTGGACCGGTAGAGAGCTTACCGGTTACTATCATTTGATGCTAACACATTGAAGTTATTGTAATGTCCCCTCCTTAGGCAGTTCAGTTGTCTGTGGAGGTTGGCTATTATCTGGGTTCCCATAGGTCAGCAGAGTGGATAGGGGACCCATCCAAGGGTTTGGGTAATGCCCCCATTTGGTTTGTTGCAGTTTTGGTGGTTCACGGCCACCCTAGTCTATTGTTGGAAATATCATAACAATATTTCACTATGTGCTCCAAATTTGTGAAGTCTTCTGTAGAAGACAAATTTGTAATAAACAACGATATCCGAGATTGTGGATCTATGCGAAATAATCCCGAGTCTATAATTGAAGTGCTATCATTATTAAATATTTCCTGCGCAAGTCTCCAAATTTGTGTTTTGGTTCATCATTGTTCTATGTAACTATCCTAATACTGGCAACGGATTGATATCGTACCTGGGTGAATTCGACGTCCATAGTCATCACCGAAGGAAGGCAAATCAAGGTAGTACGGTCTTTTGTCCGTATGCTGAAGTGAAGGAAGGTAGTGACCGTATGGTCACAAGCATACCATGCATCCAATTCACCGTACGACAATAGGCTTGGAATTCGTACCCAGGAGGAATATTTGGTGGCACCGTATGACAGTTGAAACACAGCGTACAATAGTTGTAATTGGTCATACAGGCGTGGGTGGCTAAGTATCACCGTATGGAGGCTAGCTACCGTATGGCAACAGTTCGTACATGCATATACACAAATTAGGGGGAAGGAATTTTGCGACGTCATATGGACTTGCATGTGCCCACCGTATGGATACAAGGGTGCTAGAAAAACAAACGCGATGATTTGTAGGGTGCCTTCGTTGAAGATCTTCGAGCCGTGTGACTTCCATTGACATTGGTACATTACAATGGTATCAGAGCTAGTGATCTTGCCAGCCTATTGGGATGATTGAGAGATTTTGGGATTTGGATCACACTATGGCACCCAACAACGATGGACAATAGTGGTTGAAGGCACTACAAAAGATAGGAAGGGAACTCAGTGATGATATTGACCTTCCTCTAGATATATTAGAAGTATGTTTGTGTAAGGTGGACCAATCACCTTCAAGATTCATATAGAAGATCCTTGCTCCAATTAAGGTCGCCTTAAGACAACCCATCTTGTCGAGACACCATGACAAAGAAATCAAGTTGGCAGCTGCAGCATGTCTAAGTGAGATTTCGAGAATTTTGGCTCCTCGAGCACCGTACGATGATGACACCCTGACAAAGATATTGCACTTGTTCATTGACAACTTTCAGAGCCTAGATGACATCGGTAGTGATCCACTTGCCAGGAGATTTGCCATACTAGAGATCTATGCAAATACCAAAGTAAATAATCTCCTCTTAGATCTAGGATTGCAAGATTTGATCTGCAATATGTTTGGTCATTTCTTGATCATGATAAAGGAGAACCATGATAATAAGATTTTTTCGGCCACGGAGAATATTATGATTTCATATATTGAGGAGATGGATATAATACCCCAACCTATCATATCTATGCTATTGGTTGTTCGTAATCTAGAATGTATTCCTTCAATTGTGGCATGTAAATTGGTCAATAATTTATTCAAGCATAAGCATTGTGAAGAAAAATTAAAGTCTCATTTGCACAAGTGTGAGGAAGTTGGTGACGGCAATAAGAGTGATGCACTACATGAAGAAGATGAAGAGCCACACGAGAACATGCAAGAAACTGTTGTTACCCCTACAAGTGGAGAAAACCTAAGACTACATTGACAAAAGCAAGGTTGAAGAAGATGCTTGCATGGAGCTTGTCTAGAAGACAACATTGATCAACCAGTTGCATGGAGAAATAGACACTACCACTGATCCCTTTTATGGGCATGAACGAATGAAGATCTTGGACTAGAGCTCTGATGTGTTTTATGATTGGATTCCGTGGGATGCTGATAACTTTGGGCATGAAAATGTTTATATCAGAGTGGAGCAGCGAAAGCTTGATGGAGAGTTACTCTTCACAAATACGGTGGCAGTGTCGACTAGCATAGTGGCAGTGTCGACTGGTACGGATACGGTGGTAGTGCCGACTAGTACAATGGTGTAATGTCCCCATTTTGAGCGAGCATTGGAGTTAGTGGATTTAGCCTATCATTGGGTCCTTGTAGGCTAATATTGGTGATTAGAGGGCCTTGTTGTGGATTTTGGCTCCATTTTGAGGGACTTACTATTTCTTGTAAGTCAAACATATGGTTCGACTGAGCTCGGATGATTAAGAGGAGTTATTTGATGCTCTCAGATTTTATTTCCAGCTTCCGATTTGGACTCCAAGATTCTTGGAGGGAACGTCTATTTTTAGTAAGTCACCCCATCAAGTTCATTCATCATCAGGATCACTCTTGTGCTATCAGATTTTGATTCTGATGCTTCCTCAGTCGTTTCCGCAAGATGGGTGATTTATGATTATTATTTAATTAAATCGGCTAAGGTTGCCATTTTTATTGGGAATGTTTTTTGGGCATCTTAGTGTTATAGCTCGTTGGAACCGGGTTGAGAAGTTTTAAATCCCGAACTCATAAAATAGGGACCCTATGTGTCAGAATATGGTTATTTTAATGAAACGGTCTTTTTTTCATCATTAAAAAGGAAAGAAATATAATAGTTTATTATATTTCAAATATGCACATAAAGCAAAGTCTTTTGTAAGTGAAAAGTGTGTGAGAGAAGATATCTTTTATTATAAAAGCAATGCTTTGGGCAAAAGCAATTCATTCAATGATATCATTATTATGCAAATTGAAAGAATCGAACTTGGGGTGAAGTCACAAGGGTTTGAGTGTTGCGTTTTTTCTCCTGGAGATGCATACACTTTGAGTTGGATATAATTGCCAATGAATTGTGTGTAGATTGGTTGCAATTGACAACGAATGTGTTTGGAGGTTTTGTTTGAGAGAATTGTTCAAGATTTATGCAAAATCGGGTTCTTCAAGGAAGCTGCGATTCATGTTAAGAAGGCGACGATTTATTTTTCAGAAGCTGCGTTTATTTCTTAAAAGCTGCAATCTTTTCTAAGGCAGCGTAATTCCTCTTAGGGCTGTGATTTTATTGTATTGCTGGCAGCGACTTTAATATTCAAAAAGGTGCACATTTATGATTGATAATTTGAATTTGTATATCTGCTAGAAATAAATAAAAAAGATTTTCAGCTTGTGCATTTAAGGCTTGAAATTACTTTGCATGTTATGTTGGAAAATTACCAATATATATATATATGTTCAAAATACAATTAAGTTTTCTGACAAAGAGCCAGCCAAGTTCTTTACAAATGGAAGTGTCAACTAGCATGGTGGCAGTACCGACTGATACGAGTACGATGGCAATGCCGACTAGCATGGTGGCAATGCTGACTAGTACGAGTATGGTGGTAGTGTCGGTTGGCATCGTAGCAATGCAAATTGGTACGGTGGAAGTGTCAACAGGAATGGTGCAAATAGCGACTGATACAAGTATGGTGGCAGTGCCGACTAGGAGGGTGGCAATGCTGACTAGTAAGGGTACAGTGGTAGTGCCGAGTGGCATTGTGGCAATGCCAACTGGTACAGTGGAAGTGTCGACTAACATGGTGGCAGTACCGACTAATACGAGTACGGTGGCAATGTCAATTGGCATGGTGGCAATGTTGACTAGTACGAGTACAATGGTTGTGCCGAATGGCATCATGGCAATGCCACCTAATATAGTGGAAGTGTCGATTGGCATGGTGGCAGTGTCAACTAATACGGTTATGGTGACAGTGCCAACTAGAAAATGTGGCAGTGTCGACTGGCATCGTAGCAGTGTCGACTGGTACAGTGGAAGTGTTGACTAGCATGGTGGCAGTGTCGATTGATACGGTTATGGTGGCAGTGCCAATTGGTACGATGGTAGAGCCAACTGGCACGGTGGCAGTAGTACTGACTAGCGCGGTGATAATGCTGATCAGCACTGGGAGAGAGTTGATTGGTACGGTGGCAGTGTTGATTGGTACAGTGGCAATGCAAGAATGTCATGCGTCCGATGAAAGCATTAGGGCTGTGTCAATGCAAGACCATCACCCATTTGTGTTTGATAGTCGGATGTTCTTGCGAGTCATGCATGAGTTGGCCAAATTTAGGTAGTACTTTGTTAGAGAAAAACTTGTGCAAACGGATCACAACTCTTTGAGATATTTCCTTCAGCGGGACTTGAACGAGCGACATCAGAAATGGATCTTGGTAGATTGGAAGGCACATCTGCTAATCGAGTACTCCAAAAAATCTTTTACGGGCAAAGTGATGGAGGATACACTCAACCAATTGATAGAAGCAAGGACAAAGGGAGATTCACAGCGGTACAGCATAGGGCCTACAGTACATCACAGAGAAGGCCTACAGTACAACACAGGGCTTACAATACGTCCCGAGAGGGCCTACGGTACTACACAAGGCATACAAAGAGAGCCTAACGATCCCCTCTAGGCATGGATCCCCTTTACCCCGAGATCCCCTTCGAGTCAAGATTGCCTTCAGATCATAATCATCTTCAGGTCAAGATCGCATTCGAGCCAAGATCCCCTTCGAGCCGAGATCGGCTTCAGGTCAAGATCGCCTTTGGGGCAAGATCTCCTTAGGGCTGAGACTGCCTTTGGGCCAAGATCCCCTTCGGGTCGAGATTGCCTTCAAGTCGAGATCCCCTTCGGGTCGAGATCGCCTTCGGACCAAGATCTCCTTCGGGACGAGATTGCCTTCGAGCCGAGAGCCCCTTCAAACCGAGATTCCCTTAGGGTCGAGGTCGCCTTCAAGACGAGATCGTCGTCGCATCGAGATCCCCTTCGGGCTGAGATTGCTTTTGGGTTGAGATCCCCTTCGAACAAAGACTGCCTTCAAGCCGAAATCTCCTTCAAGACATTACAGTGGTGCAACACAGGGCCAACAATGCCGGCCTTCCTTTTGAAGATCGAGAAACAAGAATTGGATATGCCCACTTTGGTTGAGTCACTAAAGCAGATCAAGCAGAATTAGGCTGATGGTGGATGGCAGATTGGTGTGCATGATCACATGAAGGTTTTGGATCGAAGCACTGATGTGTTTTATGATGGCTTCCATGGGACCCTGGTACCTTAGGACATAGCAATGTTTATATCAGAGTGGCGCATCGGAGGCCTAGTGGCGGTCTACTCGTCTCGACTAAATCCAGTTATGCACATGTGATCCTGAAGCAGCATGGAGCTTTCAACAAATATAGTTATCCACATCCGCGCATGGATTGGGATCCTGGAGTTTGTGGATTGCTTGAGGACAAGCAGTTTTTGGGTGGCAAGGATTTGTAATGTCCCCGATTTTAATAAATTATTTCAATTAATTAATGGTCCTAGAATTTAAATAATATTATGAATGGACCTTTAATTAATTAATAAAGGGGCCCATTTTTTTTATTGTTGTCCATAGGTGTTTGTCATGTCGGCGATCTTTTGTAAACCCTGGGGAGTTTCTCCGAAGGGGTATTTATGACTAGCATGTAGGAAGTTGTTAGTATGCGATTTGGAATATTTTATTTGTATAGCGAATTCAAGTTGGAGTTTTGCTGTCCGCCATTACGAAGGTGAAAGATCCTCCCTATTTGGTTTGTTGCAGTTTCGATGGTTCACAACCACCCTAGTTTGTCGTTGGAAATATCATTTCGATATTTCACTGTGTGCTCCAAATTTGTGAAGTCTTCAATAGAAGACAAATTTGTAATAAACAACGATATCTGATATTTATCTGAGATTGTGGATCTGTGCAAAATAATCTGAAGTCTATAATTGAAGTGCTATCATTATTGAATATTTCATGTGCAAGTCTCCAAATTTGTGTTTTGGTACATCATTGTTCTATGTAACTATCCTAATATTGGCGACTAATTGATATCATACTTGGGTGAATTCGACATTCGTTCTCATCACCAAAGGAAGGCAAATCAAGGTCGTATGGTCTTTTGTCTGTACGTTGAACTGAAGGAAGGTACTGACCGTATAGTCACAAGCATACCGTGCATCCAATTCACCGTATGACAATAGGCTTGGAATCAATACATGGGAGGAATATTGGTGGTACCGTACGACTATTGGAAAACACCGTACGATAGTTATAATTAGTCGTACAAGTGTGGGTAGCTAAGTATCACCATACGAAGGCTAGCTATCGTACGGCAACAGCCTGTACGTGCATATACATAGCACAAGGGGAAATAGTTTGGCGACGTCGTACGGGCTTGCATGTGCCCACCATACGGATACTAGGGTGCCTGAAAAAAAAGCTCGACAATTTGTAGGGTGCCTCCGTCAAAGGTCTTCGAGTTGTGTGCCTTCCATTCACAACGGTACATTACAGACGTAATGTCAATTAGTTGTAAGTGTTGAGGTTGCATGTCAAGTGTTTGATGATTTGTCAAGTAGTTGTAGTTATTATTTCCAATCACTTATATGCATGTAAAAAGTCCACGAATAAGTCGACAAAACATTCCTATGACATTGTTGGTCAATCTTTTATGGTTAGAGGCATTCAAAACATCAATTGTAGCATACAAGACCGAAATAATACAAATTGAATCAAAGAACAATAAAGTAATGACTTTGCAGGACAAGTGTTTGATGATATTCCTTGAACCCATAGTCAAGCAAATTGAGGTAGAAATGCAAGGAATATTACAGAGATGGAGTTAGAGCCTGTTCGGGTTCTTACAGTTTGCAGAGCTATGTAGGGGCTTTTGTAAACCGTTTTGGACTGTTTTGGACAGTCTCCTAAATTTTAGGAGCGATTCCTAATTTTTAGGGATTGAGAGGGAGTTGATCGGAACGCATCAAGGGACCGTCAGCAACATTCTAGAGACTTTGATTGCAGTTCCCATTTTTTAGGGAGACAATCAATTCGCCTACAACATTCAAACAACATCCATGGACTGGTGGTTGCATTCAAAATTCAGTTTAAAACCCAAATGACGAGTTTATGAATAAATTGGAAAATATTAAAGTACTTTAATATTTTATTATTAATAAGTTAAAAGGGGTGACTTAGGAAATATAATGAAGTGATAATAAAATACTCCCTGTCGGCATATTTAAGTTGTCATTGGATAAGTTTAAAGCAAACATCAATCCCACCGGTAAACCGATAGACTACTCATACTCCTTAAAATGTACCGGTAGACCTTACAAAGTATATGTACCGGTAGACCAAACAAAGTGTCTACAACCAATCTTATAAAACATACAAGGGTTGTATGAACAACCGCATACAAGATCTATACCGATTCACTGCATGATAATCCGCACTGTATTATGCAGAGCTGTTTCAGTTAGAACCGGATTATCCGGAGCATTCACAGTTAGAATTGAAGTTAGCTTCTTAACAACAGTTAGTTTTATTTCTACGCGGATGTTTTAAGGTAAACTCAAAATCATTTTGCAAGTTCTTTGCATGCATGATTTATAGGTGAGTTTACAGCTTGGTGGCACTGTGAGAAGAATTCTTTAATATGATTAATGTCTTATAAATACAGGTCACGAAATACAAAAAAGTGTTTGAAAATATAGAACATGAGAAAGATATCTTCTAAGAGAAGCTACAGTCACAAGAGGTGAAAGGCAGAGAGGTTCAACAGCCAAGCAGAGCGAAAAGGGTAACAGGTATGATCTTATCAGACAGAAAGTGTCATAACAGATCATTGCTTTTACATTGTAAAAGCATATTCAAATCCCTCTATCAAGGTGAACCATAACAGGTTAGTTGTACAAATCCCTTAACCGGATAGCATCTTAATTGGTGTTGAAAGTCCTTTTGCAAGGCAACTCCTAACAAGGTCGAGATCTTAACAGGTCTTCTATCAAATCCCTTTACCGGGTAGCACTCTTTAAAGTGCTTTGTAAGCTCTTCACAGGGCACCTTTATTACTATAGTAGTAAAGTTGTGGGTTCTGTCCCACTATGGTTTTCTCCTTCTAACCGAGGGTTTCCACGTATACATGTTGTGTTGACCTGTGTATTTTTATTTTTGTTTATGAGTGATTGATTATATTATGCTGAATTCAGAAAGAATATATATATATATATATATATATATATATATTAATTGGAATAGAAATTGTGTTTACTGATTCACCCCCCCTCCCCCTCTCAGTAACCGGTTACGAATAACAATTGGTATCAAAGCAATTTGGTTCTCAAAGATATAAAGCTTAAAAGCTTGAGTAAAAGATCATGGAGGGTTACAGGTATCAAAAGCAACTTGAGGAAGCCAATGACATCATTGCCTCTCTTGAGAATAGGCTAAGAAGATCCCTCGCTAAAAGAAACGAGTTGGCTTTGCAGTTGAGTGAGAGCAACGAAACAATTGAGGAACTCTCTGGGCAAAGTGGATCAGATGAAGCTGAGGAGGCAGTCTCTGAGTTTATGGAGAAGAGTCAGATCCTAACCGATCAGATCTCCAACGTGAAAAGGGAGCAAGAAGATAATGCCCAAAGAATGACTGAATTAATTGAGAAAAAGAGGAAAGCTGAAGATGAAAGAAATAGTACAGTGAAATCAATAGAAGCCTCTAAGAGAGAAAGAAATCTGGCAAAAGAAGCAATAAGAGAAAGTGATATTGCCGTTCTGCAACTTCAAGAAGACATGCAGATAGTCACTCAAGAAAATGCAAACATGCAAAAGAATTGGCATGATAAAGATGATGCATGGAAGAGGCTGGCAATTGAATTGTATCAACTAAAGTAGCAAATAAAAGAACTCGAGGAAAGAAATGAGACACTCGGAAGATACGACGAAAGTTTAGAAAAGCTTGATGAGCAACTAAGAGCTCAAAGAAAGCACAAGGATCCCACAGGACTTGCGTTCATCGGTCAAAGCACTAAGGAAACCGGTGAGTCATCTAAAGTCAAGAAAAGCAAAAAGGAAAAGAAGAAACCACTGGAACAAAAGGGTAAAAGACCTTCAACACCTCTTGCAATCACTGTGGCAAACCGGGCCATAAAACAAGTAATTGCATAAATGCTCCGGTAAAACCAACAACCATTAACAGTCACTGCAAAAAGTGTTACAAGTATGGCCACAAGACCTCTGAATGAAGGTCTCATCCCAATAGTATGTCTAGTGGAAGCAGGGGAAGCTTCAAGGGCTATTGTTACGCATGCAACAAGTTTGGACACAAGGCTGATGAATGCTAACTGTGGCATGCATAGCCATAATGACTCCTAGTGTCATTCACCCAAGAAAAGAAGGGTAAATCCATGGGAGGCAATAGGGATAGTCTGTTATACCTGCAACAAAGTTGGACATTTGGCCAAAGATTGTAGAAACCGGCCAGTAAACAAAAGAAGAGGATCGGTCAAACTGGTAAATAAGGCCTTGTCTCCTAATCAAGAGGAACACAAAGGAAAAGAGACCAAGAAAAGAGTCAAGAAGATCTAGTTCAAAAAAAAATCAAAGAGCTCCGTTGGGGAGAAGACAGAGGGAAGATCATCATCTGCTGATGGTGATATCTCTTCAGCAAACTAAGCCCAAAATGCTTAGAGGGAACAGGTAGCCCATCTACTGTTCCCAATAAGACTGCTGAGCATTTGACTCACAATCAGTAAGTAAAACCGGAAGAGGGTACCGGTCTATGATTTGAACCGGACAGGTAAGTGCGGTCATTACAACCGATGTTTTATCAACAGGTGAATATTTGGAACCGGTTGTCAAAGAAAAGATTAGGTCAGGTAATTAATGTTTTAGTCGTTGACAAATTGTTAGCGTTTGAACATTACCGTTAGATCTTAAGTCTATATAAGTAAAGGAAGACTACTCATTTCACTTTACTTTGCGAATTGTGTTTTGTGATTTTTTTATGATTAAGTAATATTCTCGTGCTTTAATTCACAGTCCTTGATAAGTTATTGTTTGTAAGACCGATCAAGCGATTCTCTGTTAACCGCTCAATAGCGATGGCATCTTCATCTTCTGTCATTAGCCTGATCCAAGGCAATCAATTCAACCAACCCGTTTACAATTTCATGACAATACAGAATAGGGAAAATGACATGTCAAGTGCA
Organism: Chamaecyparis obtusa; assembly: GCA_027943335.1. NCBI lineage: Eukaryota > Viridiplantae > Streptophyta > Pinopsida > Cupressales > Cupressaceae > Chamaecyparis > Chamaecyparis obtusa. The sequence continues at coordinate 2,813,324 of BSBK01001642.1, read as the reverse complement.
CTGTCATCTGTGCCAAATGAAGTTCTGATGACTGAAGATGTCACAGCTTTTATACATGCTAAACAAGAACTGAGTGAAACTTTCATCCAGAGCGAGTACCTCTCGCTGTGCTCCAGGATAAATACGCGAAGCTGGTATCTTCAGGTTTGATAAATGGAGTCTGCTATCCAACCGTGTTTCGACTGGATTGGATACGACTGGTTCTCAGTCGTGTGCATGAACCTGGTTTCTGCCTTGCGAAAGGCACATGCACTCGAATCACCAAGGAGGATCTGCATAGAGTGACTGAGTACAGCGACAAAGAGGAAGCCCTCACCCTAAGAACCATTTCGAATGTCGCTGTCGCAAAATTGATAAAAATCGAAACTTTACAGTCGGCTGATGACTGTTAATGATATTGAAGATGATGATGTTATCTTACCGGTTACTTGGGGGGGGGGAGGTGAATCAGAAAATACTAAATCTTACTGTTTAAGACTTGCAAGCAGATTCTTGAATGCAAAGTAGAAAGTTAACAGTCATTTACAAGCATAAACCGAATCACACAGATCTACACAAATATTTGTACGTGGAAACCCTCAGTTAGAGAGAAAAAACCACGGTGAGACAGAGCTCACAACTTCACTAGTTCCAAAAGAAAGCGCCCTGTTAAGAGCTTACAAAGCACTGGTTAAGGTGTTGTAATGTCCCCGTTTTTAGACTAATGAGATTAGCTTGGTTTGGCGACCCTCACAGGCTAATCAGGCGATCAGAGGGGGTCAGATGGTGGAGCCAGCGTTGGGATTCCATTCTGGAGGTTCAGATTATCAGGTCTACTCTTCGTTCGAATCATTTTGGTCAACTTACTATTTTTAGTAAGTGGTATTTTGGGTATGGCCGGGATTAGCAGGGTGTCTGCATGGAGCGTCAAATATCATAGGATCGAGTTTCATAGAATCTCCAGTTTCAGAGACTTACTATTTATAGTAAGTCTATTTTTAGCAGTGGCTATTTTTGGCAGGGCAATGCCTATTCCTAGCTGGGTAGTTGGACTTGGTGCTTTGTCAGAAGTTCGTTGATTGCAGTCAAACAGTTCAGTGGCTTATATTTTAAATGTGTTATTAAATTAAATTATTTTGATTTAATTTAATAACTTATGAGTTTATAACTTAATGTTATAAAGTGAGATTATTTTAAAAGCCAATTTAGTGAAAATATTAAAAAGTATTTTTTCCGAAAAAGCTATATGACCAACTCGAAAAAGCACTTTTCATTATCTTATGCAATCATTATTTTTCTTGGAATTCATGAAGAAGACAAACCTGGCTAGGGTTTCGAGGACTGATTCCTCTTTTTCGTAATTTGAGTCATTGTCTGATAATGGTGAATTTTACAGCTAGATATTTCTGATGATCACAATTCGGTGCTGTTGTATATCCAAATTGTGGAAGTTCCAAATCTGAAGATTCAAGGTTTGCTGATGAAATTGCTGAAGTATTTGTGTTATGATTATCGATTGGTGAATTGGGAAGAGTTTTGAAATTCTATGATGGCAAGGGTTTGGTACAGCTTGGAGAAACAATCTTTCTCTCAAGAGTAGCATTGTGAGATGGATTCTAATACCATCGAATGATACAAAGAATCCCAGCGTTAACATTTACAGCCTACAGTCAATAAGTATTAGGCCGTACGAAATAACAGAGCTGTACGGATCTGCTGAAACGTGTTTGCTTGGGAATCGAGGGCAGAGAGAATATTTCAATTCGCAGCAAGGTGCCACGTCACACACAGGGAGTGTGTTTATCGAAAGTCTCATCTACAGCAGCAGCCGCAGATCTGGAAAGACACGTGGGAGTTTATACATCAACCGCCTCAATTTTGGAAAGCATGTGAGTGATATTAACTGGTATCAACAGCTAGCGTGTCATTACAGGTGCATGATTAGTTTCAAACAATTAATAATTTGTCAATAGAAATGAAAGAAAAGATTTCATTGGCTTAGAATTCGATTTAATAAAAGTTTGAATATTATGTTCCAATTGAATTTGAATTTAATGGAAAGCTGAACAGTAGCATAAATATTCAAAATTATTATTTTCCTTGAAAGAATCTTTTGTAAAGTTAAGAGCTACAAAGGTTCTTTACAGGTGCTACCCAGTTAAGGGGATTTACAAAAAGATCTGTTAAGATCTAAACCCTGTTAGGAGCTACCTTGTTACAGGACTTTGCACATCCACAAGATGCTACCCTGTTAGGGGATTTTTACAACGAACCGATTAGGTCCATCCTAATATAGGGATTTGTATATAATGAAATATCTTTCAAAAACAATGATCTATAATGACATTGATTGTCTGATTAGATCATACCTGTAGATTCCTTCCCCTGTTTGCCTGGCTGTTGATCTTCTTTTCTACCTTCACCTTTGTGCCTGTAGCACTCCTCAGAAGATATCTTTCCCCTGCTCTCTGTGCTTTTCACTTATCAGCAACAAGACCATACTTTGAGTCCTATATCAAATATTTATACAAGAGTGATCCACTTGACTCGTAGAACCGCCGGGGAATAAACTTGACCATAAAATATGCAACGCAAGAAAGCTGTGCGTTGTGATCTTGAGTTTATCTTAAGATCATCCATAGAACTTAAAGCTGACTCATGTTGAACGGTTAACTTCGCATTAGAATAATGGATCTCTCGCATAATCAGGCTCTTAACTCAAACTGTTCCACAAAAACTGGACTGGATTTTTCTATCAGTTAGACTGGTATCGGTTTGTCATGGGATGCTGAATAAGACCGATACTGAGTACTTGGTTCAGTCTACCGGTTTATCTAACTACTTAGTTGACCGGTGCATATACTATGAGCTTCATCTACCGGCGTTATCTAAGTAATGCAGGCAACCGGTGATCTTCGACCGGTGTGAATGGTTTTGATGAAATACACTAATGACGACTTATATTGCTAACAGATGAAGGAGTTAAGTTTGCGTCTGCAATGATAGGTTATAAAATCTATCAATTGAGCAATCCCAACAATGTGTCGGGAGGAACCATTCATGCAGCTCACCGGATCATGCATGACAACGCACAGAATGACCTTTGCGCCATGCTTCAAGGGCAGATTTTTGACAATTTAAAGACTCGGTATTGTTAAGAAGTTCCTGAAATATGGAACCCTATTGGTCTGCTTATTCTTTTATTATTCGAATTACTTTCTGGAAATAGGCAAGCTGACATGGGAAACCGATAGACCAATTATGATTCAGATAAGTGATATAGCCAACAAACTGGGAAACCGGTTTAGTAAAGTCATGAATGACTATTTTGAGGCATTCCAGCTGAGGATGCATGCCACGGAAATGATTCCCTCAACTATTGTTGACTCCTACAAAGACAAGGTGTGTTTCCTAGTCTTCACCGATCACTACATCATTCCGGCTATGGAACCTAGAACCGGTTATGCACGAGAACTAGGATATGAGATATCTACAGAGACAACCAAGACATATGCAAATGCCCTACAAGATAGTGATCTAGATCTGTCAGCCTACCGGTTTGGGACCTTTCAAGAAATTCAGGAGAATCTCAAGAAAAAGGCACCGATTAAGAATGTATATGTCAGGTTTCACACTCCAAGGAAGAAGAAATCTACTAAAGAGGAACCCAAGGTGCAAAGAAAGAGAGCACAACAAGCACCCAGCGCTCAAGGGGAAGAAACTGAAGAAACAGAAATTGAAGACACAAATCCTCTGCTTCGCAAGAGGAAATCTGCAAAACTGGTCAAAGAAGATGCACCGACAGGAAGAAAACCCACAATTGATCAATTTGTGAAAGGGTTACAAGATACAGGTGGTATGGCCTTAGTCGGAAGAAGGTACAAACTGGCCAATGAAGATAGAAGAAAAATATAAGTTGTGGTTCTATATATTCACAAGTTCAATCTTATTCCTACCGAACTTCATAAGGTCGTCCCTGCCAATCTCCAGGAGATTCTTGAAGCAAGATGGAAAGCTTCAATGGAAAGAGAAAAGGAGCTAAGAATAAAAGCTCTACTTGAAGTTCAGAATCATGTAACTCTGGACGAGGCAAAAAATCAAGCAAAATTGCACAAGCAAAACATCTTGTTAAGAAAGAGGATAAGTCAAATGCTTGTTGGAGAAATAGACAAGGTACACGAAGGTGTTGCTACATAGACCAAACTTCTTCAGCAACAAAAGCAGGCAAAAGAACAGTGCCAAAAGACCACTGAGGCACCGGTCAAAGATACCGGTAAAGGAAAGGGGATACTACGAGCCGAGGCTCCGGGCATAGCAAAAGTATCAACTAGACCGGTCATGTTGATATCACTAATGACAAAGGTGGTGATATGGCTCCACCAACCATACTGGCTGAAGACGATATTGTAGACGAAGTCATGGATTTTGGTGAAGTAGCCAATGCAACTAAATGGTTTAGTGTGTTAGGAGAGGAAGATAAACAAAAGTTAGAAGTGGCTCAGTTAGAAAACTTCTCATCTTTCAACTTAAGTCCAAGAGACTATATGTCTAAATTTCCTCCTGAACCGAATACTAGATTTATGAATAAATGGAGAACCGGTCAAGGCTCCAACAACAGAACTGTTGAGACATTGTCACAGGTAAAACCTGGTCTCAATGAAGATACTATTAAACTTTTAATGCAGGAAGTATCAATGAATTTGGATAATAAAAATAGAGTTGCCAAGATAGCAAATGGTTATGAAAAGCAAGTCTGTCAAGAGACACTAGATTTCTTGCAACAATATGACTTTAGTGCTCTCGAGGGAACAGGTTCACAAGAAGAACTTGAGACAGTACAAGAACCACCGGTTCAATTAATTGCTCATGAACCAACCAATGAGCAACAACAAGTTCCAATAGAGACGTTCACGACTAGTGAACAACTAAATCTGGGAGAAAAAGCTCTACCAAATGAACAAGTACTGGGAGAGTTGTCGGTCAAGATGACTACTGATAAAGGGTCAAATGAGGCAGAGATCACTAAGGATAAGCAACAAGCAACTCAAGAGAAGCACACGGAGGAAGCACGACTAGAAGAAGAGGTACTACCGGACGGGGAAGTACAGCAAGAAGTAGCAAGACCAGAAGAAATGGTCCTACCAGAAGAGGTGGTACAACCAAAAGAGGTAGTACAACTGGGAGGGGAAGAAAATAAAGAACAACAGAACAAACAGGAACAAGAGTTACCTGTACATACTGAACAGGAAAAGCCTGCAGTAGAACAACCGATACTGGAACCAAAGCAAAAGGAACAGGTTGATGTTCCAAGCTCATCCTCATCTAAGAGCAAGTTAACCTTTGCAGCAAAAACTGAAGTCAAGAAGAGCAAAGTTAGCGAAATTCTATTTGACATAAGCAAGATGTCAATTAGGCAACTAAAGGAGCTCACAGAGAGGAAACAGGACATGTTCCTCACTAGTGTAAGGAAAATCCTGTACAACTTTATACAGGATGCAAATATTGATGAAGATGAACCTGTAATTGATCAATTGGAGATTTTGGCACAAGCAATAGGAGTTGATGTCACCGATCCAGAGATAGTTCCCATTGATCATTATGAAAAGAAGAGAATAGAAATTATCCATAAACAAGTTGAAGAGACAAAAGTAACAGTATCTACAAACATAACGGTACTCCAGCAACAGTTATAGGTTGCAGGAAGTCTAATGACAAGGACTTCAAACTTCGATGTTTTTGTTCAAGATATCACAGAGAAGTCATCTAAGACTTCTGAAGACATAAGAGTTCTTTCTTTGCAATTTGATGTAAAGAACACATCTGCAACAAATTTCAGTAGGGAAAAGACAAGCCTAGCCCTCATTCTAAGAAAGGCATCTGAAGATAGAACTAAGAGAATCCAAGATCTCATTGGATTCCAATTATTTCTTGCCCCAACATTTGATCTAATGCAAAGGACTGCAACAGAGGCTGACACCCTGATCAATGAGCCGGACCATAAGACTGTAGAAGACATAGAGAATATAATTGTATCGCTGAAAGCAGCATAGAAAAATTTGGAACATGTCACCAGTCAATGGAATCCTTTTCTTAAAACAGCGAAGAAAATTGACAAGGATATCTTCACCAAGCTACAGAGGCAATCCAGAGGCATAATCCTTTGTCCTATGGACGCAAAGAGGCGAAGAAGATGGAGAACTGGAAGAATATTCGAAAGGGAAGGTCAGAATACAACGTAGATTCAGCTACAAAGTAGAAGGAAGAATTACAGCACAAGCGAAGGGCAAGTCTACATGACAAGGAATGAACAGTGATGAGAGAGTGATGTTTTGCCACCAATACCAAAGGGGAAGATTGTTGGCATATTTAAGTTGTCATTGGATAAGTTTAAGGAAAACATCAATCCCACTGGTAAACCGGTGGACTACTCATACTCCTTGAAATGTACCGGTAGACCTAACAAAGTATATGTATCAGTAGACCAAACAGAGTGTCTACAACCGCTCTTTTAAAACATACAGGGGATGTATGAACAATCGGGTACAAGATCTATACCAGTCGAAAGCATGATAATCCGCACCAGATTATGCGGAGCTGTTTCAGTTGAAACCGGATTATATGGAGTGTTCACAGTTAAAACTAAAATTAGCTTTTTAACAGGAGTTAGTTTTATTTCTACGCGGATGTTTTAAGGTAAACTCAAGATCATTTTGCAAGTTCTTTGCATGCATGATTTATAGGTGAGTTTACAGCTTGGCGGAACTGTGAGACGTGTTCTTTAACAAGATTAATGTCTTATAAATACTAGTCACAGAATACACAAAAGTTGTTGAAAATAAAGAGCAGGAGAGAGATATCTTCTGAGAGAAGCTGCGGTCACAAGAGGTGAAAGGCAGAGAGGTTCAACAGCCAAGCAGAGCGGAAAGGGTAACAGGTATGATCTTATCAGACAGAAAGTGTCATAACAGATCATTGCTTTTACATTGTTAAAGCATATTCAAATCCCTCTATCAGGGTAAATCCTAACAGGAGCGTTGTACAAATCCCTTAACCGCGTAGCATCTTAATTGGTGTTGAAAGTCCTTTTGCAAGGCGACTCCTAATAAAGTCGAGATCTTAACAAGTCTTCTATCAAATCCCTTTACCGGGTAGCACTCTTACAAGTGCTTTGTAAACTCTTCACAAAGCAACTTTATTACTACAGTAGTAAAGTTGTGGGTTCTGTTTCACCATGTTTTTACTCCTTCTAACCGAGGGTTTCCACCAATACATGCTGTGTTGACCTGTGTATTTCTATTTTTGTTAATGAGTGATTGATTATATTCTGCTCAATTCTAAAAGAATATATATATATTTTTTAATTGGAATAGAAATGGAGTATACTGATTCACCCCTTCGTCTCAGTAACCGGTTAGGAATAGCATTTGGTATCAAAGCCATTTGGTTCTCAAAGATATAAAGCTTAACCGCTTGAATAAAAGATCATGGAGGGTTACAGGTATCAAACGCAACTTGAGGAAGCCAATGACATCATTACCTCTCTTGAGAATAGGCTAAGAAGATCCCTTACTACAAGAAAGGAGTTGGCTCTGCAGTTGAGTGAGAGCAATGAAACGATTGAGGAACTCTCTGGGCAAAGTGGATCAGATGAAGCTGAGGAGGTAGTCTCTGAGCTTATGGAGAAGAATCAGATCCTAACTGATCAGATCGCCAACCTGAAAAGGGAGCAGGAAAATAATGCCCTAAGAATGACTGAATTAATTGAGAAAAAGAGAAAAGTTGAAGATGAAAGAAACAGTGCAGTGAAATCACTAGCAGCCTCTGAGAGAGCAAGAAATCTGGAAGAAGCAATAAGAGAAAGTGATCTTGTTGTTCTGCAACTTCAAGAAGACATGCAGATAGCCACTCAAGAAAATGCAAACATGCAAAAGAATTGGCATGATAAAAATGATCATGCAAGAGGCTGGCAATTGAATTGTATCAACTAAAGCAGCAAATAAAAGAACTCGAGGAAAGAAATGAGACACTCAGAAGATACAAAGAAAGTTCAAAAAAGCTTGATAAGCAACTTGTTGATGTCAGTTTTGTACCACTACATAACATATAGAAATTGAATACTTGATATAGAATACCAAACACTCAACTCTCTCTTGAAAATTATATACTCATGAAGAACATGAGAAAACTCCAAGGTTCTTACACCTGTGGATACCAACTCAGTTATATTAATGTGATTTGCTGGTTAATCACGTAGGCGGGCTTACGTTGTTCTTTCAAAGATAACTTGGTGGTACTTCACTTGCTTCACTTGTTCTTTTCTCCTTGATCACTTTCACTTTCAACTACTCCTACCACTAACTGCTTACTGCTCTACTACTACTCCTATGAATGAAGAAATTAGCAAATGGACGGGGATCCAACCAAATGAAAGCTTGCCTGCAGCGCTACCTCCATTGGTGCAATGATTCAAAGGGATACTCTTAGAATTTTCACACTAACACCTATCTTCCAACCCAACTTGAAGTACAAGCGAAAAGATGAAATGCTAGTATAACTTGGGAGCGATTAGACTAGATTACCACACAAGGCTTCCTAACAAGCCGCTAGGATGCTAGTGGCCTAGTATATAGATCCCTATCAAACATTCACTAACATCACCATACAACTAGCCATCTACTTCTATTCTGACAACATGAAATGAAATCCTACTTTAATTTGAGAGATGAGAAGAAACATGCAATACACCAAAATGATCATGTGTATCCACCATGCAAACCACAACAATGAATAGAGAACAATTTTGATAGTATTTTGGCAACAATTCTCCAACATAACTCCTTTTACAAATGAGAACAAATGGTCTTATATAGAGACTCAAAATTACGAGTGACCAAGATTATGGGGCAAAATCAAGGGCCAAGATTAAACCATACAAACCCTAATTAGGGTTACCATCTTTCAACCAATTACATGAGGGCACCAAATTTGTGGGCCAATGAGAAAATTACTATAATCTGTCAACCAATGAGAACATAGGACACTTGGCATGATTTGATTGCATGCACACAAAATTGCCACCTCATCAACCTTATCTTATAAATTTATTTAATCCTTGAGATGAGGTGAAGCCTTGGATGCTTGAGCTCGTCCTTAGAAACTTTCTCATCACCGCTTCAACTTGCTTGTACCTAATGTCCTGACCTTGAAAGAGTGAGGTCTCTATGCACTTGGGGTAATCTTGCCTTGGCCTCGGTCGCTTGTCTGGATGTGAACCTTCTTGCAATTTGAGAGCCTTGCTCTTGGCCACCGCCTTGAAATCAAACTTGACCTCTTCAACCTTTCATTTCGCTTTCTTCCTTCATTATCCCTGCCTTCCTTTAACCTTCCTAGTCTTCCCTAACCTTCCTACTTGAATTCGGTTTGCATGCACCCCCCTCTGCTTCAATACTCTTGGGTTCTGGGGGAACCTGCCTTGGCCATACCTCCCTCTCAAATCTAACCAAACTAGCTTGCATGAATAGCCAAGCCTTGCCTAGCCTCAAATATCTTCAAATCTCTTCCAATCTGCAATGAAACCTGCCTCCTCACTAATGTTTTCCTCTTTGGCTAACCCTTGAATGTCTTCAACTGTTCGGACTGCCACAACCTCGCCCCTTGGCATAAGCATTTGCCTCAACCATAGTGGTGCAGTGCATCTCCTCAAAATTGGATTTGGTTTGACTAGCAAAGCATCACCAACAGTCTTCCATTCAAATAGAAGAGTTAGGACCCCATGTAGAATTGCTTCCGACTTTGCACTATCCTAAGTTGCAACTCTAAATTCACGCTAATGATCCTAGCCCAATCAAAATTTATTTTTCCATTCTCAATTCCTTCAATAAAATAATACATCCAAGGATCAAACTGCATACCTTGAGCGGAGACCATGACTTGGTTGAGAAACACAACAAGATCGTCATACTCTGATTTGAAATCTAACCTAGTGAGCCTCGATGACTTGGTGACTCCCTTCTTGCCTTCGTGCAACCAATTCTCAACTGTACCATGTCCACTGTACCGATGTTGGTGTCACTGACTTGCTTCAATTTTGAGAAGAATGTGGTCTTGGGCATCTTGTTTTCCTTGTCTTTCCTGGTATTCATTCCCTTTGGGTTCTTGCTCGCACTAGCATCCGCCATCCTAGCCCTTATTTCTGCCCCTTCTTTCTACAGTGAGGTGGGAATACACTTATCTCTGCCCCTCCAATCCTAGGGATGGACTAGCACTTATATCTCCTTTCTTCAAATCCTAGATGAAAACTACACTTATATCTCCCAACTTCAACCCCTAGATGAAATGATGAAGTGATGAATGGATGATGCAAGCAAGAAAATAGGGAAAATGTACCAAACAAGAACAAGGAGAAAATTTGCCTTTTAGACCAACCTTCACCCTCAAGCATGAAGATCCTCCTCTACACCAACAAATTCTCCTCCAAAGAAGAAGAAGACAACATCAAAATGCACTCCTCCACCAAAAGAAGAAAATCACCCCTTGCTAAATGCACTCCTTGCAAAATTTCGCTCTTTTGCTGCTCCAAGAGCTCCTCCTTGGCTGCCAAGAGACAAGTGAAAAATGAATAAGAAAATGAGGAGACAAGCCCTCCCTTTATACTAAATTTTTGCATCTTCAAATAGGGCCGACCTGCATTGGAGGGAAAATAAAATTAATTAAATTGTCAAACATATAACCCAAATTAAATGCATTAAATCACACAACCTTGGGTATTCAATTTTAATTTAAAATTTGGGCCAGCCTATTGCAAAAACAAAAATCTGTGCAATAGCATGTTAATTTTCTTTTTAAAAATAATGAATTTGGGCCACTCCAAAAAACGATGCATATGGGGCCCCTAAACATTGAAATTAACCAAGCCATGGCCCCAAAAAAAAATTAATTCACTTACCCCAAAAAAAATCGATTTAAGGAAAGGGCAGATTTAAATTAAGAGAGCCACTTGCATTGAATTGTGCAAAATTATGGGTTTAAATTAGCAAAATCCGAAATTATCATAGGCCTTAAAATTGAAATTTTGAAAAAAGGTCATTCAAGGCTCTAATATAGCTTTAAACCTTCCCCATTGTGGACCCAATAACTTACCTTGAATTTCACACCTCTTAGGCCTTAAAATACATTGAATTTAACACACAAAGGGGCCCAAATATTTCTAAATTACAAACACTCAGCCCAAAAATATGATTTTATTTATTTTAAAATTGCCAAATTAATGCATAAAAATCACAAGTGGGGCTGGAATTGATGGCTGCCTTGGGTGATGAAAAATTTATATTTGTTGTACCCAATACCAAGCAAAAATAAAAAATGGGAAGGGGCTGCCAGCGGTAACTTTTTTTCATTTTATAAATTTAGAATTTTTCCCAAGAAAAATTGATTTTAGCCCATTTAAATCATAACAACACCATCCCAAAATCAAAATCTGCCAACCAATTAAAATTCAAATAAATTTCAATTCCATTTCCAACTTTCATTTACTCTTTTTCCCCATTTAAAATTTCGAAAATCTCACTTGGCAATTTAAATTTTTATTATTTTTCAATTCAAAAAATTATTTAGCAATTTAATTTCCATTTGGCAATTAATTTCAAATTTGGCCATTTAATTTTTCATTTAATCTCCATTTTCACCACCCAAAAATTTACAAAGTTTCCCCAAAAATATCCAAATTCACAATTAAATTTTGGAAAATGTTCAAGTTATGCAAGTATATCAATTTTCCAAAATTCATCCAAGTATTAAAAAATATTGCAAATTTATCGTCTCAAAACCCCAGGGTTCCTCCAAAACTCGCTAAGGCATCCGAATACCCAGATCTAGGAAAATTGTCAAAGCCCACTCAAAAATTGGGAGCTCCCCAAATTCTTTGGGGCGATGGTGTGAAAACCTCACAACACAACTAAGAGCTCAAAGAAATCACAAGGATCCCATAGGACTTGGGTTCACCAGTCAAAGCACCAAAGAAATCAATGTGTCATCTGGAGTCAAGAAAAGCAAGAAGGAAAAGAAGAAACCATTGGAACAAAAGGGTAAAAAGACCAACACCTCTTGCAATCACTGTGGCAAACCCGACCATAAAACAACTAACTGCACAAATGCTACGGTAAAACCAACTACCATTAACAGTCACTGCAGAAACTGTTACAAGTATGGCCACAAGACCTAAGAATGTAGGTCTCATCCCAACAGTATGTACAATCGAAGAAGGGGAGGCTTCGAGGGCTATTGCTATGCATGCAACAAGTTTGGACACAAAGCTGATGAATGTAGATCCAACACAATGGCATTCAGATCCCCATCCAGACCGATATTCCTTGAGAGGAATGAAAACTGGAGCACAACCAATTGTGCTAACTGTGGCATGTATAGCCATAATGACTCTCGGTGTCATTCACCCAAGAAAAGAAGGGTAAATCCATGTAAGGCAACCAGGATAGTCTATTACACCTGGAACAAAGTTGGACATCTGCCCAAAGATTGTAGAAACCGGCCAGTAAACAAAAGAAGAGGATCGGTCAAACCGGTAAATAAGACCTTGTCTCCCAAACAAGAGGACAACAAAGGAAAACAAACCAAGAAAGAATTCAAGAAGATCTGGTTCAAAAAGGAATCAAAGAGCTCCGCTAAGGAGAAGACAGAAGGAAGATCATCATTTGTCGATGGTGATATCTCTTCAGCACACTAAGCCCAAAAGGCTTAGAGGGAACCGATAGCCCATCTAATGTTCCCAGTAAGACTGGTGAGCATTTGAATAACACAGTCAGTAAGTAAAACTGGAAGAGGGTACCGGTCTATGATTTGAATGGAACAGGTAAGTGCAGTCATTACAACCGATGTTTTATCAACAGGTGAATATTTGGAACCGGTTGTCAAAGAAACGATTAGGTTAGGTAATTAATGTTTTAGCCGTTAACAAAATGTTACCATTTGGAAATTACCGTTAGATCTTAAGTCCATATAAGTAAAGGAAGATTACTCATTTCACTTTACTTTGCGAATTGTGTTTTGTGATTTTTAATGATTGAGTAATATTCTCGTGTTTTGATTCACAGTCATTCATAAGTTATTGTTTGTAAGACCGATCAAGCGATTCTTTGCTAACCGATCAATAGCGATGGCATCTTCATCTTTTGGCGTTATCCTGATCCAAGGCAATCAATTCGACCGACCCGTTTACGATATCACGGCAGTACAGAACAGGGAAAAAATGACATGTCTAGTGCACTTTCATCTGTGCCAAATGGAGTTATGATGACTGAAGATGTCAAAGCTTTTATACATGATAAACAACAAAAATTGGGTGAAACTTTCATCCAGAGCGAGAACCTCTCATTGTGCACAGATGGAAAGCTCCGGGATAAATATGCGAAGATAGTATCTTCAAGGTTGATAAATGGAGTCTTCTATCCAACCGTGTTTCGACAAGATTGGATACGACTGGTTCTCAGTCGTTTACATGAACCTGGTTTCTGGCTTGCGAAAGGCAAATGCACTCAAATCACCAAGGAGGATTTGCATACAGTGACCGGGTACAGCGACAAAGGGGAAGCCCTCACCCTAAGAACCATTTCGAATGTCGTCGCAAAATTTATAAAAATCAAAATCTGACAATCGGTTGATGACCGTTAATGATATTGAAGGAGTTTTGTTTGCTTCTGCAGTGATAGGTTATAAAATTTATCAATCTAGCAATGTCAACAGTGTGCAAGGAGGAGCGATTCATGCCGCTCACCGGATCATGTATGACAACGCACAGTATGACCTTTGTGCCATGCTTCGAGGGTAGATTTTTGAGAATTTAAAGAAGCTCGATATAGTGAAGAAGTTCCTGAAATATGGAACCCTATTGGTCTGCTTATTCTTTTATTATTCGAATTAGTTTCCAAGAATAGGCAAGGTGACATGGGAAACCATTAGACCAGTTATGATTCAGCTCAGTGATATGGCCAACAAATTGGGAAACCAGCTTAGTAAAGTCATGAATGACTATTTTGAGGCATTCCAACGGAAGATGCACGCCAGGGAAAGGATTCCCTCAACTATTTTTGACTCCTACAAAGACGAGGTGTGTTTCCTAGTCTTCACCGAGCACTGCATCATTCAAGCTATGGAACCTAAAACCTAAAATCAGTTATGCGCCAGAACTAGGATATGAGATATCTACAAAGACAGTTAAGGCATATGCAGATGCCCTACAAGATAGTGATCTGGATCTGTCAACCTAACGGTTTGGGACCTTTGAAGAAATGCAGGACAATCTGAAGAAAAAGGCACCGATTAAGAATGTATATGTCAAAAGGTCTCCCACTCCAAGGAAAAAGAAATCTACTGAAGAGAAACCTAAGGTGCAAAGAAAGAGAGCACAACAAGTGCCCAAGGCTCAAGCGAAAGAAACTGAAGAAACAGAAATTGAAGACACAACTCCTTTGCTTCGCAAGAGGAAATCTGCAAACCTTGTTAGGAGTTGCCTAGTTACAGGACTTTGAACATCTACAAAGATGTTACCCTGTTAGGGGATTTTACAAAGAACCGATTAGGTTCACCCTAATAGAGGGATTTCAATTTGCTTTCATTCCTTATAAAAGCAATGATCTTATTTTGACACTGACTGTCTGAATAGATCATACCTATTGATCTCTTCTCCGGTTTGTCTGGTTGTTGATCTCTCTTTCTTTCTTCACCTCTGTGCCTACAGCACTTCTCAGAAGATATCTCTCCTCTACTCTATGCAATCATCAACTATCAACAACATTTTTCTTTGCGTCCTATGACCTATATTTATATAAGAGTTCATCGTAATGAAACCCTTAACTCATAGAACCGTCAAGCTGCAAACTCCGCATTAAATCATGCAATCAGCAAAAAGCTATGCGCTTTGATCTGGAGTTTACCTTCCAAAAACATCTGCAGGATTAAAACTAACTTCTGTTAAAAAGCTAACTCTACTTCTAAGCGGTGGATGTCTCGTATAATCCGGCTTTTAACTTAAACTGTAACTAAAACTGATCCATAAAATCCGGATCGGATCTATCTTGTAGTTAGACCGGTATACCCTTAAACCCGGTTTGTCCCTGTATGCCTCATAAGACCGGTTCTGAGTTCTTGATTCGGTCTACCGGTGTATCTATCAAAATAGTCAACCGGTGCATACATTCTGTTCTTCATCTTCCGGTGTCGTCTAAGTAATGTGAGTGACTGAAGACCCTTTACCGGTGTGAGGTTTGTGAAATACACTAATGACAACTCATATTGCTAACAATCTTCCCCTTTGTCATTGGTGGCAAAACTATGCACAAGCTTCACAAACTTTACTCACTTACTAATAACAGTACCTTGTATCGGTAGAACGCTACTTCCCCTGATTGAATGCTCTGGTAGAACACTACTTCCCCTGACTGAATGCTCCGATAGAAAAAGTTATGTCCTGTACTGTAATGTGTTCTTTGCACTGGTTCTGTCCTGTACTGTGTTTTCCTTCCTATGTATCTTCTTCCCCTTTTTGCCTCCAAAGGACAAGGGGTAAAACATATCTTCACAGTTGAAGCTTGGTGAAGATATCCTTGTATATAGTTCTGCCTGAATAAAGAAATGGTGCTCATTGACCCATTACATATTCTGAATTCTTTTGGGCTGCTGTCAGAGAAATAATGATATTCTCCATGTCTTCGCCAGTTTTGTAGGCTGGTTCATTAATTAGATCTTCAAGAGAAGATGTTATATTCATGATGTCAAATGTTGGTGCCAAAAAGACTTGAAATCCAATAATATCTTGGATCCGCTTATTTTTCTCTTCAGCAATTTTTCTCAGTGCAAGAGTTAAACTTGTCATTTCTCTGTTGTAGGATGTTGCAGTCTTGCTCTTAATATCAAACTGAGAGGACAAGGCTTTAATCTCTTCTGTTACCATGGCAGACTTTTCTGACAGATCTTGCAAAAATACTTCCAAGTTTGATGTTTTGCTCATCAAACTTCCTACTTCTTGAAGTTGTTGTTGGAGAATTCTCAGGTTGGTTGTCACATTCACCTTAATCTCTTCAACCTGTTTGTGGAGTATCTCCACTCTTTTCTTCTCGTAATGGTCGATCACCACTGTTTCCAGATCTGTGAGATCCTCATCGATTACCTGTGCCAACACTTCTAGCTGATTGATGACTAGTTCATCGCTATCGACGTCAGTATCAAGAACGAACTTACATAGAATGTTCTTTACAGTGGTTAGGACCATGTCCTGTTTTCTTTTGGTCAGCTCTTTGAGCTGCCTGATTGACATCTTGCTGATGTCTACCACTGTATCGGTAGTTTTACTCCTTTTTGCTTCCTTCTCCTCGGCAAACGACAACTTCCTTTTAGAGGAGGAGCTTGGAATGTCTCCTTGTTCTTGTTGTCCTTGATCTTGCTCCGGTTTAAGTTGCTCGGTGTGGACTAGGATGTCTTCGTCTTGTCCCTTATTATCTCTTATTCCTTGATGAGCTCTGTTCTCCGGTTGAACTTCTCCTTCTAGTAGATTTTGTTCTTCAAGAGATTTTTCTCGGTCTGAGCTTCTTCATCCGGTTGCTTATTGACGTCAGCATCTTGTTCTCGTTCTCCCGTGGGACTTCTTTTTGTTGTTGCTCCTCAGCTGTATGAAGTTCTCCCATGGGTATATCAATTTCTGCCTCTTGTTCAATATTTATTTGTGCATTAGTTATGAACTCTTCTGTTTGAGCTTTTTCCTTTTCAGTAGAAGATGCTTCACCAATTGTGGGTCTAACCAGTGGTGCTTGCATTTGGGCAGTTTGATCCTAAGGACCTAGTTTATCCAATGCACTGAAGTCATACTTAAGCCAATAGTCTAGAGTTGCTTTGTAGACTCGATTCTCCTATCCGTTTAATATTTTTGTAACTCTGTCAAATGTCTTTAAGTTCATGGATGCTTCTTCTAATAGAACTTTATTCTCTCTTCGTTGAATACAGGTTTGACCTTAAGCAATGTTTCCCTTGTGATTCTAGTGTTTATGCCTAGACCGATTTTCCATTTTGATTGTAGCCTGTTATTCAGTTCTAGTGGGAACTTGGACCTATAGTCCCTTGGAGTCCTATTATAATCCATGAAAGTTTCTACTATCCCTACAATTAGCTTTCGTTTGTCCTCTTCGTTTAGTACACTGTACCACTTTGTAGCATTATCTACTTCTCCAAAGACCATTACCTCAGTAATTATATCATCAACATGCATAGGTTTAATGTTACCTTTGCTTGGAGAGATGAGAACTATTGGATTCACTGCCTGACCTTTCGTTAAGTCCACTAATGTCGGTGCTTCTTCTCCAAGTACTCCTTTCCCTTTACCGGTGTCAGCTCCCGGTTTAGCTGTCGTTCTTTGAGCTGCTTCTTGTTTTTCTTGATGCTAGGTCTGAAGAAGTTTGGTCCATAGTGCTACTTCTTCATTATGTACTTTCTCAACTTCTCCAATAAGCATGAGACCTATCCTTTTTATGGTTGCGAAAGTTTTCTAATGATGTTCAGCTTGTTCTATAGCTTCTTGTAGAGTAAGGTGATTCTGGACCAATAAAAGAGCTTTTATCCTTAGCTCCTTTTCTCTATCTTCTGAGGCTTTCCACTGGGCTTCATTATTTTATAGATGTTAAGGTAGAGTCGTGTGCAGTCCACCGGGATGAAGATTGAATTTATGGAGGTAGAATGCTACGGCTTCTTCAACTTTTCCTTTGTCTTCATCATTGGCTAGTTCATATCTTCTTCTAACAGAACCTAAATGCTCAAATTCTTTCTGTCCTGCCACAATTTCGTCAATTGTGAGCTTGGCTTTTCTAGGTGGATCCTCCTTTGCCATTTTACCGGTTTTCTTCTTTCTAATCAGAGGAACTGTGTCCTCGGTCTCTGTCTCTTCTAGTTCTTCCTCTTGGATGCTGGGCGCCGGTTCTACTTTCTTCCTCCAACCCTTGGGCTGTTCTGTCGCCGGTTTCTTCTTTGGTGTGGGCGTCCTTTTGTAGACAATCTTGATTGGTGCCCTTTTTGACAAATTCTGAAGAATCTCAGTATATGTGCCAAACCGATGGTTTGGCACCGAGATCCAAATTTGCATCATTTAGTGCATCGGCATATGCCTTAGCAACTTTGGCAGAGATCTTGTAACCCAGCTCAGGAGCATATGCATCTCTTGGTTCCACTGCTTGAATGATGCAGCTGTCGGTGGTAACCAGAAAACATACTTCATCCTTGTAAAGGTCAACAATAGTTGACGGTACTCTCTCTTTCGTGCATCTTCAATTGAAACTCTTCAAAATGTTCAGTCATCGCTTTGCTTAACTGATCTCCCAGTCTGTTAGCCATTTCAGTGATTTGATGCATGACCGGTTTATCAGTTGTCCAAGTCACTTTACCGATACCTGGGAAGAAATCCAAGTAGAAAAAGTATAGGCACATCAGGAGGGTTCCATACTTCATGGATTTTTTTTTACAACTCCAAGCCTCTTCGTGTTTTCAAATATTTGGCTCTGAAGCATTGCACAAATGTGGTATTGGGCATTCTCGTGCATGATGCGGTGCGCAACATGAATTGCACTACCCGGTATGCTATTCCAGTTGCTTGACTGATAAACCTTGTATCCGATGACAGCAAACACAAAGCGTACTCCATCATCTTCAATGTCATGCACAGTCATAAGTCGACCATCAGACTTCGACTTGGTCAGCTTGTTGACAACGGTATTGGCGATGGTGCACAGGGTTAGCGCTTCCCCTTTATCACTATATCCAGTTACTCTGTGGAGATCTTCTTTGGTGATCTCGTGACATGCGCCTCTGGTGAGCCAAAAACCTAGTTCGTGAAGATGACTCAGCACCAATCTGACTTGGTCTTCCCGGAAGATTGCAGGGTAACATACACCATTTATTAATCCGAATGATACTAGATTGGCGTATTTGTCAAGAAGTTTCCCTTCTTCACATAGTGACAGATACTCTCCTTGAATATAAGTTTCTCCCAGTTCTTCTATTTGGCGTGAATAAACACTGTAACATCCTCGGTCAAGAGGACTCCTTTGGTATAGAAGAGAGCGCTCCAGCCATGCCGTTTTCTCTATTCTGAACCGGCAAGATGTTGTATGCTGGCCTGTCCACCTAATCTCCTTTGATCAATTTTACGGTAGCGAAAGATGAGGCCATACTTGCTAACTGATAATTTGCAAAGAGTAGCTTAGATCGATATTGCAAATAGTGATTCTCAGTGATCAAGACGCGACAATAATATTTAGCACAAGAATTCGTAAATAATACAATAAGCAGAGTGAAAACTTGTGAGTAATTCTCCTTTTTTTTATAGAGTTAGGTTATAACGGTAACTATTTGTTAAACGACTATAGTAATAAATGTCTTACCTAACTTTACTTTCCGTTTTCCCAACCAGTTAATTATAATTTTCCTTACCGATTTTTCCTTGCAGACAGAGTGAGTCCAATTCTCACCAGTCATACCGGGAATGGTAGGGAATCTACCGGTTCCCTCTAAGCCTTCACGGCTCAGTTTGCTGATGAAATATCACCATCAGCAGATGGTGATCTTTCCTCTGTCTTCTCTTCAGTGGGGCTCTTTAATTCTTTTACTAACCAAATCTGTTTGACTATTTTCTCAATCTTCTCTTCCATGTTGGTTTTTTCTTCAGGTTTGACCGGTTCCTTCTCCTTACTGGATACCCGATTCCTGCACTCTTTGGCTTTGTGTCCAACTTTGTTGCAATGATAGCAAACTAACCCGGTTGTCTTTCTTGGGTACGTTCTTCCTGTGTTGGTTGACTTGTCCCAAGAGCCATTGTAATTTTGTGATCCACGGTTCATACAGTTGACTGTACTCCGGTTCTTGTTTCTTTTGGTGAATAACGGCTTTGGGGATCTAAATGTCATTGTCTTGGATCTGCATTCTTCTGCCTTGTGTCCAAATTTGTTGCATGCATAGCAGTGGCCCCTAAAGCTTCCACTGCTACTACTGGACATAGATATGGGACTGGACCAGCACTCACTGGTCTTGTGACCATTTTTACAGCAGTTCTTGCAATGACTGTTGTTGGTCCTTACCGGTGCATTTCTGCAATTGTTAGTTTTATGACCCGGTTTCCAACAATGCTTACAAGATGCGTTAAGGATATTCTTACCTTTTTGTGCTACCGGTTTCTTCTTATCCTTCTTGATTGCTTTTGCCCTAGAAGGCTCACCATTTTCATTGGTAACTTCACCAGTGAATCCAAGACTGGTTTGATCTTTATGCCTTCTTTGAGCTTTAAGTTGTTCATCAAGCTTGGTCGACTTTTTATTGTATCTTTTCAAATTTTCATTTGTTTCTTCAAGTTCGTTCATTTGTTCCCTCAGTTGATACAATTCTAAAGACAGTCTATTGCATGCTTCATTCCTGTCATGCCAACCTTTCTACATGTGAGCATTTTCTTGGGTGACACTCTGCATGTCTTCTTGAAGTTGTAGGATGATAAGTTCATTTGCTCCTACCGCTTCCACTGCCCGGTCCCTTGCTTTCTCAGAAGTTGTCAAGGACTTGACTGCTGAGTTCCTTTCATCTTCAGCGTTTCTCTTTTTCTCGATTAGTTCAATCATCCTCAGGGCATTGTCCTCTTGGTCTCTCTTAAGATTAGAGATCTGATCAGTCAGGATCTGATTCTTGTCCATGAGTTCAGATATTGCCTCCTCGGCTTCATCAGATCCACTCTGCCCAGAGAGCTCATCAATGGTTTCATTGCTCTCATTTAACTGTAACGCTAGCTCCTTTCTCCTGGCAAGTGATCTCCTCAATCTATTCTCCAAAGATGTAATGATGTCATTGGCTTCCTCGAGCTGTTCCTGATACCAGTAAACTTCCATGATCTTTCTCTCGAGCTGTTAGGCTTAGTAGCATAGAGAACTTGACTTTGATACCAATTGTTAGTACTAAACCGGTTACTGAGAGGGGGGTGAATTAGTAAATATTATCTTTTTGTCAGTTTAAAACTTGTAAACAGCTCATTGAATGTAAAACAAAATGTAAACAATCATTCACAAGCATAAACAGAATCACACAGATCAACACAAGTATTTATACGTGGAAACCCTCGGTTAGAAGGAAAAAACCACAGTGAGACAAAGCTCACAACTTCACTATCGCAGAATGAAGGCACCCTGTTAGGAGCTTACAAAAGCACAGATTGAACTGCTACCCGGTAAAGGGATTTTACAAAAGATCTGTTAAAATCTGAACCCTGTTAGGAGTTGCCTGGTTACAAGACTTTGAACATCTACAAAGATGTTACCCTGTTAGGGGATTTTACAAAGAACCGATTAGGTTCACCTTGATAGAAGGATTTCAATATGCTTTCATTCCTTATAAAAGCAATTATATTATTTTGACACTGACTGTCTGATTAGATCATACCTGTTGATCTCTTCTCCAGTTTGCATAGCTATTGATCTCTCTTTCTTTCTTCACCTCTGTGCCTACAGCACTTCTCAGAAGATATCTCTCCTCTGCTCTATGCAATCATCAACTATCAACAACATTTTTATTTGCGTCCTATGACCTATATTTATATGAGAGTTCATCATAATGAAACCCTTAACTCATAGAACCGCCAGGCTGCAAACTCCGCATTAAATCATGCAATCAACAAAAAGCTATGCACTTTGATCTGGAGTTTACCTTCCAAAAACATCCACAGGAATAAAGCTAACTCCTATTAAAAACATAACTCTACTTCTAAGCAGTGGATGTCTCATATAATCCGGCTTTTAACTTAAATTGTACCTAAAACTGATCAATTAAACCCGGATCGGATCTATTTTGCAGTTAGACCGGTATACCCTTAGACGCGGTTTGTCCCTTAAACCCGGTTTGTCCCTGTATGCCTCATAAGACTAGTTCTGAGTTCTTGATTCGGTCTACCGGTGTATCTATCAAAATAGTCAATCGGTGCACATATTTTGTTCTTCATCTACCGGTGTCGTCTAAGTAATGTGAGTGACCGAAGACCCTTTACCGGTGTGAGGTTTGTGAAATACACTAATGACAACTCATATTGCTAACAATTAATGTCTTATAAATACAGGTTAGGGAATACACAAAAGTAGTTTTTGAAAATACAGAGCAGGAGAGAGATATCTTTTGAGAGAAGCTACAGTCACAAGAGGTTGAAGGCAGAGAGGGTCAACAGCGAAGCAGAGTGGAAAGGGTAACAGGTATGATCTTATCAAACAAAAAGTGTCATAACAGATCATTGCTTTTACATTGTTAAAGCATATTCAAATCTCTCTATCAGGGTGAACCCTAAGAGGTTCGTTGTATAAATCCCTTAACCAGGTAGCATCTTAATTGGTGTTGAAAGTCCTTTTGCAAGGCGAGTCCTAACAGAGTCAAGATCTTAACAGATCTTCTATCAAATCTCTTTCCCACATAGCACTCTTACAAATGCTTTGTAAGCTCTTCACAGGGCACCTTTATTACTATAGTAGTAAAGTTGTGTGGTTTTCTCCTTCTAACGGAGGGTTTCCACCTATACATGTTGTGTTGACCTGTGTTTTTCTATTTCTGTTTATGGGTGATTTATTATATTCTGCTGAATTCTTAAAAAATATATATATATTTTTTAATTGGAATAGAAATTGTGTTTACCGATTCACCCCACCCACCCTCAGTAACCGGTTAGGAATAGCAATTGGTATCAAAGTCATTTGGTTCTCAAAGATATAAAACTTAATTGGTTGAGTAAAAGATCATGCAGGGTTACAGGTATCAAAAGCAGCTTGAAGAAGCCAATGACATCATTGCTTTTCTTAAGAATAGGCTAAGAAGATCTGTAATGTCCCCCACTTAGCCAGTCTGCATATATGTTGTCGTTAGCCCGTTCTTTCATGGTCCCGAGGGCTAACCAGGACTTCAAAAGGGATCCTAAGGTTATTTGGCCTAGTCAAATTTAATTACAAGCCAAATGGAGTTCGTTTGTTGGGTTTTGGGGAGGATTTACTATTTTTAGTAAGCCAACAGGGGATGCAATGCCTTGGATTTTCAGTGACAGGATGTGATGCGTTTTGTTGAGCTCTTTCCGATGAGCTATCATATGTGGGATTCCGAGTTCATTTGGTATATTATTTTAATGTTTGAAGTTATAACGATAAAGTGACTATTTAATTTAAATATTATAATGTTTCATAAAGTCACTTTATAAAAATCAAGTTCCCCCCTTTAAAGGACATACATGGGCATTCATAAGGGAAAAAGGTAACATTAAAGCTCATGTTTTATCCCACATTGGCGAGACGGAAGCGTAGAACTAGTAAGGAAGGATTAAAAGAGAGAGGATAGCTCTCATTTGGCATGCTTGAAGATTGAATGAAATTGGGGAAACTGTGGAGATTATTTCTCTTTGGGCTTGGAGGACGCAAACCCTCTACGCTTTCAATCTTGACGCCATTGAAAGATATGGTCTTGAGATTTTATATTGTAGTTGCAAGATCCTGTAGCAACGAGAGTTCCTGTAGCAGCGCGATACTGTAGCAAGTTCTTGTAGCAGCGACACTGTAGCAGCGCGGTACTGTAGCAAGTTCCTGTAGCAGCCTGAGTACTGTAGCAGCGCGGTACTATAGCAGTCCGAATCACTGTAGCGCGGTACTGTAGCAGCGGGTTACTGTAGCAACAAGTTCCTGTAGCAGTCCGAATCACTGTAGCGCGGTACTGTAGCAACGGGTTACTGTAGCAACAAGTTCCTGTAGCAGTCTGAATTACTGTAGCGCGATACTGTAGCAGTCCGGAAACATTGTAGCTGTGAGTTACTGTAGCAATTTTCAGAACTATTAACACTGTTGTAGCTGCAATGGGTATGGACCATCATTGAACTCTATAGTTGATATAATGTGTTGAGTTTAATAAGATATGTTAGATATGGTAGTTGTAATTTCCTAATAATCTGAAACAAGTAATAAATGAACGGTCATTGTTATTAGCTGCATATGGTTTCATGTTGCCTTCTACTGATATCTCATATGAAATACAACAATCTTGAGGACTATTAAACAACATCAATCTGGAAAAAACATAAGAAAGACAGTTGCAGGCCAACTGTTTGACAAAATGACAGGAAGAAACAGACTCTAGAATTACAGAACTAGGCAGCATATTACAGTGGTATCAGAGCTTATCCTTCCTGCCATCCTGTTGGGTTCAGTATAAATTAAATATGACATGACAGATTGGAGTGTTCAACCATTGCCACATCACTACGACACAAGAAGAAACAGAGCATTATTGAATACTAACCGAGAGAATATCTTACCGGGAGGACGCAGTGACTCAGACGAACCGAGTGTTACAGGTGAACAGGCTGTAGAGACTATGGGGGATAGGAATATTAGGGATCCTGGTGAGGAGCGATTCCTGCAATTATTGGATACATTGACTCAAGGACAGCGATTAGCAGAGCAGAGAGCACAGGAACAGAGTCAGAGGTTGGAGCTTATGATGCAGATGATGGCTCGTCAAATGGGGTTGAATGCTAACGTGGGTGGAGGAAATAATCAGAATGGTAATAATCAGAATGGTAACAATCAGAATGGGAATAATCAGGATGGGACCTATAATGGAGGTGAACAAGTTGGGAACAATTTCGGTCATGCACCCCAGCAAGCTAGGACAGTGAGTTCGAGGCCCATGATTCCCACATTTCCTAGAGCCCCAGAGCAGCCCGTACCAGAGCCCCAGATCACTGATATACAGGACCAGTTGAGGAGAGATTGGGAAGCCGGAGGTCCAGATTTTACTGCTGCAATTACCTTTAGGGAGTATATGGATGTGCGGATGAAACATATGCCACGTGGACATGACAGGAACCAGAGCTATGAGCTACGGAAGAAAGTAGGGAAACTTCAACTACCATATTATGATGGCTCGGGGAAGTCTACAGCAAGAGCTTGGGTTCAAAAGCTTGACACTTACTTTCAATTGAACCCTATGCCTGAGGAAGAAGCTATTAAGTACGCAGCAATTCATCTGGATGGGTTAGCACACGAGTGGTGGCATCATGGTATGGTCACTATGGGTCATGCACACATTACCTCATATGTGGAGTTTACGGAGAGACTGATTGAACGTTTTGATAGGAAGGATCCAGAACTCCATTTCAAGGAGTTAGCTCAGCTTAAACAGTGGGGATCATTGGAAACATACATTTCAGAGTTTCAGAAACTCGCAGTGTTAGTAACAGATGTATCTGAACGGAGGATACTAGTTCTATTTATGGATGGGTTAGCTGATCCGTTGAGAGGATGGATTAAAGCTCTCAACCCTCCCACTTTGCAGGAAGCCATTAAGAAGGCTCGTGACATGGACTCCTCTTCAGCTTCTAAGAATAAATTCCAGGCGAAGAGTTTCCCTTCGAGGAAAGATAAGGACAGGAAACCTTTTCATAGAGAGGCTCAGCCACCTAAGGAGGAAAGTAAGAGGTTGGACAATGAGACACTTAATGATCTTAGGAAGAAGAAGCTTTGTTTTCATTGCAGGGAGCCTTGGGATTTGTCACATAAGTGTCCACTGAAGGCAAAAGCTAAGCAAATGGAATACTTTTCAGCGGAAGAGTCAGTGGATGGAGATTCAGAGCAGTCATCAGAATCAGATGGGGATGATGATAATTCTTCACATGAGGAAGCACGCAGTGATAGCACGATAGCTCAATTGTCCAGTATACAGGAGGCCGTTACTTTCAGAGTTAGGGGGACTTTGGACGGACAGAGATTTGTGGCACTCATTGATACAGGGGCAACACATAACTTCATTGATGAGAAGTTTGTGTCACGCAGAGGGCTACATACAGAGGAGCATAGGAGATTTAAGGTGATGGTTGCCGATGGCTTCAAGATTGACTGTACCGAGAAAATCTCCAACTTGCAGCTTCGTTTGGGAGATTATGACATGACAGGAGATTTCTTTGTGGTCAACATTGGTGATCAGGATATGGTGCTTGGGATGAACTGGATGAAGTCTCTGGAGGAGTTTACATTTAACCTTCAGAAAATGGAGATGAGGTTTGAGGCAAATGGTAAGAAGATAGTGCTCAGAGGATTGTCAGATGGGAAGCTTAGAGTGGTGTCACTCAAGCGGATGCAGAGTTTATTTAGACATAATCAGGGACAGTGGGCAGCAGAGTTTAGAGAAATGCCTGAGACGACAGAGCAACATAAACAGGAGTACCCGCCTGATGTACAAAAAATAATAACCAAACATACTAAGGTGTTTGGTGAGATACCTCCAGGGAGACCCCCGGATAGAGGAATCGAGCATGTTATTGAGTTAGAAGAAGGGGCTAAGCCAGTTATCATCACACCTTACCGCCATCCAAAAAGATATAAGGATGAGATAGAAAAGGCAATCAAGGAGTTGATTGACATGGGGCACATACGGCCAAGCAAGAGTCCTTTCGCTTCTTCAGTAGTATTGGTGAAGAAGAAGGATGGTACAATGAGGATGTGCATAGATTATAGGGAGCTGAACAAGAAAACAATCAAGAACCGATACCCTATCCCGCGCATTGATGAGCTTATTGATGAATTGCACGGTGCATGCTACTTCTCGAAGATTGATTTGAGATCCGGCTACCATCAGATACGGGTTAGAAAGGAGGATGTGGAGAAGACAGCTTTCAGATGCCACTACGGTCATTTTGAGTTCTTAGTCATGCCCTTTGGGTTGACTAATGCCCCCGCCACTTTCCAGTCTTGTATGAACAAAGTGTTCAGAGATCAGTTGAGGAAGTTTGTGTTGATATTTTTTGATGATATACTGATATACAACAGTTTTTGGGAGGAACATTTGGAGCATATTGATACAGTGCTCAGTATTCTAGAGAGGGAGTCATTATATGCCAAGATGAGTAAATGCGAGTTCGGGATGACAGAGTTGCTCTATCTAGGGCATATTATTAGTGCAGGAGGTGTTCGGGTTGACCCAGACAAGATTAGGGCCATTATGGATTGGCCACCGCCAAGGAACACTTCACAGCTCAAGGGATTTCTCGGGCTTTGTGGGTTCTACCGCAGATTTGTGAAAGGATTTTCACAGACAGCAGCACCACTTACAGACTTGACACGGAGAGACAGTTTTCAGTGGTCAGAGAGGGCTCAGGATTGTTTTGACAGGTTCAAGGAGCTGATGAGTACATGTCCCGTTTTGGCCATTCCAGATTTCACCAGACCTTTTGAGCTGCAGTGTGATGCCTCGGGAGAAGGCATAGGAGCTGTCCTCATGCAGGAAAAACATCCCATTGCATATGAGAGCAGGAAATTACGAGGTGTTGAGAGAACCTACAGCATCTATGACAAAGAAATGTTAGCAATCATGCACGCGCTAGCTAAGTTCAGGCAATACTTAGCGGGAAGTCGATTCACAGTTAAAACAGATCATAACAGCTTGAAACATTTCCTTGGACAAAAGGATCTTAATGACAGGCAACAAAAATGGGTGAGTAAGTTACAGGCCTATGATTTTGACATAGTCTATGTCAAAGGGAAGAAAAATATTGTCGCAGATGCTTTATCCAGGAGGCCTCATTTGCTTGCTGTTGGGATAGTCATGGATGATTGGAGAGAGATGATCTTGGCAGAATATGCTAAGGATAGTTGGGCATCTAGTGTTATTGAGGGGGTTACTCAGGATAGCCGATTTACTGTTGTAAATGATCTGATCATTTACAAGGAAAGGATTTATTTGGTACCTGGGTCTGCTATGAAGCAGAAGATTTTGAGAGCATTTCATGATTCACCATTGGCAGGACATCCAGGATTCTTTAAGACATATCGGCAGGTGAGAGAGCGCTTCACTTGGAAAGGGCTCAAATCAGAGGTGCTACAGTTTGTTAGGGAGTGCCCAGTGTGTCAGCGGAACAAACAGGAACATTCCTTTCCGGGTGGGTTACTACAGCCCCTACCCATACCAGAGAAGAAGTGGGATAGCATTTCCATGGATTTTATCACAGGGCTCCCAAAGGCACAGGGTCGGGATTGTATCTTTGTTGTGGTAGACAGATTGACGAAATTTGCACATTTCTTTGCAATTTCATCTACTTATTCCGCAGCACAGAAAGCAGAGCTATTCTTTCGAGAGGTATTTAGACTACATGGGATACCACGGAGCATAGTCAGTGACAGAGATAGCAGATTTATGAGCCACTTTTGGCAGGAGTTGTTCAGGTTGTGTGGAACAAAGCTCACTCCGAGTACCAGTTACCACCCCCAAACCGATGGGCAGACAGAGATAGTGAACAAATGGGTTGGGGGGTACCTTCGAAACTACATTGCAGGACAACAGAGGGCTTGGGTGAAGTGGCTACATCTAGGGGAGTATTGCTACAATACTTCTTTCCATATGTCTATTCAAATGTCCCCTTTCATGGCACTGTACGGGTATGATGCTCTTAATTTCTTGGATTTGTTATTTGGGGACAGTAGGGTACCTAAGGCCAAGGATCTTTTGCAGGAGTGTCAGGACATTATGCGATCCTTTAAGGAAAATTTGCAAAAGGCACAAAATCAGCAGAAGCAATATGCTGATCAACACAGGGTTGAGAGGTCTTTTGAGGTGGGAGACATGGTGTACCTCATGTTACAGCCGTATAGACAGTCCTCTCTCAAGAGGAGTGGAGCAGAGAAATTGAAACCACGCTACTATGGACCATTCAGAGTAATCAGGAGAGTGGGCGAGGTAGCTTATGAGTTGGAGCTGCCTGCAGACAGTAAAGTACATAACGTGTTCCATGTGTCACACCTTAAGAAGGCATTGGGGCACAATGTGGTGCCTTCAGTAGTATTGCCACCTCTCGATGATGAGGGGAAGCTTATCTTGGTTCCTGAAGCTATACTTGACACCAGGGAGAGGGTGCTTCGCAGGAGGACTATCAGGGAGTACCTAGTGAAGTGGAGGAACCTACCAGTTGAGGATGCAACATGGGAGGCAGAGCAGATTCTTCAGCATCCTGAGTTGAGATTGCTTGAGGACAAGCAATTTCAAGAGGGGCGGACTGTAATGTCCCCCACTTAGCCAGTCTGCATATATGTTGTCGTTAGCCCGTTCTTTCATGGTCCCGAGGGCTAACCAGGACTTCAAAAGGGATCCTAAGGTTATTTGGCCTAGTCAAATTTAATTACAACCCAAATGGAGTTCGTTTGTTGGGTTTTGGGGAGGATTTACTATTTTTAGTAAGCCAACAGGGGATGCAGTGCCTTGGATTTTCAGTGACAGGATGTGATGCGTTTTGTTGAGCTCTTTCCGATGAGCTATCATATGTGGGATTCCGAGTTCATTTGGTATATTATTTTAATGTTTGAAGTTATAACGATAAAGTGGCTATTTAATTTAAATATTATAAAGTTTCATAAAGTCACTTTATAAAAATCAAGTTCCCCCCTTTAAAGGACATACATGGGTATTCATAAGGGAAAAAGGTAACATTAAAGCTCATGTTTTATCCCACATTGGCGAGACGGAAGCATAGAACTAGTAAGGAAGGATTAAAAGAGAGAGGATAGCTCTCATTTGGCATGCTTGAAGATTGAATGAAATTGGGGAAACTGTGGAGATTATTTCTCTTTGGGCTTGGAGGACGCAAACCCTCTACGCTTTCAATCTTGACGCCATTGAAAGATATGGTCTTGAGATTTTATATTGTAGTTGCAAGATCCTGTAGCAGCGAGAGTTCCTGTAGCAGCGCGATACTGTAGCAAGTTCCTATAGCAGCGACACTGTAGCAGCGCGGTACTGTAGCAAGTTCCTGTAGCAACGTGAGTACTGTAGCAGCGCGGTACTGTAGCAGTCCGAATCACTGTAGCGCGGTACTGTAGCAGCGGGTTACTGTAGCAACAAGTTCCTGTAGCAGTCTGAATCACTGTAGCGCGGTACTGTAGCAACGAGTTACTGTAGCAACAAGTTCCTGTAGCAGTCTGAATTACTGTAGCGCGATACTGTAGCAGTCCGGAAACATTGTAGCTGTGAGTTACTGTAGCAATTTTCAGAACTATTAACACTGTTGTAGCTGCAATGGGTATGGACCATCATTGAACTCTATAGTTGATATAATGTGTTGAGTTTAATAAGATATGTTAGATATGGTAGTTGTAATTTCCTAATAATCTGAAACAAGTAATAAATGAACGGTCATTGTTATTAGCTGCATATGGTTTCATGTTGCCTTCTACTGATATCTCATACGAAATACAACAATCTTGAGGACTATTAAACAACATCAATCTGGAAAAAACATAAGACAGTTGCAGGCGAACTGTTTGACAAAATGACAGGAAGAAACAGACTCTAGAATTACAGAACTAGGCAGCATATTACAAGATCCCTTGCTAAAAGAAAGCATTTGGCTCTACAGTTGAGTGAAAGCAATGAAATGATTGAGGAACTCTCTGGGCAAAGTGGATCAGATGAAGCAGAGGAGGCAGTCTCTGAGCTTATGAAGTAGAATCAGATCCTAACCGATCAAATCTCCAACCTGAAAAGGGAGGAGGAAGATAATGCCCTAAGAATGATTCAATTAATTGAGAAAAAGAGGAAAGCTAAAGATGAAAGAAACAGTGCAGCGAAATCACTAGTAGGCTCTGAGAGAGAAAGAAATCTGGTAGAAGAAGCAATAAGAGAAGGTGATCTTGTCATTCTACAACTTCAAGAATACATGCAGATAGTCACTCAAGAAAATGCAAACATGCAAAAGAATTGGCATGATAAAGATGATGCATGCAAGAGGCTAGCAATTGAATTGTATCAACTAAGGCAGCAAAAAAAAGAACTCGAGGAAAGAAATGAGACACTCAGAAGATACAACGAAAGTTTAGAAAAGGTTGATGAGCAACTAAGAGCTCAAAGAAAGCACAAGGATTCCATAGGACTTGGATTCACCGGTCAAAACACCAAAGAAACCAGTGAGTCATCTGGAGTCAAGAAAAGCAAGAAGGAAACGAAAAAACCACAGGAACAAAAGGGTAAAGAGACCTTCAACACCTCTTGCAATCACTGTGGTAAACCGGGCCATAAAACAAGTAACTGCAGAAATGCTTCGGTAAAACTAACTACCATTAACAGTCACTGCAGAAACTGTTACAAGTATGGCCACAAGACCTCTGAATGTAGGTCTCATCCCAACAGTATGTGTAGTGGAAGCAAGGGAAGCTTCAAGGGCTATTGCTACGCATACAACAAGTTTGGACACAAGGCGGATGAATGCAAATCCAAAAGAATGGCATTCAGATCCCCATCGAAACCGATATTCTCTAAGAGGAATGAAAACCGGAGCACAACCAATTGTGCTAACTGTTGCATGCATAGCCATAATGACTCCTAGTGTCATTAAACCAAGAAAAGAAGGGTAAATCCGTGGAAGGCAACCGGGATAGTCTGTTACACCTGTGTTACCACTGATTTTTGGTTAATTATTCAAGGCTCTAATCTTCTCAAAAATTCCCCCATAATCTTTTTCTGGTATATTTCCTTTCAAAGTTCTTCTCATCCTTTTTACATGTACCTCTTGTCGGTTGAACTTGAACCTTGAACTATCCTTAGTTCAAGATTCAATGTTCAATAATACCCCGCGGTATGTTTGGCTTTGCTTTGCTTTATTGTGAGTTTAGCGGCATGTGTATCTTTTCAAAGCGCGTCCTTCCATTGAACTATGAACCGTGAACTCTTTTAGTTCAAAGTTCGAAGTTCAACAGAATTTGTCAACTTGCAAAATGTTTTAATTGTTCTTTTTATCTTTCTTTATGGCCATTAACTTTGCTTTTGTTTATAAAAACATACCAAAGGGTCGTCGTATCTTGTTTCTTATTGAGCTTGAACCATGAACTCCCTTAGTTCAAAGTTCGAAGTTCAATGGATGTTCTCAAGAAGAAGAATGGGTGGTGGTGATGTGATGGAAGTGAAAACTGGCAAAGAATATGATGTCTACGTGTGGCGTGGAAAGAATCATTAATAGAAGTGACATTTAAATGTCGTTTCACTCATGGGAAAGTACAAATATTTAATGCAACAATTAAGCAAACTTCCCATCATCATTAACAAAATCTTTGGGCCATTACTTTGCCATTTATTGTGAATCTCTCACAGCCTTCTGATCAATTTGGTAAATAAATTGATGGAACTTAGTCATTTTGTTCATCGTAGTGGAAACTTTTCAAGCAAGGCTAGTAGAGCGGAAGAGGTATCTTTCTCCTTTCAAAGCTTAATACGCTGCGTCAAATAACAGGTTAGACTTTTCTATTTGGCGCCCTTGTTTCCAATTGAAGTTGTTTGCATTGTGAAATTTCAAATCCTTTTTAGAAGCTTTTGTGTTTCCCTGTTCCTCTCCTTTGTGTTAAGTCATTATGAAAACTCCACTCCCAAATTTTGGGAGCACTTCTCCCTAAATATGTTCTCTGCCCGAGTGTGAGGATACATTAATCAAGATAGGAGCATGGGAAGAAATTAGAAGCAAGGTCAAAAACCCCATTGCTGGTTCTATGATTGAGAAGGCAATCCAGAGCGGACTGGCTGAAGTGGTTGCTTTTCCTAGTGGCTACATGCCTAGAATTAGTAGTTGAATGTATCAGAAGATACAGTATGGAGGAAAAATGTATTAAAAAGATAGATGGAAGCCCTCTAGTTCACATAAGTAGAGATGTCATCCTACGTGCAATGGGTATCCCTGAAAAAGACCCATATGAAGGATGGACCATTCCCTCTTCCCAGTCTATTTTTGCTACTAAGAGACAACTCTATAGAAATGAGATAGCCCAGAAGTGGTTATTAAAAGCCCAAAACGGAGGGTCTAGGCTTCTCAAACCCCTCACCATTGACCATTTCAAACCAGAGGTGGCTGAGTTGGTCAAACTGCTCAATAGGATCAAAGGAAATCAGCACACATACTACTGGCATGATTGGATGTACTTTTACATCCAAGTTACTCTTGGGGGAGAGAAATACATTGACTGGGCTAACACTATTGCAGATGAACTCCATCATCAATTGGCAAACTTCCCGGGTGGAAGTAGTTTCCATATGTCTTCCTACTTGTTTTATATCCTGGCATGCACCAGACAGTGGAAAGGTCTTTTCCATGAATTAGCTGCCCCGAATATGAAAGTATATGACTATTATCCCCATTTGTAGAAGGAGTTCCATACAAATCGCTTTTTGAAATTGAATGGGATCTTTTTTGGGAGATTAACCTATGAGTTACAAGGGAATGTTGAGAAGAGAATGTCTGAAGAGGCCAAAACTTTCATCAATACTTATGGGAGCTTCTTTATTCAATTCAGAAGATTCACGTATATAAGAGTTGGGGGTTTCGAAGGAGAACCTTTTAAACTACCAAGATATGCTTTTGATGGTCTTGTTATAACAAAGGTTGCCCGTCAGTTGGCTCATGTGCATAAAGGGGTCAAGGAGAGGAAAGGTAGAGCAAAGTCAAGCTTTCCCATTGAACTAGGATTTTATACATGCAAAATGTCCTCAGACGCCCTCAACCTCAAGCATGAACTGAGAAAGCTTAATCTAAAAACCTTTGAGCCCAAGAAAGATTTTGATAGCAAAGGCTATGCAGCCCAGCATTTTAGTCTGCCTTCCGAGTCCCAACATCTCCCTCAAATGGAGGATTACTAGGAGAATTGTGTTGATGACTTTGAGGTGAGAAGGAGAGCTTGGTCGAGATTTGCTCTCGGCCAAGTCGTTACTCTAAATATTGAAATTGACATTACAGGAGTGGAAGAAGATAATGGTGAAGGAGTGATTGATGATCAATTTGAAACTAAGGTCAGAGGTTTGCCCTTGCCATAAATTGATTGGAGCGTTGATGAGAGGGACAGTATAACAATCAAGACTCTTAGTGTAATAAAAAGGACTGAAAGATGGGTTCACAGCAAGAAACCTCCTATTCTGAAAAAACAACACAAGAAGATCTACACTCACTGATTCTGTTGCAAATCCCATTGTTTCTTCTAACGACAATGTTTCTCTTGCAGGTGTTTCAAAAACTATAAATAAGAAAGCCCTCAAAGCTAATCTTGAAAAGTAGAGCATCCCCTGTTCCACGCCACCAACACGAGTCACAAGGACCAGATCAAAGAAAGGAGATAACAAAGTGGCCAAAAAGAAAGAGGTGATTGATTTGGATGAAATGGATAATTCTATGGCAGAACAAGGTGATCAAGATGTTTTCTGTGAAGATGCACAAGTCCCAAAAGATGGTCAATCTGATGCCAGAAATCCTCCAACAGCTGTAGTAAGTACTTCTTTGCAAACACCGTCCCCTACTCTCAAATGGTTAGAAAACTCCATCAGCAAGAAAAGAAACGTACTACCGATCACCTTACAAGTAGAGGACATGGAAAACAAGTGCCTGGGAGCAACGGTAAAGCCTAAAAGGATTAGAATGGAATCCATGATCGACATAGATGAGAAAACAAGGCACTTGGTAGCGGAACGTGCAGTACCAAAAGGTGATAAGGATATCTCAAAAGCCTCTGCTGATGATTTCATAGTTGAAAAGATAGATCTTGGGGTTGCGACCAAAGCAGCAAATGCCAAACACCTGGAGTCTTCAACCAGGAAGATATAGCACAAAACCTTTAAAGATG
Organism: Chamaecyparis obtusa; assembly: GCA_027943335.1. Taxonomy (NCBI): domain Eukaryota; kingdom Viridiplantae; phylum Streptophyta; class Pinopsida; order Cupressales; family Cupressaceae; genus Chamaecyparis; species Chamaecyparis obtusa. The sequence goes on along the minus strand of BSBK01001642.1, from coordinate 2,778,669 downwards.
AAAAGGATAAAAAAGAGATGAAAGCTACTATCAAGAGATTGGCTGAATTCATTCATGAAGTCGGATATCCCAGTCCACTTCCTTTGGCACAGATTCCCTAATCATTTGATCCCCGTTCACCAGAGGTTAGGAAGACTCTGGATAAGATTCAGCGAAATAAGCTCATACTCGATTTTTTCAATAAATGGATAGCAAGTATGATCCAGCGTGGAGGCGACTACATCACTCAGCTGATCGAAACCCATGGGACTGTCATGACGACCATTTCAGAAATATTGGCTGAGTTAGCTGAGTGGGTGTAAAGAGCCTGCCTGGCTCTATGTATTTAATTAAACTTTTCCCAAGTAAATTCAACAGGCGCCAAAAGATTTCAACCTTTATTTGTCTTTAATTTTACAAATTCTCCACAAGGAATAATTTCAAATGAATATCATCAAATGACCGATCCTATTGCTAACAATATTCTTTCACCAAATTGTATCAAAAGAAATCTCTATCATTATCAACTTTTAAAAGAATCATCTCCAGGAATAAACATAACCTCTTATATGAAAGAAATGCAGCAACCAAAATTAATTTACAAGCTGGAAAGATCACGTTCCATTTCGAAAAATGTATGCAACCAGCAAACAACACTTAGCTCCAAACGGCTAAGCAAAGAGACACACAGCAGCTACTGCAAGTGTCCAACTCCCAACAATATCGTCACCTTCCCAACATGACGCAACAGCCTAAGATATTACTCTAGGCACGTGAATAAATGGTTGGCACTCTCCTTGTATTGACGTGAGTCCAGAAAGAAAGCACGTCTCATCATAGGGCCCAAAACGTAACCAAAATTGACTTGGGTGGCCTCTCAAACCCAAACACAGCATGAGAAATACAACATCAGCTCCCACAGGAAATAATTACGAAACCATCAGCCACCAGCTCCTCCAATCACAGAGATAATTCAGCCTCTATGTGGATTTCAAATCAACCAGACTTCCATACAGTCAATATCAAACCCCAGCGCTTGAAATTAACCAATTCATTCCATTTGGCATACCTCAGCGCCAAATTAATATCTTCAGAATCAGAATATGATAATTGAGAATCCAAAAGCAAAATTCATCATCAATCAGTGATGATTCAAATTGCAGAAAGAGGAATCAGTCCTCAAAACCCTAGCCATTTCTCACAGTGAAGAAGCTTCATAAATTTTATCAAATCAACAATGAATGATGAAAGTGCTTTTTCGAAATTGAATATATAGCTTTTTTGGAAAAAGCTTCAATTTCACTTTTTTCACTTAAAATGCTTTTCAATCACAACTTCATTTTATAACATTAATGTTATAAAGTAATAAGTTATTAAATTAAAATAATTTAATTTATTAACGATAACTTTAAAATAAAAAGCCAATGAAGCCCACTGACTGCAACAAACACATTTCTGACATCAGAGCCTCAAACTTCAACTGCCCTACCAAAAATAACCAACTGCCAAAAATAGACTTACTATAAATAGTAAGTCCCTCAAACTGGAGATTCCCTGAAACTCAATCTTGAAACATCTGACACCCTGTGCAGACACCCTGCTAAATCTACCAATACCCAAAAATGCCACTTACTAAAAATAGTAAGTTGACCAAATTGACCCAAATGAAGAGCAGACCTGGTAATCTGAACCTCCAGAATGGAATCCCAACACTAGTTCCGCCAACTGACCCCCTCTGATCACCTGATTGGCCTGCGAGGGTCACCAAACCAAGCTAATCCCAAACGTCCGAAAAATGGGGACATTTCAGTGGGATAAAGAAAAGAAGAAATGGACAGGTATAATGAATCAGATGGGCAAAATAGAATAGTATGGAGTAGCCAAGTTCCTGATTGAGAAACCAGTCCAAGGTTTAGATGAGGATATCCTCTATGTGTCCATCAAGAGCATTGAATTTGTGGAATTCCATAATCAGAGCAGGCTATGAAGGGGGAACTCAATTGCTTAATGATCTGAGAGGGTTAACAGACACAATGCAAAAAGATCTCGAGTGTCTGAATATCACCTTAATGAATAAAGGAAGCCAAAGTATCAAAGGAGCCAAAGAGATGACTCAGGAGTTTGAGAAAGGGATAACGGCAATCAGAGACAACAAAGACCTCATGTCTGAAGACTTTACGTCTATGGCGAATATTGAGGCAATGCTAGTGGTGTGCATGGATCATTTGGAATCCCATAAATAGAAGGTTGTCTAGGTGTGCAAGGATAAAAAGGTCCTCAGGCAAAGGATAATCCACATTACCTTGCCACACCATGCCACGATTGTCAATGTCTCACGTGCACATGAGGAGTGGAAGAATGCTCGCACTACCAAAAGGCCAATCGATGGCGTCTAGCTCATCCATGACCTAATGATCGCGCCCCACCAATCTTGGGTCGTTCCCAATTTTTCTGTTTATGCTATTTTTAGTTATGCTTTCAGTTGGTTTTCAAATTGTTTCTTCCAAAACTCTGGGAGTTTCTTAAACTTTGATATTTGATATGATGTAACCGGATGGCTATATACAACCAAGGAAAACTTTTAAGTGGCCGATGGTAGGTAATTATCAGAAAATTAGAATAGTTTAGTTTTTCATATCATTTTGGTGTGGTTTTTCTACACGAGACTTTCGATTAGATTTTTGGAATCAATGAAAGGAAAATATTTACTATTATAAGTCTGTTGGTTTATATCAGTAAATTAGGCTCTGTTGGAATATCTTAAATTGAGCAGAATTCTTTATTGAAGCGTATCTTTCGTTTTAGTCTTAGCTTTAAATCTTGCTAGTTTATTTGTGAATGTGTTATGAATTGAAGTCTTTGAGCTTCAGTAAATTCGAATATTTCTCAAATTCCAGTAATTAAGACATCTTTATGTGTAGATTACTGCATGTGCCATATTTACTTTCTGGTTAAAAGTATGATGTTAGCAAAATGCAATTCTGATTTTTCAAAATTCAATGAAAATCATACCGGGAGCTATACTATAATTCAGAGGATTAAAACCATCCAGTTTTAATCCAACTGTTAGTCAGAGATTAGTGTTTTCTTGAAGGGTTGCAGAGTAAAGAAATAGAAATAGAATAAAGAGACAAATCCATTTACTAACAACTTGCAACAAAGTTGGACATCTGGCCAAAGATTGTAGGAACCAGCTAGTAAACAAAAGAAGAGGATCGGTCAAACCGGTAAATAAGACCTTGTCTCCCAATCAAGAGGACAACAAAGGAAAAGAGACCATAAAAGAAGTCAAGAAGATCTAGTTCAAAAAGGAATCAAAGAGTTCAGCTAAGGAGAAGCCAGAGGGAAGATCATCATCTGCTGATAGTGATATCTCTTCAGCAAACTAAGCCCAAAAGGCTTAGAGGGAACCGGTAGCCCATCTACTGTTCCCAGTAAGACTGGTGAGCATTTGAATCACACAGTCAGTAAGTAAAACCGGAAGAGGGTACCGGTCTATGATTTGAACCGGACAGGTAAGTGCGGTCATTAAAACCAATGTTTTATCAACAGGTGAATATTTGGAACCGGTTGTCAAAGAAAACATTAGGTCGGGTAATTAATCTTTTAGTCGTTAACAAATTGTTACCATTTGGAAATTACCGTTAGATCTTAAATCTATATAACTAAAGGAAGATTGCTCATTTCACTTTACTTTGCGAATTCTATTTTGTGATTTTTTATGATTGAGTAATATTCTCGTGCTTTGATTCACAGTCATTGATAAGTTATTGTTTGTAAGACCGATCAAGCGATTCTCTGTTAACAGGTCAATAGCGATGGCATCTTCATCTTCTGTCGTTAGCCTTATCCAAGGCAATCAATTTGATCGACTTGTTTACGATATCATGGCAGTACAAGACAGGGAAAATAACATGTCTGATGCACTGTCGTCTGTGCTAAATGGAGTTCTGATGACGGAAGATGTCAGCTTTTATACATGCTAAACAAGAAGAATTGGGTTAAACTTTCATCTAGAGCAAGTACCTCTCCCTGTGCAAAGACGGAAAGCTCCAGGATAAATACGCGAAGCTGGTATCTTCAAGGTTGATAAATGGAGTCTGCTATCCAACCGTGTTTCAACCGGATTGGATACGACTGGTTCTCAGTCGTGTGCATGAACTTAGTTTCTGGCTTGCAAAAGGCACATGCACTCAAATCACCAAGGAGGATCTGCATAGAGTGACTGGGTACAGTGACAAAGGGGAAGTCCTCACCCTAAGAACCATTTTGAATGTCGTCGCAAAATTAAGAAAAAAAAAATCTGACAGTAGGCTGATGACCATTAATGATATTGAAGATGAAGGAGTTCGGTTTGTGTCTGCAGTGATAGGTTATAAAATCTATCAATTGAGCAATCTCAACAGTGTGTCGGGAAAGGCCATTCACGCTTCTCACCGGATCATGCATGACAACACCCAGTATGACCTTTGCGCGATACTTCGAGGGCAGATTTTTGAGAATTTAAAGAAGCTCGGTATCGTGCAGAAGTTCCTGAAATATGGAACCCTACTGATATGCTTATTCTTTTATTATTCAAATTACTTTCCGCGAATAGGCAAGGTAACATGGGAAACCGATAGACCAGCTATGATTCAAATAAGTGATATGGCCAACAAACTGGGAAACCGGTTTAGTAAAGTCATGAATGACTATTTTGAGGCATTCCAGCTGAGGATGCACGCCAGGGTAAGGATTCCCTCAACTATTCTTGACTCCTACAAAGACGAGGTGTGTTTCATACTCTTCACCGATCACTGCATCATTCAGGCTGTGGAACCTAGAACCAATTATGCACCAGAACTAGGATATGAGATTTCTACAAAGACAACCAAGGCATATGTAGATGCCCTACAAGATAGTGATCTAGATCTGTCAACCTACCAGTTTGGGACCTTTGAAGAAATTCAGGAGAATCTGAAGAAAAAGGCACCGATTAAGAATGTATATGTCAAAGGGTCTCCCACTACAAGGAAGAAGAAATCTACTGAAGAGGAACCCAAGGTGTAAAGAATGAGAGCACAACAAGCGCCCATGCATCATGCATGACAACGTGCAGTATGACCTTTGCACCATGCTTCAAGGGCAGATTTTTGAGCATTAAAAGAAGCTCGGTATTGTGAAGAAGAAGTTCCTGACATATGGAACCCTACTGGTATGCTTATTCTTTTATTATTCGAATTACTTTCCGGGAATAGGCAAGGTAACATGGGAAACCGATAGACCAGTTATGATTCAAATAAGTGAGATGGCCAACAAACTGGGAAACCAGTTTAGTAAAGTCATGAATGACTATTTTGAGGCAATCCAGCTGAGGATGCACGCCAAGGAAACGATTCCCTCAACTATTCTTGACTCCTACAAAGACAAGGTATGTTTCCTAGTCTTCACCAATCACTGCATCATTCAAGCTATGGAACCTAGAACCGATTATGCACGAGAACTAGGATATGAGATATCTACAAAGACAGCCAAGGCATATGCAGATGCCCTACAAGATAGTGATCTAGATCTGTCAGCCTACCGGTTCAAAATCATCTAACTCTGGACGAGGCAACTCATCGAGCAAAATTGCACAAGCAAAACTTCTTGTTAAGAAAGAGGATAAGTCAAATGCTTGTTGGAGAAGTAGACAAGGTACACGAAGAAGGTGTTGCTACATGGACCAAACTTCTTCAGCAACAACACCAGGCAGAAGAACAATACCAGAAGACCACTGAGCCACCAATCAAAGATACCAGTAAAGGAAAGGGGATACTAGGAGCTAAGGCTCTGGGCATAGAAAAAGTATCAACTAGACCGGTCATCGTCGATATCACTGACGACAAGGGTGGTGATATGGTTCCACCAACCATACTGGCATCACCAATAAAATGTAAGACTCGTACACTAACTGTAGATAATATTGTAGATGAAGTCATGGATTTTGGTGAAGTAGGCAATGCAGCTAAATGGTTTAGTGTGTTAGGAGAGGAAGATAAACAAAAGTTAGAAGTCTAAGTTTCCTCCTAAACTAAAGACTAGACTTATGAATAAATGGAGAACCGGTCTAGGCTCCAACAACAAAATTGTTAACGAGACATTGTCACAGGTAAAACCTGGTCTCAATGAAGATACTATTAAACTTTTAATGGAGGAAGTAACAATGAATTTGTATACTAAAAATAGACTTGCCAAGATAGTAACTAGTTATGAAAAGGAAGTCGATCAAGAGAAACTAGATTTCTAGCAACAATATGACTTTAGTGCTCTCAAGGGAACAGGTCCACAGGAAGAACCTGAGACAGTACAGGAACCACCGGTTCAATTCACTGCTCATGAACCAACCGGTGAGCAACAAGAAGTTCCAATAGAGACGTTCACGACTAGTGAACAACTAAATCTGGGAGAACAAGCTCTACCAAATGAACAAGTACTAGGAGAGTCATCGGTTAAGATGACAAATGATAAAGGGTCAAATGAGGTAGAGATCACTAAGGATAACCAACAAGCAGCTGAGGAGCAGCACACGGAAGAAGCATGACTGGAAGAAGAGGTACTTTCGGAAGGGGAAGTACAAGTAGAAGGACCAAAAGAAGAGGTACTACCGGAAGAGATGGTACAGCTGGAAGAGGCAGTACAACCGGGAGGGGAAGAAAATCAAGAACAGCAGAACAAATAGGAACAAGAGTTACCTGTACATACTAAATAGGAAAAGCCTGCAATAGAACAACCGGTACTGGAACCAAATCAAAAGGAACGGGTTGATGTTCCAAGCTCATCCTTGTCTAACAGGAAGTTAACATTTGTAGCAGAAACTGAAGTGAAGAAGAGCAAAGTTAGCGAAACTGTGGTTGACATAAGCAAGATGTCAACTAGGCAACTAAAGGAGCTCACAAAGAGGAAACGGGACATGGTCCTCACTAGTGTAAGGAATATCCTATACAACTTTGTACCGGATACAGATATTGATGAAGATGAACCTGTTATTGATCAATTGGAGATGTTGGTACAAGCAATAGGAGTAGATGTCACCAATCCGGAGATAGTTGCCATTGATCATTAAGAGAAGAGAATAGAAATTCTCCATAAACAGGTTGAAGAGATAAAAGTAACAATATCTACAAACATAAGGGTACTCCAGCAACAGTTACAGGTTGCAAGAAGTCTAATGACAAGGACTTCAAACTTCGATGTTTTTGTCCAAGATATCACAGAGATGTCATCTAAGACTTCTGAAGACATAAGAGTTCTTTCTTCCCAATTTGATGTAAAAAACACTTCTGCAACAGATTTTAGTAGGGAAATGACAAGCCTAGCTCTCATTCTAAGAAATGCATCTGAAGATAGAACTAAGAGAATCCAAGATCTCATTGGATTCCAGTTATTTCTTGCCGCAAGATTTGATCTAATGCAAAGGACTACAACAGAGGCCGACACCCTGATCAAGGAACCGGACTACAAGATTGTAGAAGACATTGAGAATATAATTGTTGTTGTCGGGATATTGGGATGTACGAGTTATTATATTAATAAAGTATTATGTTAGCCTCGGTCGTTAGTGACCGAGAGGTTAGACAGTTCTGTCACGACGTTCGGTCATGGCCCTTCGGGTAGATAAATATGTACCACCTACGGGTGAAGGATATTATATATTAGTGTATTATCATTATGATGTAAATGTACTTGACAGTCTGGAATGATTAATGAAAGTATTTATTATTCTATGTTTATTATATTTCCTGTACTATGTTTGTGCAATACTAAGTTTACCCCAGCGGGCAAACATCTGGCGCCGTTGGCAAATGAATCTGGCAAGTGACGGAATGAGTGGACGGATGGGAATACCATTGGAGGAGAATATCAATGTGAGGACGAATGAGGATGGGATCATTGCATAGATTTTATGCCTAATCAATTGAATAAAAATAAAAATTTAAAGAAGGAACTCGAGGAGGAACAAGCCGCCAAACAAGCTGTACTCGCACAGCAGCAAGCCGAGCGAAGGGAGAGATTCAGAAGACGTGCCGAAGGACTACCGAAGGGAGTAAGTGAAGGCGAGCGTCTGGAGGAATCTAACCGGGAGGCCGGAAGAAGTGACGAGGACTACCTACAGGAAACAAGGAGCCTGTTCAGGTACCTCACCATAACCCCACGGACGGAAGCAAGAGAAGCCCGAAGGAAGGAAGAAAAGGAAGCCGCACAGAGTGAGGCCCAGGAAACCGCTGCCACTAAGAATGTCGAAGTGACAGAGGGGCACAAAGATCACAGTAGCCCACCAGGCTTGGACAGTTCCAATAGTTCGGGGACATCAAGCCATAAAGTACCGAACAATTCCGGAGGACCAACGCCGGCAGTACCATCCCAGCCTGTAACACAATCGGTGCTGCAAACACAGTCGGCACCTAGAAAAGTAACCACGGCGACACACAAAGAGAAATTGCCCAAATTTCATGACGACGGAAAGGACGATCCAACACGACATTGTCGTACGTGCAAAACCATCTGGTCAGCCAACGAGGTTACCGACCAGGACGAATGGATGAAGCAATTCCCCGCCACACTGAGAGGAGTTGCCATTGACTGGTACTCAAACCTGGATAAAACCAAGATAACCACGTGGGACGAACTAAAGAAGGGATTCGAGAAGGAGTTCCGGCTCCTCAGGGATGACAACGAGATAGTCTCAGAAATCTACGGAATGAAACAAGGTAAGAAGGAAACCATACGAGCTTATGGCTGCCGACTAAAGGAGCTAGTCGGGAAGATGGAAAGCCAACCAGCAGATGGCTTAAAGAAGAGATGGTTTGTTGAGGCTTGAACTCCAAGTTACGGCGGAAGATGAAAATAGTACCTCCGACATCCTACAACAATGCATATAACCGGGCCATGGACCTGAAAAGTGAGAACAAAACGTCAAAAAAGAAGAACAAATCCTCGTCATCAGACAACGACACTTCCGAAGAAGATAGCAGCAGTGACGACCAGCCGAAAAAGAAAGTCACGGCACTCCAGAAAGACATGGAGAGAATGCTAAAAGAATTTAAGTCGATGAAGGGGAATACGAGTAAGGATAACGAACTCTGGTGCACAGAGTGTAAAGAAAGTGGCCACACGAAGGGTGCCTGTCCCAAAAAGGCATTCTGTGACATCTGCCAGATTATGGGACATTCCACAAAGGAATGCCCATATAACATGAAGACACAACACCAACAAGTGCTCTTTACACAACAGCAGCCATCCACATCAGGAATGACAGAACCAAACAATAACACATCTTTAGGGGGTTACCGAGGCAACCGACGAGGCGGACGAGGGAACAATAATAATTCCACCCGTAACAGGGTCCAGTACGATGCGAAGGGACGCCCAATGATCCAATGTAGGGCATGCAACCAATGGAATCATTACGCAAGCGAGTGTAATAATAATGACGCCCCTCAGCAGCTGTGTCGGTGGTGTGGCCCTGGTGACCATGAAGATGCCAATTGTCCTAAAGCTGGCGTAGAGACCAACCTGCTGGATATTGAAGGAAACGCAAGGATTAAAGAAGCGGTATTGGCTCTTACCCGAGGGCAAGCGAAGGAAGCCAGGTACCCCCATCCCCGTACGGAGAAACAAAGGATGCTGGAAGGCACCCGAAGAAATAGAAAAGGCTATGAAAGCCCAACGGGAGACACAAGAACCAGCAGGACTCTACAACACAGACGCGGAACGGAACATTGTACGGCAGATGCTCCAACTAGAGGTACCTGTGAAACTCCAAGACCTCCTACACACCATGCCACATTTGGGGACAGTCCTACTGGGCACAAAGGTCAGCCAAACCAACACGAAGCACACAGACACTTCCATACCCGGAGGCTCCGCAACAAATCCAATGCTACTAGCCGTCAATAATGGCACACACCCAGCCGTGGTGGAGATGGGCATTCTCAGCACTATTCTAACGGACACCATAATAGATGGCGGTTCCAAAGTAAACGTCCTACCCAAGGACTCATGGAAAAAATTAGGGAAGCCTACCTTGTGGCCACCAACATTTAATCTGCTAGGTGCCGATCAGCACGGGATTAAACCCCTCAGGACATTGATGGCACAACCAGTTACGGTGGGTGCACAATCGTTTGTACTTGACTTCGTGGTCATCCCACTTAAGCAAAAGGGGTATGACGCTATCCTCGGAAGGGGATGGCTAGTGGCGGCAAAGGCAAACCATAATTGGAAACGGAATACTCTCTCGATGGAGAGTGGAGGCAAGAAATTTACCATTGATCTCCGGACCCAGTTGGTGAGTGAGGAACTCGCCTCTTCCTCAGGATCAGAATCCGAAGGGGAAAACGACCTACGAGACGAAGGAAGGAACGGAATGGAACCGAATAGTGAAAGTGTGCTAAGATTGGGAGAATACGCAGAGGATGATGTAGATTCACTGAACGGTCTCTTCCACATGCAAATAGAGGATTCCGAACTCTTCCGACCAGCATGCAATGTACTAAGTATTGAGGAGGTGCCGAAAACATTTGCCTCCAAGTACCATGAATACAATGAAGGGGATGCAAAAGTAACCAAAATCTCGACGCATAAATTTGATGAGCAAAACCCCAGGAAGAATAAGGAGTCGTCTGTCAAACCAATGAATCTGGGCAAGGAAGAGGAACCTAAGCTCATTCCTGTCAGCGACGATTGGAATCCTGTGTGGAAGACTACAGCCTTCAAAATCTTTATTCTTCTTCTTATGTGCGCACAAGAGACCGTGGTCCCTGTAGAATTTATGGTTCCAAGCCTTTGGATGGCCATTGAAAATAGACTTGGTGACAAGGAAAGCTTGAGGGAACAGCTGCATAATGAGATTAAGCGAGGAAAATTTCGAGAAGTCGACTACCACGGGGTTGTCAAGTTGCAGACCCTCGACGGACTGGAGATAACTGAGGGCATCAACGGGTACAAATTGAAACCTTACCTGGAGAGGATAGACCCGAGAGAAGGGACAGAGCACCCAAGAGGAGAGGATGGAAAGGGACTCCAGCATTCAAGTAGGTGACCCGAGAGTCATCCGTACGGGCAACCAGAGAAGCATCCAGACAGTAAATTGAACAAATACCCGTACGGCTATGCATGACCGTACGGTGGAAAAAATAAATTATAAATTATAAATAATTTTTTTTTTTTTTTAAAAGGAAAGAAAAACAGTGTACGGGCACACGGTCTTACAATCAAAGGCTCATGTTTAAAAGGCGGTCATACATTTAAAGCCACCATTCGGTAAATGAGCCACACGCTACCGTACAGCACAAAAGGAGTGTTTTGTTGAAGGAAATACACAGCAAGCAAAGCGGGACCATACGGCAATGACAACATAATGGACGCGTGCAAGAACCACTGTACGGTGGAAAGAAGAGAATACCACACGTGTGAGGAAGGTTGTCGTACGGCAGCAAAGAAATAAGGTGCGCACAAGGGAAGCACTCACGTGCAAGAGGGACCAAAGCCGTCCTATAGAGAGGAGTTGTACGGCTATAGAGACCAAGCATTATGTACGGCACGGGGTAAGACATAAAACCACCGTCCGACAAAGGACAAGAGGCTGAAGGTACCGTATGGCCCCAAGAAAAAGATTACTGTATGGCAATTGAAAGTCCATCGCATTTTTAAAAGCCATCGTACGGCTCAAAAGTCAATGCTTAAGAGAGACCCCACTGTACGGTGTTTGAGCGTACGACATAAAGTTCACGCGGCCAAAACACCGTATGGTTACAAGAAGGAAAGAATGGTCACCGTACGGCACCAAACACCATACGAAAGGAGATAAACGGTGAAACTACCGTACGGCTTTCCTCATTCTTGGAAGCGCACGGCATAAAGATCGTACGGTCTAGATAGCACACCTTGCATATTAATAACAAAACATCGTACAGCTGAGGAAACAAATAGAAGACTACGGATCCTAGCAGCCAAGTCTGTACGGTATGGCTAGAAGGAAGAGCAAACGGCAAGGTACGGTATTAAAAAAGGAAGACAATTATTGACGAAAAGGAATGGCAGTTGGCAGAGCGATTTCAAAAAAAAAAACGACAACAAATAAAAATAGTTCGCAGTGCATAATGTATGGTACCGAAGGGAACGACATAAGCAGGTAGCGAAGAAAACATAAGCGTCTGGCAGAAAGAGTATGGGATCGGAAGAAAATCACAAAAATGGTGTGTTCCATGGACTTCTGTGTGGGTTTGAGGGTGCCTGGGGCTCTGCCCCAGGACCCCGCGGGGGCGCTGCCCCTTGACCCCGCTGGGGGCGTTGCCCCCTGGACCCCCATCGTCCTTTTGAGGTACACCACAATTGTGAATTGGGGTATCGAAAATAGCAGAAGGAAATTATTTAGTTATCAGCCTTTGGAAAGTGTGACCAATTGATGAGACCCGGAGTTAGCATGGATTGTCTGCATACCGAAGGTGGAGAGAGCACTAGAGGAAGCCTTTCAAGAAGGGTACTACGCTTTGAGGCACTGAGAGGAGTAGGTGTTGGCTGGACGTGAGCCTGTCTTGGTGGATGCACAGAGAGCTCAGGAGGAGCTGACCACTCGGTTGGAGGCAGTAGAGCAACACTTTCCTCAGCGTACCCAAGAGTTGGAAGTGGAGAAGGCAACACAAGTGGCTATCAAGATTAGATTGGCTCAAGAGACGGTATTGTTTGAACAGGAGTTAGCGGAGGCTACAGCTGAAAAGTATGTTTTGGAGACAAGTTTGGTGCAGGCACGGGAGGAATGTGATGTAACGGAAAAAGAATGACACAACATTGATGGGGAGGGCGGCACTTCATCTTTTTCAGGGACGCCCTCCGCCCCTTCTCTTCAGTGATTTTCTTATACTATGTAGTGTATTTCATCTCCCTGTTGTTGTAAGTCGTTGGAGACGACTTGTTTTTTTGAGGGGGATGATGTTGTCGGGATATTGGGATGTACAGGTTATTATATTAATAAAGTATTATGTTAGCCTCGAGCGTTAGTGACCGAGAGGTTAGACAGTTCCGTCACGACGTTTCGGTCATGGCCCTTCGTGTAGATAAATATGTACCACCTACGAGTGAAAAATATTATATATTATTATATTATCATTATGATGTAAATGTACTTGCCAGTCTGGAATGATTAATGAAAGTATTTATTATTCTATGATATATTTTGTGTTTATTATATTTCCTGTACTATGTTTGTGCAATACTAAATTTACCCCAGTGGGCAAACAATTGTATCGATGAAAACAGCACAAAAATTTCTAGAACATGTCACCAGTCAATGGAATCCTTTTTCTTCAAACAACGAAGAAAATTTACAAGGATATCTTCACTAAGCTACTAATATAATCCAGAGACATAATCCTTTGTCCTATGGAGGCAAAAAGGAGAAGAATATGGAGAACTGGAAGAAGATTTGGAAGGCAAGGTCAGAATACATGGTAGATTCAGCTACAAAGCAGAAGGAAGAATTACAGCAAAAGCACAGGGGAAGTCTACATGACAGGGAATAAACAGTGATGAGAGAGTGATGTTTTGCCACCAATGCCAAAGGGGAAGATTGTTGGCATATTTAAGTTGTCATTAGATAAGTTTAAGACAAACATCAATCCCACCGGTAAACCAGTGGACTACTCATACTCTTTGAAATGTACCAGTCGACCTAAAAGAGTATATGTACCGATAGACCAAATAGAGTGTCTACAACCGGTCTTATAAAACATACAGGGGATGTATGAACAACCGGTTACAAGATCTATACCAGTCAACTGCATGATATTCCGCACCAGATTATGAGTTGTTTCAGTTGAAACCAGATTATATGGAGTGTTCACAGTTAGAACTAAAATTAGCTTTTTAACAAGAGTTAGTTTTATTTCTACGCGGATGTTTTAAGGTAAACTCAAGATCATTTTGCAAGTTCTTTGCATGCATGATTTATAGGTGAATTTACAGCTTGACGGAACTGTGAGACGTATTCTTTAACAAGATTAATGTCTTATAAATACTAGTCACAGAATACACAAAAGTTGTTGAAAATAAAGAGCAGGAGAGAGATATCTTCTGAGAGAAGCTACGGTCACAAGAGGTGAAAGGCGGAGAGGTTCAACAACCAAGCAGAGCGGAAAGGGTAACAGGTATGATCTTATTAGACAGAAAGTGTCATAACAGATAATTGCTTTTACATTGTTAAAGCATATTCAAATCTCTCTATCAGGGTGAACCCTAACAAGAGCGTTCTACAAATCCCTTAACCGAGTAGCATCTTAAATGGTGTTGAAAGTCCTTTTGCAAAGCGACTCCTAACAAGGTTGAGATCTTAACAAGTCTTCTATCAAATCCCTTTACCGGGTAGCACTCTTACAAATGATTTGTAAGCTCTTCACAGGACACCTTTATTACTGCAGTAGTAAAGTTGTGGGTTCTGTCCCCCCGTGGTTTTCTCCTTCTAACTGAAAGTTTCCACATATACATGCTGTGTTGACATGTGTATTTCTATTTTTGTTTATGAGTGATTGATTATATTCTACTGAATTCTGAAAGAATATATATATATATATATATATATATATATATATATATATATATATATATATATATATATTTTTTAATTGGAATAGAAATTGTGTTTACTGATTCACCCCCCCTTTCAATAACCGGTTAGGAATAGCACTCCCTTGGTACATTTCCCTAGGTGTATGACTTGTAAGTTTTCAAAATCTTTCGTCTAAAATGTGTACTAAACTTTTTAAAAATTAAACAATAGGATAAAACATAGGATTGAAATCATAATATAGCAATATGATTAATTCATTCACTAGGGATTACAAAAATTTATAAAACATTCAACAATTTTCAGACATTGGTTTCTTAACATAACAAATTTCGTCATTTCAACAACATAGAGGTTGCAGAAAAAAATAAGACATTTAATAGTTAAAAATTCATATTTTCACATAAGCTTGAACAACTGCCTTTTCCTTTATATTTGCAGGAAATTTTATTTTCTATGAAATAATCAATATTGTTAAAAAATATTTTGAAATACACCTAATACTGATTTCTTCTTCCAAGAGGATTTAATCAAATTTTAATTACAACTTTTCTCTTTATACATTTACAAGTTGATGAATTACAATATGAATAGAACAAAATCATTTAGGCTTGTCACACCTAAAATATTCTTTTAATTTTCTTTTAACTTCAAATCAGATTCATCTTTTCATATTCAAGCAAAAACCTGCAACAAAAAGACATTTACCACATGACCATGGAGGCTCACCTCCCAGCCCAGGCCATTACATGGCCACCCCCGAGTTAGGGGAAACAAGAATGGATGGGATACAAACATTCAACACTCACATTTCACAACAAAAACATAGACATCACAATTTTCACTCCCAATTCCAAGCTAGCACATAGGAATCACAATTGATCCCAATATGGATGAAGGTGGAAATATCTCATATGGAGCTGTCATACTCAAATAAAACAAGTACTTCTAAACATTCTTACATGTCTTTACAAAACTCCCTTCCAACATAACAGCTCATCACAAGAGCATCAAAACATTCATTATGGCCCTCAAGGTATAACATAAGTAGGCCTCAAGAATGCCCATATATCCAAACTCTCAAACACATGGATTTCTCAACTAAACCCTTCACCCCAAGACATTCTCAAATCCTCCCAAAGATGAGAATTATTTTGCACACCCACAACACATCACAAAATAAGAAAGTAGAAAAGTAAAATTTATATAAGCACAATGAAACTAAACATCACAAAATTTACACAAAAGTTTTATCTTCACAATACAATTACATAAACATAAACATGATACATCCACCAACCTTTTTTTTAAGCAATGACAATGGAGGATTGTAGAAGAGCAATTTCCTTTTCTTCCTAACTTTTCCTTCACTTCTCAAAACCCCTAAAATTCTCAAGTCCCTTCCTCTCAAATCCAAACTAGCATAGTCAAGGACTGACTAACTTTCCTAGACTCTTTTCCTAAAAGTCAAAAACTTTCATCTCTCCTACCCTCATCCCAAGGTAAGTAAGGTGTCTTGGTTCTAGCTCACAAACCACTTGTCATTTGCTATGAAAATAGAATACAATTCAAAACATGGAAAAATAAGTTATCCTAGAAAGCATTCTCAAATTCGTCATTACCAAAGATGGTCCACTTAATGAGGCAATATGGAAGCCTAGGGAAGTGAAAATGATGAAAGCTGGCCCCCTAACCCATGTTCATGCCTTGGGGCACTTAAAACCAACCATAACTACACCATAGGGCTTCATATAACCCTTTAAAAACCCTAGGCAAATTTGCATCCGAAAATGAAACCATGATGACATAAGCCTTGGTTTCCAAAACCACTAACCAAGCCTAGAGACACAAGATAACCTAAGGAAGAGATAGGGTCCACATTCCACTTAAGCATGTCATCTCATCACAATAGTGTCAAGTGACACCTCACATAAGTACACATCACATTACACACTTGGCATGCCTAGTGAATATTTAACATTTACAAGTACATAATTACATTTGCATCAAACTATGCATTTACAAAAATTTACAACAATATTCGTACATGCATCACAACTACGAATAAAATCATGTAACAACGAGGTTGTTCTCTTCTTAAAGCCGACCTTGGTTTAAACTAATTTTCACATATATCCATCCTTGTTTCCCCTCATTTACAACCATAGTTATAATCCTACACACTTGATTCAGATGACAGTATCTCATAAAATCAATGCATATATAATCATATCGAAAGTGAAACGGGATCAATACTAACATCTAAATTCAATATATAAAAAAACTACATTTCATGACTCATCATAAACATAATCCATAATGTACCATAATTTTATAAGTATCGAAATGTAAGTTCAATTTTCACTTAGACAAGTAACCCTAAATCAATTGTAGAATCATTACTTTAGGAATTTCACATCACCACTAACACATTTTACTAATCTATATGATAACGTAACAAAATGCAAAATTCAGAGTTCATTAGTCTTTTCATAACATAAAGCAAATATGAATCTAACATAAGCATGTAGAGGTACATCTAACATCATCACATAGTGTCTAATGCTATGAAGTCATAATCAAAATAAGTCTAATATCACAAAACAGTGTATCATCTGGCTAGCCATGTGTCAAATTGTCGGTCGAACCCTGACCCACCTTAGCTCAACAGTTGTTTTGACACTTGATTTATCTTGATAATACATTGTTTAGAGACAGACCTATTTTGGATTATGACTTGCTATCATTAAACTTTATGAGATGTTTGTTATAGATTTATATGATGATGATGTTAGTCGTACACTTTAAATGCTTGTATTGGTTTCATGCTTACCTTATGATATATGAATTCTAAATTCTACAATTGTTACGATAACTTATAGAATAGTAAATGATGATAGTGTAATAGTTCAATGATTAACTTAAGATTACTTGCTTATGTAAAAAATTGAACGTACATTTCGATGTTATAGAATTAGGGTATAATGTGGATTATGTTTATGATTCATTAAATGCAGTTTTTTTATGTATTGAGTTAGATGTTATTATTGTTCTTGTTTCACTTTCGATATGATTATATATGCATTGAGTTTATGAGATACTAGCATCTGAATCGAGTGTGCAAGATTATGACCATAGTTGTAAATGCGGGAAAACAAAGATGGATCTATGTAAAATCAGTTTAAAACCAAAGTCGGCTCTAAAAAGAGAACGACCTCGTTGTTACGTGATTTTATTCGTAAATGTGATGCATGTATGTATGTGGTTGTAAATGTTTGTAAATGCATTATTAGATGTAAATTCATAGTGTAAATGTAAATGTTAAATATTCACTAGGCATGCCAAGTGTGTAATGTAATGTGTACTTTTGTGAGGTGTCACTTGACACTATTGTGATGAGATGGCATGCCTAGGTGGAATTTGGAACTACATTTTCCTTAGGTTATCTTGTGTATCCCTAAGCTTGGTCAGTGGTTTAGGAAACCAAAATTTATGTCATCATGGTTCCATTTTCGGATGCAAACTTTACTAGGATTTTTAAAGAGTTATATGGAGCCTTATGGTGTAGTTAAGGTTGGTTTTAAGTGCCCCAAGGCATGGGCATGGGTTAGGGGGCCAACTTTCACCATTTTCACTTCCCTAAGCTTCCATATTGCTTCTTTAAATGGGTCATCTTTGATAATGACGAATTTGAGGAATGTTTTCTAAGTTAACTCACTTTCTCATGTTTTGAATTGTATTCCATTTCCATAGCAAGGGCAAGTGGCAAGTTAGCTAGGATCTAGAAACCTAACTTACTTTGGGATGAGGGAATGAGAGAGGAATGTTTTTAGGATCTTTAGAAAAAGAGACTAGGGAGGAGACACTGGATGACTATGTTAATTTGGGTTTTGAGAGAGGGGGACTTGAGAAATTCTAGTGGTTTTTGAGAAGTGAAGCAAGCTAGGAAGCAAAGGGATAGCTCTTCTACAAACTTCAATTGCCATTGCTTAGGAAAAAGGTTGGTGGTTCTACTTGTATTATTCATGTTATTGCATTGTGAAGATGAATCTTTTGTGAGAATTGTGATGTTTTGTTTTCAATATGCTCAAACATATTTTGTCCTTGTATTTCCTTTTTGTGTTTATGAATTGTGAAATGGGTGTGCAAGATAATTTCTCATCCTTGGGAGGATTTGATAATGTCTTGAGATGAAAGGCATAGTTGAAAAATCTATGTGTTTTGAGAGCTTAGATGTATGGGCATCCTTGAGGCCTACTTATGTTATACCTTGGGGACCATAAGGGTTGTTTTTTAAGCTCTTGTGATGAGCTAGTATGTTGGAAGGGAGCCTTGTGAAGGCATGTAAAAATGTTTAGTAGTACTTGTTTTGTTTAAGTATGGCATCTCCATATGAGATATTTCCACCTTCACCCATATTGAGATCAATTATGATTCCTATGTGTTAGCTTGGGTTTGGGAGTGAAATTTGTGATGTCTATATTTCTTGTTGATGATTTTGGGTGTTGATTGTTTGTATCTCACCCTTTTTTGTTTCCCCTAGCTCGGGGGTGGCCATGTAATGGCCTAGGCTGGGAGGTGAACCTCCATGGTCATGTAGTAAATACCTTTGTGTTGCAGGTTTTGCTTGAGTATGAATAGATGAAGTTGTTGATTTGAAGTTGAAAGAAAAAAAATTGAAGGAATAATTTAAGTGTGACAAGCCTAAAAGAATTTGTTTTAATCAAAATGTAAATTCATGAACTTGTAAATGTATAAAGAGCAAAGTTGTAAATAAAGTTTGATTAAATCCTCTTGTATGAAGAATTTTGCATTTAGTGTATTTCAAAATATTTCTTATCAAATATTGAATATTTCATGGTAGATTAATTTCCTGAAATTATAAAGGAAAACTATTGTTGTTGTATGAACTTTGAGAAAATATGAAAGAGTTTTAATTTATTAATTGTTTTATTTCCTGCAGCCTCTATGTTGTTTGAAATGATGAAATTTTCTAAATTTAGCAAACAAAGCGTGATATTACAAATGATTAAGTTTTATGAAAAATAAATAAATAAATAAAGCATCATTCATTTAAAAGTCATTTATCTACTATTATGTTTGTAATAAGCATCTGGATTTTAATAAGGGGTAATTATGCTATGTTTTGCCCAGTAGATTTTTGGGCATTACATTCTAGTATCACTTAAAAGGTGTTCTTTTTAATTTCATGTGAATAAGGCTCTCAAGGTTCGATTTTATGAGATGGGTTATTTTAATAAAGTTTATGTAATTTACATAATAAAAACCCTAGAAAGTTCGAACCATTTTGGAGGGAAAGAGAAATGAAATAAAATAATCATTGTGGCAACCGTTAGAGGTATTATGAAATCATTTAAGCTTGTGCATTTTTGGAGGTGCGGGTTTGAGAAGGGTTTCTACAACAACTGGGTCTTCCAGGAACAAAAACTATTGGAAGAATTGAGAGTCGGATGAAATCCCAGCGCTCCTGGTGATAGGATTCAGCAAATATCAAATTGGGGAATTGAAATGGCACCCATTTCTTGAAGAACTTCTTGGATCTGTTTTGATAAAAGGCAGATATTACTTATTAGATTGTAGATTGGTGGTTGGAGGGCAGATTTATCACATCATAAGCATTCATCCCTAGCCGTACAGCTTTAGCCAACATCGAAAATAATTCCCTGCTTGACGTTTGAGCATAGTAACAACAAATCAGTGTAAAAAATTCCGAGTTTGTGACGACATCAACAATTAGGAGTCTGCAAAGGGCCAAAACTCAGTAAGTTGCAAAAAGAATCCAATCCATCATCAGCCGTACAGCCCAGCATTGATTTCCAACTTCCCCTAGCTGGATGTTAGCTTGAGCAGCAGCATACAGTGCAAAAAATCAGATCTTTTCGAACTGTATCAGCAATCTGGGAGTTGGCGGTGAGATATCAAAACAGAAGGTCAACCAAATCAATTTGTGCTTTCTACAGTTGTCAAATCCATACAATGCCTGGTATGGTCATGTTGAAACCACTTTAATTAAATAAAATCAAACTTTAATTTGCTTATTCTGTGCAAGTGTTGTTGTTAGTTTTCTTTAGTATTTTATTTGTATTCAAGCATTGCATTTTTATCATCAAAAAACCAAAAAAATAACAAATCCACAAAACCTACAAAAAAATAGAAATTCAGAAGAACAAACAAAAATCAGAATTTAGGAAACATATCAGAAATTGCAAAGTCAAATCTAGGGGTGGCCATTACAGTTATACAAGGGAAAATTTTGCCCATTGGTGGTTGGTGCCTCTCAATAGAACAGATTGGTGTCTCTTGCTAAGTTGGTGCTTAGTAGTGAGAATTGGTGTCTCCAGTGCCTTGGTACCTACAAAGATTTGTGAGGGATTTATTTCTTTGTGGATGGATTTGGATAGTAGATCCAAACAATCCTTCTTTGTGGTTTTCTCCCGAAAGGGTTTCCACATAAATCCCGTGTTTTCTAGATGTTAAATCTTGCGTGGATGCTTTATTGTGGTTGTTGAATTTTAATAAGATTAAGATAGTATTTAATCAATTCACCCCCACCCCTTTCAGTATAATTATGTATTCATTAGTTTTTTACAAAGTTTTATTCCTTGCTTCTAGTGCATTTTCTGGCATAGCAATCAAAGCCACTAAATTGTTGGCCAGTTTTTCAAAAACTCAACATAGAAAAATGAATAGGTAAAACCTACAAATACTCACCCAACGGAAGATCACACTGTTGGCATTAACCGGTAAGAATGTAACCGGTACATGGCAAAGAGGTATTGTCATTGATTGGCAAAGAGGTGTTGTCAGTTATGACTAGGGAGGCCAACAGTGTTCAATAAATGAACCAAGGATAGGCAGTGCAAGAAGAGACTAGTTTGGAGACCGGTGACTCATAGTGAGAAAGAGGAGGCACTGTCTTTGTTACTAATAAAGCTCTAACTGATCATCAGAGCAACCAGTCACCAAGGAAGGTGCAACCGGTAACCAGTACCAAGAACCAAGGATGCAACTGGTACAAACAGAGAAAGGAATGGTAACAGGTGAAGGTTTTTACCTGTGCACAACCTAAGGATAAAAACCGATCAGTGAAGATGTCATCAAGACCAATGAACTGAGGAAAGTCGCAATTGACAAACACTTGTGTGACTCTTTGACCAGGATTTGTTGCACAAAATCCGGACGACTTTGTGTTATCAAGAAGATTGGTGCAAGGCGCATTTGAAGGATTTAATGTCGAAGTTTATGGCATTAAAACATGAAGAAATCTCTTGTGAAGGAAAGCTTTCGACCCACATCTGTCCTTTCCTTCATAAAGCAGAAAAAGCACATGGCATGCATGGGGTGTTTCCTCAGTGAACTGAGACTCCACTGGGCGATGGATCTGAAGGTGATCTTTAAACAAGTCGTGCATGTAAAAAGCAAAAAGGGCAAGAAGCCTATATATTCCTCAGCCTGTGAAGAATATTGTTTGCCTTCATTCTGCCAAAGAAAAAAAGAGTGAACTTGTACGTTGAGAAGCTACAAAGGTGAAGAGAAGAAGAAAAGAAGTGTTTGCAAGGAAGCACAACCGCCAAGGATAACATACCTGCAGTGATCGGTGATGATTCTCAATTGAAGAAGAACAACGATAATATCAGGCTCAACAAAGCCATTCTTAAAAGATCAAACCCTCTATTGCTCTCTAACAATTGCAATAACTAAATCTCAGTATTTTGGGCAGACATTAATAGGTCTCTTGTATTAAATCCCTTAACCGGGTGACATCTGTGTAGGTGTTTTAAGTCCTCTAACCAAGCAGGTTCTAACAGGCCTTATTTCCTAAATCCCTTAACCGGGTCGCATCTAACTGTGCATTTGTAATCCTTTAACAAGGAAGGCTCCTTACAGGGTGCACTTCAAAAGAGTGCAAAATTTGTGAGGTTTCCTCACACCGTGGTTTTCTCCCGATTTGGGTTTCCACATGATAAATCTGGTGTTGATTATTGTTTGATTGTTTTATAGTTATTTATGTGATATAATCTATTTTGCATAATAGTTTTAGTTACAATATATCAGATTTTGTTTTAGTGCATGCTGATTCACCCCTCCCCTCTCAGCACCGGTTGGGACCACCACACACAAGTACTTGGCAAGTTTGTGAACTATGCATTAAACAACACATTGAAAAAAAAGGGAGATAGATTGGCTGAAGTGAGAGGTAGCAAAAGCAAATAATATGTGTGTGTTCATTTGCAACCACCACACCTCACTTGCTTTGTTCAAGCCTTCCGAGGAAAGAAATCTTCAAACCCGTGGAAACTAGGTATTCTAATTAATTTATTTTGTTATAGAAGATGCTCGAGGTGCAAAAGCCTCCACGACTAATTATGGTTAATGCAAAGTAGGGTAGATGGGCAGGCGCAAACACAATTGAAGGAGAAAGTGTGAAGCAAAATATGCTTGATGATGCTCGGTGGTACATGTTGATGTGCATTTTATGCCCCACCAACAGTAGAACAAAATATTAAGATATCTTATCCTCTCTTGATCAAAATTGTTTGTATGCTAAGATTGCGAAAGATCACATAATAGATTCCAAGGTTCCTTTTATGTCAATTCTTGACCGTGGATAAGCTCAATGCTAAATGTGATATGTTGTTTATCACAAGTGGCCTTACGTTTACATTACTTGAGTCGACTTCAAATGATATTAGATCTGGAAACTATCAAGAGAAATTGCAATAGAGTACCTTTTTTTATGGGTTTTCACAAATATGAGGAAAGCAAAGAGAGTAGGGTTCAGAAATTCTATTCTACTCCTAAGGGTAATGACATCAACCAATACTTCTTTGATTGAGAAGTTCTGAAATAACCAAGCTCTGCTTCACCAGGCTTAACTACATCTCTATAAGAACCAATGCAATCTTCAAGGGATTATGCAAATGATTTTCATATCAAAACAAACAACAAAATGAACAATGCGCATTGAATGATAGAAGTTAAGCATTCGTAAAAGTGAGGGTTCATGCAAACTTTGCACAATGGCTTACAATCAACAAACCATCAAAAGTATGAACCATGGAATTCATCAAACATCATTACATTCTCTATTGAAATGAAAACATTATATCTAACAAATCTAGTCTAAATGAGGGAATAAGAGAACAACCAAGCACTAAGACACGTCAAGAGTGTTGGCATTAAGAGTTGGTAACCGGTAAGCTTGTTACCGGTACATGGCAATTAAGTATTGTCATTGATTGGCAAAACAGGATAGAGGAAGGAGGTGTATTGACATCTCAACCTAAGGTCTAAGGATCTAAGGAGGACACCAACAATGGATCTGTATGAAAAAGAGACTGGTTTGGCAACCCGTGACACTATAGAAGAGACTATATCTAGCGGTGCAACCCGTCACTAAGCTAAGTGCATCGGCAACCGAGGAAAGGGCACAACCAAGGAACAGACACAACCGGTGTCGTCAACGCAACCGAGGAAAGGGTGCAACCAGTAAGCAGTTTTTAGGAAAGGCAACAGGTCAAAGTTCTTACCTGTTCACAACATAAGGATCTCAACTGATCAAGTGAAGACTTTGGTATGATAAGATGAACCGGGAAAATCATAGTCAACTATCTACTTAACCAACTCTTTGACTGGGATTTACTGCACTAAATCCGAAAGACTTTCAGTTAACAAGGTGATCGGTTTGAGGCGCGTTTAAAGGTTTTAAAGCCGAAGTTTGTGGCTTTAAAACATGGAGTTATCTCATGTGAAGGAAACGTGCTTAACACACATCTATTGTTTTCTTCATAAAGCAAATAAAGCAAGGGCATGCATTGAATGTGATGAATCCGTAGGAGATCTATAATTAGATCATGCATGAGAAGCGCAATTAGGGCAAGAACTCTATATATTCTTGTGCCTGTCTAGAATATAGGTTGCCCTCATTCTGCTAAAGCAAAGAGTGAACCTCAGAAGAGTGCAAAATTTGTGAGGTCTCCTCACACCATGGTTTTCACCCGATTTGGGTTTCCACGTGATAAATCTAGTGTCATTTTGTGATTGATTGCTTGATACTGCTTTTATGCTTGAATCTGTTTTTCTTACGGTTATAAGTATACTTCATCAGATTTATTGAGAAGAAATTTTATAGGTGTTGATTCACCCCTCCCCTCTCAGCACTGGTTGGGACTGTCAAAGAGATCACCAAACTTTAATGAAAACTTTATCATCTCAGTAGCTCATAGCAAAAATCTCAGGATTTCGTCAAACGATAATGTCCAAGCTTGATCAACTGTTTGTGCATTCAAAGATTCATCTCCTAATTCTTCAAAATCTTTCTTATGTTTCTCTTCAAATTTTGCTTTTCATCTTGTTCAACTTCTTTACACTGTGTTACTGGAATCGCCACTTGTGATGGATCTTCAACATTAAAGATCCCTTCAATATTTTTCGTAACTGATGCTTGCAGGACCATTTTTTATACTTGTGCAATTGCAGCTTTGCACATCGTGCACGAAATTTCTATGTGGAAAGCATTATGGATTCTACACCAGTTTGGTAGTAACAGATTCTAAATGCAAGCATCCTTACCCAATTCAACTTCTTGTTTGACACTCTTCAAGACAATGTTCCTAAAGTTTTCAAACATCCCTTCATTTAGTAACATTTCTAGATTATTATCAACTGGTGTCTCAACGAACCTACGTGTCCCCTTTGGACATCCTCCTGATTGTAACCTTGTAACATCAAAACTTCTCCGATTTTGGGCACATATAATCCCAAACTTGTTTCCATGAATAGGATCTCATTGTCTTCACCATATTCAGCTATCAGCAGTCTCAATCTGAGTGTGCTTTCTATGTTTATTTGATTCGGGATCCTCTTCCATGGTAGCCACATGCGAAAAGTCTGTGCATATATATTCAATCAGTTTTCTTGACCAATCTCTACTCAACAGCATATCATATTCTTCTGAAATATTGACCACGGTTATGTCAATACAACTTTGAACTCGTGGATCGGATGCCAGTTGCATATGAACGTTGTTCAATTCTCCTATAATTGGGACTTCCGATTTATCGAGCTACGTCACCTTATTTGTTTGCAACAAGACTAATCCCAGTTTTCTACATATGTCCCGAGGCATTACAATACTAGACGCCCCAGAGGCAATTAAGCAGTTATGCAACATTTTTTAAAAAATTCTAACTGATATGAGGAAAGGGGCAGGCTCCTTTTCTTGATAGAAAACCACAAGCTTCTGTGATCTCGGATCAAATTCTTCATTCTTCGTGTTTTGCAAGGTGTCGCTCCCATTCTGAATTGTGCTTGACGTCTATTCTGCTAGAGCATTAGTATTTCTGGTTGTTTCTTTTTCTTGAGGTAAGCCTTCATTAGTTGCAGCTTTTTGATCATTGAGAAAATTTTGTAGCATTCCAATAAAGCTTGGAGGATTTTGAAGGGCATCAAGTGCATTTGGCAGCACATCTTTGACAATATTGGTATTTTGTGCCGAAATGGATTGATGATTGTTGCGGGCATTTCTAGGAGCATGTGATGGACCTTGGGAAATAATCTTTGGAGGAGCATCATTCAAACTTCCTAACAATGTATCCTTAATCTCTAGAATCTTTATCAATTCAAATAGCAGTAGGCTAACCTTGATTTTCTTGAATTCTTCTAGGAAATAAGAGCTCAGACTCTTGAATTCCTCCCTAGGAGGACATTCTTTGTCCTTTTTCTCCTTGTTGAACGATAGATTGCATGCTAGGTCATCCTTTTTCATTCTATGGGGCATTTGTTACAGCAGGTTGTCCTTTCTGACCTTGTGTAGTTAGTTGTCAATACTCGCCAAGTCTCTTAGAAGATTAGGAATATTGCTCGCATTGGGATGTGAAGGTGTGGAAAAGTTGTTCAGAGGAATGGATGTCATTAATTGCTCATGACTTTTGTAGTTCCTCTGATATGTCTTTGATGCAGCATTCCTAGATGTTTGTTGATAAGCTTGAACTTCACTCGTCCATTCCACTAGGACATTGTTGTAGAGTGGAGGGAAAACATACCCATCTCTTCGCAAAGGTTCATTTGGGGATAAAGGTGGAGGTTGACTTCCTAGTGGAACTTGATACATGGGTGTTTCCATAGGACCATTAACTGACGCAGGCGGGAATTTCTGATTAGTATGCATTGGCATATAATCTTGACAATCGTGAGGAGGAAATTTGAAATCATCAAAGACCAACACTTGGTCGTACCTAGGTGAAGGTACCAACTCATACCGTATAGGTGGAGGGTTTCCAAGTGTAGTAGTGCTTCTTACTTGTCCCTTAAAAATATTAGCAGCCCTCTTGAATTCTTGACATTGTAATTTAGAGTTTTGATTTGTTTCATGTAACCTACACCATTCGGACAACGTTGCTTCTACTAGGAAAACTTTATCAGCAGGTCGGCTTTTGAAAGCTGGTACATTGTTCCATGATGAGGGTACACCACCATTATTGGGATTCATGTTCCACGATCTTTTCTAGTATCCTTGATTTTTGCTACGGTACCCAAAATTGTTGTCTTGATGTCCTTGGTTATTGTTTCGATATTCAAGATTATTGTCTTGATATCCCTGATTGTGTCCTTGATGATTTTCACGATGTGCTAGAGGATTTCCTTGATATCCTCGATTGTTACCTTGATGATTTTAATAATTTCTTTGTGAATTCTACAACTGGTTGTTTTCGTTTCAGAGGTGGGTTACCTCAGTGGACAACTTCTTTACTTGTTCTATCAAATCTTTCATCTCGTCTCTTTCTTCTTGAGTCCTTATTGAAGATGTCATGTTCTGGAGATGAACGGGTTGCGCGGGCAATGCTTGAGACATAGGAGCTCCTAGATGTGGCACTAATTGATTAGGAGTAGGCCAAGATTGATAGCAAGAGCATAGTTCAACATTCCTTGATTCAACATACCGACATTGTCGAAGTAACTAGGCGCTCCAATAGCAGTTGTTGGTGATTGTAGACTAACTCTCTTGGCCTTCATGTATGCTTGTATTAGACTATCAAGAGCCAGATGAGTCTTCTGAACAAACATGGAAGTAAAACAATCTAGAGTTGCATGTTAAATAAGTCTTGATGCATCATCACTTATGCGGAAGGGATTGCGCAATCTCAAATGAGCCCTCTGGAATTTGTTATTGAAGGCACCAATCGGCTCACATTCTTGTCTCCTTATCTCAATGAACTGCCTATACAATTCAGCTGGGGTGATTGGCAGTCTAATCTTGCCCAGGAATGCATCCTTCAATTCTTGCCAAGTTTGGATTGAATTAGCGGGTAGATTGATGTACCAGTAAAATGCTTCTTCGTCCAATGAATAGGGAAACAGTCTACAAGCAACATCTTCCTCTTGAACATTTTTGTTCCGAAGAGCGTCTTCGAAAATCTTGATATGCTCATCTACACTGCAATTGACATCATTAATAAATAATTTGGAACAGAAATGCTCAGGATTCTCCAGCATAGTGTGATAAGCAATAAATGTTGTGAGGGGTGATGCATTCTGTAGACGCCATTGTTGTGCATATGAACACGTACAGACATGTCACACATGCCAAGTAGTTGCGGTACGTGAAAGGAATCCTGCAATGCCATTCCAACCAGTGATTGAAGTAAAGCCATTTGCTAAGTGGGGATTAGACTTTATTGTCCCGATTAATCCACCCTCTTCAGCGCAACACAAGTACATACTAACCACTACAGATTATTGTGCACGATGGTCAAAATACCAAGCTCTTAAGCATTGCACGATAGATGTGGTCATTAAATTCCTTGAAGAAAATATTATCACTGGATTCAGATGTCCACACGTCTTGGAGTGTGTTAATGGCTCTACATTTGCATCCTTGAAGTTTTCAAACAGGACATTTGAATATGGAATAACAATTAAGTTTTCATCGAACTATTATCCAAAGGGAAACGGATTGGCAAAATCAACAAACAAGAACATGGTAAGTGCAATAAAGAATTTGCTCGATAAAAATCCTAAAGATTGGCATACACAGCTAAGATTTGCCTTCTGGGTAGACAAGATCAGAATAAAGAGCTCTTTAGGGACATCTCACTATCATTTGGTTTATGGACACGATCCAATCTTTCCAATTCAGTTGAGAATTCCGACACTGCAGTTTATGAAAGATTATATGCAAGGTGAAGATAGAGTGTAGATAAGTCTGACCCAGTAACTGCACCTAGAAGAGACAAGAGACCTGTTGATGCGAGTTTTGTTCCACTTACACAACATGCAGGACTAAACACTCAATGTTTTGAAAAACATAGAGCATTAAACCCTCTCTTGAATAAGTCATCTCCCATGCTAAGCTTTGCAATGAAGATCATGGAATGACTCCAAGATTCCTTACACCTATGGATATCTAACTCAATTGAAATGATTTGATTTGCTTGTTAATCACTTAGGCGGGCTTACGTGATTCATTCAAGGATGTCGACTTACTTGCACTTCTAAAGATTTGGCTTCACAATGTGCAATTAAAATATAACCGTGATTTATATCACTTCCAACTTTGCTCTTCAACTCCTACTATGTAGACTACTTCTACTTCTAACTATGGATGGGAAGACTAATGGATGGACTAGGACTCGTACCAAATGAAGGTTTGCCTGCAACTTCAACTTCACCTAGTGCGAAGCTTCAAAGGATCTCAAATGGTTTTCATATCAACACCTTCCCCTCAATCCAACTTAGAGTACAAATCAAGGATCCAATGCCAATTGAACCTGAGCACAAATACTAGATTACCACACAAGGCACCCTTGCATCTACAAGGAGCTAGTGGCCTAGTTTTATAGAGTCAACCAATCAAACATCCACCAATATCACCACACAATCTATCTACTTTTACTCTTACTTTAATAACTTTGAAATGAGATCCTATTTTAATTGAGAGATGTAAAGAACCATGCAAATACACCAAAATGATCATGTATATCCACCATGCAAGCCACAACAATGAATAGAGAACAATTTTGACAGTATTTTTGCAACAATTGTCCAACATAACTCTCTTTACAAATGAGAGAAAATGGCCTTATATAGAGGTTCAAGTACAATGAGTGGCCAAGATTAAGAGGCAAAAATCTGAAATCAAGGACACAGTTTACATCCCATAAACCCTAATTAGGGTGGCCATAATTACAACCAATTACATGAGAGCACCAAACTTGTGGGCCAATAAGAAAATTACAATAATTTTTCCAACCAATGAGAACATAGGACACTTGGTATGATATGATTGCACATGCTTGAAAGAGGAATATTTTGATTGGAGGAGACAACCAACTGCCACCCCATCATCCTTATCCTGTTATTTGATCTTTTGATGAAGGGAAGATATCCTTTAGATGCTCAACCTTGTCCACCTCTTTCCATGAACACCCCTACCAACCTGCAAGAGCATGCCCGCCAACTAGCAATAACACCTCTACCAACTTGAGTCCTTAGGAATTTTTTCATTGCCATGTCTTGAACTTGCTTGTTTGTACTTGTACATTTGATGTCTTGATCTTGAAATGGTGAATCCTTCATGTACTTGAATCTTGAACTTGCCCTTGATTTCGCCTTGAGCTTGGTTTGAACTCCCTTGCCACTTGAGAGACTTGAACCTGAACCTTGCATCCTCCTTCCTGTCAACCCTACCAAGTTGCAAGAACTCCCCCACCAACCTAAAAAAAGACAAAGAAACCAATCACTCCATTTCATTTGATAAAGTATTGCCAATAAAACTTTGAAAATAGCATTTGATCAAGCTAATTAGGATTATCATTGCATTTCATTCAACTAACTTGTCCAATCACAAAAACATGAACTTATCCACATGATCTAGGCAAAAAAACATGTTCAATGGATGTAACTTGATGCCCTAGGAGCTGGATAAATGATGTCAGATTGCAATGCACCAACTCCAAATTCGGATTTGCTTAAATCTCTGATTTTCTAGGCACGAAGAAGATGAGAATTGCTCAAAAGGTAGGTGAAAATGAATGCCAAGATGATGTCTTCAAACCCCAAGACCAATTCGCCACCTCTAGAAGCCTTCAAACTTGAGAAAATTGCATGAAAATGGCTAACAAAATCGCCCATGGCTGGAAATGCATTTCCAGAATTTGTAATCATAAAATTTTCTCTTGGAAACAATGAGAAATGATTCCCAAACGCCTCTTTAAATACCCATCTAATTGCCCAAAATGGACGACTTGCATGGGGGAAAAAGAAATAAAATTAAATCACATCTCCTTGGATTAAATTCACCTTAATTAATTCCAGCCCTTGATTAAATTGGATCTATTGGAATTTGGGCCAAAATTATAATAATTAAATTTCCTTGAATTTTAAAATCTCTCTCAATTGAAACTTGCAAACATGGGCCCCAAAATTGCATCGATTTTAACAAAATTGTGGATTTAAATCAGCCAAATCCGAAATTGACATAGGCCCTAAAATTAAAATTTGAAAAAAAAAAGATCATGTAGGCCCCTAATTAAGTTTTAAACTCTCCCAATTGTGGACCCAATAACTTGCCTTGAATTTCACACCAATTAAGCCTTAAAATACATCTAATTTAGTACACAAGGGGGTCCCCAAATTAATTTCGAATTTCAAGCAAGGCAATGGACTCAAGTTTATATCAATTTTTGCACCAATAGGCTCTTTATTCAAATCGAACTTGCAAGCTGGCATGTTGAAAATAAAAGTTTTGTTTAATCCACCTCATGGAATTGGTAAAGGAGCTTGTGAATGTTTGTAAGAACATCCTCTCCAACTTGTAAGATCCCTCTTGTCATCTTGTAATAGCTTACCTCACATCTTGCACCAACTTGCACCAACCTACCAAGGCAACCCCTCCAACTTGCACAATCACACTTGCCAAGTTGCAAAGACTTGCTTGCCAACTTGAAATCATTTCGTCTCCTTCCTAGCAAATTGTAATTTTCCTTAGCCCAAAATAATTTTCTCAATAATAATAACTTCACTTTTGGTCAGGTGCAATAGTTGGTATATCAGATGGCTTGAAGGATAGAGCACATGGCTAAAAGAAAATTATTTTCTCATGTTGATCTTACCATTTTGAAATGTTGAGCTTCCATCAAGTTAATTGAAATTTTGCCAAGATGCAAGAGCACCCCTACCAACTCAAAGGAACATGCCTACCAACTCACAGAAACCCTCTTACCAAACTGTGAAAAGTGAACATTAAAATTGCAATTTTGACACTTAGAATTTGGATTTTTCATAAATTGTTTAGTCAAAATTACTCAATTAAATTGCTCAATTCCATTTTTTCAAATTCTGCAATTTGCGAAATTTCGCCAAATTTCCAAAAAAATTTATAAGTCCATGAAATCCAGATTTTGCTTGCAAAAAATTTCAAGTCAAAAATATATTCAAAATCGATTCTAAATCCAAATCTTTAATTTGGATTTGCAAGATAAAATCACTTCGCTGGAAAACCAAAATACAGACTTAGCCAAAATCACAATTTTCATCATTTTGCAATCAAAATCCAACCTCTTCGCACCAAAAATTCTCACTGCTCAACCTCTCGAATCATCTCCAAATTTTGCAAGCCACTTCAAACTCTCCTTTAACATCACCAACTTGGGAGAATTGCCAAAACACCTACTACAAAAGCAAAAAGAGGGGGGTCCCCATTTTCAATGGGGCAATGGTGTGAAAAAACTCACAACAAGACCAAGCATTAGAAAAGTTTGCAAAGCATCAAGGAGTGATCAAGAGATTGTTTGACAAAGTGGCTACAGTTAAAGATTTTTAAACTTCAAATTTGGTTCTCTGCTAGGATAAGGCCCACGAAAAGAAAGGTGATCATGACAAGTTCGACAATTTCTAGATGGGTCCTTATCAGATTTTTGAAATACTAGGAGATAATGCATTTACGCTAAAGACCCTGACAAGAGAGGAAGTCCCATTGCCTATCAATGGACAATTCCTCATGCATTACTTCCAACCTTAGGTTTCCTTCCAGAAGCCTACCTTGTACATAGTTAGTCTAGGTTTCCCTTCCATTCCTTATTTTGCTTTCCCTTCGATTCAAATTCTGTTTCACAGGATCTTGTTCAAACAAATAACTCCCAAGAAATTTTGTTTGAAACAAATATACTTTGCCATCTCCAATTCATGCTAAGAATTTTCACATCGCAGGCCATGGAAATAATTTGAAGAAGTAATAATATCAAACTTCAACGTTTGGTCAGGGAAATATGAGAAATTTGGAAGTTGTGTTCGAATTATCTTCCAGCTTAATCTGCGGGCATCATGAAATCCCGCTCAAGTAAAACGAAGTCAAAATTCCTCAATACTCGCCAAAACACACCCAAGGTAAAAGCTCGCTATGCTCAGGAATCATTCAATAGAAAAAGCCCACCGCAAATCTTCATAAAGGCTTGAATCATGCACAACAAAGTCCACTGGATATCCCTGTAAATGAAAAATCACATTAGGAAGCGCTAAATTGATTTTGTGAAGGAACGTTTGCTAAGAAATCACTATAACATGCAGAGCGCAATAAGGCAAAGAGAAAGCATCCACCAATGGCCCTCAAACGCACTGAGCACAAAACAAGCATGGTAAAGGAATGTTTTGAAGAAAGGAATCCACTATAGACCCTCCATTGTGCCCTAAGCGCATACTCACCTAAATGAAGGAACTTTACAAAACAAAAAATCCAAGGCTTGTTCAAAATCACACCCAGCGCAATTTCATAGTCACCAAGGAAAGTGTGCGAAGAAACTATCCATGACTGCCTTCCAAACGCGCTCTGAGTGCAGATATACCTTGGTCATGGAATGTGATGTCCCCAATGGAACCCACAGCTCACTCGGCACAAACCATTGTACAGAATTCAATCTGTAATGTCCCTGACGGCACCCACAATTCACTCGGCACTAATCCCGTACGACACCTCCCCGTGTGTGATGATATTCCGTACAATGACTATGTTTCTGTAAAGTTCCCCATCAAATCCTCTGGGTTTTGGAGCTGATTTCCTCAATTCAATCGTAAAGACTCCTTTTTAATGACTTATACTCGATTGTTTAGTTTGTAACAAATGAAAATATGGTATAATAGCAATCAATACCAAAGTGACTTATCTTGATATTATGTGAGAATAGTCTCGCCAAGAAAATCTGATATATTCTTATTAATCTACTGTAGGGACGGAAATTATCTCTGATTAACGCTGTCAATTATACAGGGCAATATACGCATGCCAGTGCCTTGATAAGGAATGCTTCTAATATGTATATCTCAATATTAATGGGAAAGACTAAGAGACAATTCCTTAACCCAATAGATATTTAAAAAGGTAATGCTTCACACGAGAATTATATCTTGAAATTGGATATAAGACTTAGTTGACTGATGCAGATTTGTATGAGTCTAACTTCTGATTTCTGATATCTTTTTGCTGGTTTCCTATGAATATCTGATTGCTTCTTGACAATTTGAGATAGTGTGTTGGTCTGGTTACAAAAATCCAAACGGAGAGAGAGATAGTATTTCTTCTAAGATCTGCTGAAGTTAATCTGAAGATGCAGCGTATTACCGATGGTCTCAAGTATGTCTGCGCACCATGCCACAGGGTAGATGCTGGCCCTTGAATTAGTAGATCACTAAAGTTGTCGTGAATCCTCTTTTTTTTCTTTCCTCCCTCATTAGTCTGATCAGTACGTCCTCCTCCAATCTGCGCTATGTAATTCCTCCAAGGCAACCAGTTCTCAATGGTGGTTCTTATCCATCCTTTTCCATATAGCGCTGAATATTCTTATCACTGCTGTCATCAATGATAATGGTGCTTCTAACCAGAAATCTTCTTTCAGTTGATGTTCATCATTATTTGATGTAAGTTGGAATTCTTATCGCACTTCATGAATACTTGGTCATCTTTTTATACTGTCATGTTCATCCTTTGTCGTCTTTGGCCTCCACGATTGTCTCTGCTGGGAAACAGTGTCATTGATGTCTTGTATAAATCACCAATTCAAATCCTTTGGAAGTGCCCGCTGACCTTCCTCTATCCTTGATTTAGTCACGTTGCTTCTAGAATGGTAATCTCGCCTTGAGGCTTCTGCGATACCCAATTCTCCATCTTGCCCAATGTTCTAATTTTTTATTCCTCCCAATGGAATGTCTTGTTGAATGGCATTCACCTTAGATTTGCCAATTATATATTATTATCTCATATTCCATCGACATGTGCAAGATATATTCTGTTTCTTCCCTCCCCCCTATTCAACAGTCCGCATTCCTTATTAAAAACCGTGTGAAAGGAAGCGAATCCTGGAAGATCACAACTCTTCAATGGTCATATTAATATTATATATTCTTAAATATATTATGAATATTAATATTAATAAAAGATTATAATATATTAATATTATAATGACGGGCATGTGAATAAATAGAAATAATAATGATAACTATATATTCTTTATATTTATTTATTAATGACATTATATAGAATTTTATTATAATATATTCTTTTGATATTATAATTATTTAAATAACTATATATTATAATGTATTTATATATTTATAATTATATAATATATTCATATTTTAATTTACATTTATAATATAATTTGATCATTTTCTATAATTATTTATTTTATCGTTTATCATTCATCATTATAGCTTATTATCTTATTATTATAATATTTATATATTATATTTTATTCATTCATTAATTTATTTATCTATTATTATATAATTAATCAATAATATATTATTGTCAATATATTCTTTATTTAATATATTTTTATTTGTTTTATTTATTAATTGTGTATTTATTGAATTTGATCCCTGAGATAGGGAACATCACAGTTTCATCGTACAGCGATTGCGGGTCCCACCCGTACAATGAATGCTTCCATATGTACAATGATTCCCTTCATTCGTACAGTTGCTTGGTCTCACTCGTATGGTGAGTATGTTGTTACCCATATGGTCCCTCTTCGTAGCCCTTGCATACAGCTCACCCAATGTCGTACAGTCACACAGGTTCGTTTACTGACTATCCGCCAATTGATGAAATAAAACAAACAGTTAATCAATTTGTCGCAAATAACTAATCACAAATAAATACAAGATGTTCAGTGCTGAGAACTGCAAAGATAAATAACAATGCCACAAACAGATTATTTGAATGCTTCAATTATGAATATTATTCAGAACACAATATCAGATATTGTTGTCTAATTTAAATTTGTCTTCGAATGAAGTCTTCACAAATTTGAAGCACAATGTGAAATATCTGAATCAATATCTCCAACAAAAGACTAGGGTGGTTGCTAACCACTAAAACTGCGAATACATAATAAGGAGGGTCTTCCACCTCCGAAACTGCGTACAAACCACCTTCATCCTTCACCTTCCGGAAATAAAAAGAAAACATCAACTCCACGATCCTACCTACTGTGCTAGCCAACGCCTTATAAAGCCCTCCAAGAGGTTTCTCGAAAGTTACAAACAAGTCGACATACATTATTTATTATTTTATTAATTGGACCCCTTTACTAATTAAATTAATTAATTAAATAAGTTCTTATGATACTATTTAATTTTTAGGACTAATCAATTAATTAACCTAATTAAAATTGGTGACATTACATGGAATTTTCCAGAAAAAAGAGTCCACAATGGAGGCTTGAATGCACCCAACACTATTTAGCATGAATGAAGGAATTTCAATAAAATAAAAATCTATGATAGCCTCAAAATCGTGCCCAAAGCGCTAATTGACCTTGGTCAAGGAAATTCCTTAGATATGAAATCCACGGGAGGGCTTGGAATGCGTAATGAGAGCAAAAACATGAGTATGGAGATAATTTCTTTTGATTTGAAATCCATCACTAAGGGTGACATGCACTTGTAGGTGCAAATTTTACATTTTGAGTGATTTTCTCCAAGGTTCCTAAGTCGTTCAATATAATATTAAGGTGCTCTATAGCACAAGTATCATAGCAAAGGAATTTTAATAATCCTTCACATAGCTTCTAATGCACCCGATAATCCAAATGATCGTGGTTAAAGATAAAAAATGAAAAATTTGAAATTCAAGACAAAAGTGGAAAGATGGAAATAATATAGGAATGTCTAACTTTTTTCGTAGATTTTAAAATGTGTCCATTGGTGTTGAAAAATTCAACGTCTGCAAAATCACAAGGACGAGAGGAATGGTTAAGTGTGAATGTTCAACGATGAATAATCTTGGCCCGTGATGGAATTCATAAACGACAATGGAAATTTGAGTCAACATAAAGTTCATCAAATGGAAATACAAGTCAAAACTGAAAAATGAAAAATAAATCGATTTTTTGGATTTACGGCTAAAAATTAATAAAACATTGAATTTTGTTTAATATTTGATTAATAAAATTTGAAGAATAGAAAAAGCGACATAATTGATCAAAAATTGGAAAATGGAGAATAAATCGCTTTTTTTGAATTATTAAATAGTGTTTTTTTTCCAATATTTAATATTTCATTATGAAAAATCAAACCCACATGGACAAATCTTCGTATTAAGTCAAAACACCCAAAATGACCTATCTTCCCAAAAGGCGATAGAAAAATAGAGACCAGTGGCGCTTTTCATGAGAAAATCTTGTCCAAAATGGAAACTTGGAAGAGAAATAAAGCAACTGCCTAAAATTGAGTCACAACCATTATAGCAACTTTCTCCCAATTAAATGCTATATAAGGCCACCCTTATTTCATTCTCACACTCAGTAATTGAAGAACAAGCTAAGAAGAAGATTGTGGGATTCTAGAGGATTTGCGAGAAGTTATTTGAAGAAATTGCGTGATATTTTTCAGAGAGAAAATTCTTTTCTAGAGAAAAAGGTGAAGTTGTCTTGAGTTGAAAAAGGTCAAAAGAAGCCGTGAAATTCAGAGGAAGGAAATTTTGCAATAAGTTTGAAAAATCGAGAGAAGGTCTGGATTTCTAAAGGAGATAGAAAATCTCTTTCTAGAGAGAGTGGAGAATTTTGATGAACTTTCAAAAAAAAAATTTGTCCAAGGACAAGTTTATTTGTGAGGAAGAAATTTGATTTGTTTTTTTCATTTCTTGCATATTCTTATGTCTGTTTAAATTCTATTTTGCAAGAAGAGGAATGACAGAACCAAGAGGAACAAGTTTGAGCAAAAAGCAACTAATCAAGAACGAGTAGAGGGGATTCTATCCTAAGTCCAAAATTGTATAAAAATGGGCTGACATTGGTGGCACGAACTTTAGAGGTCTAGACATGAACGAGTTCAGCAGGAGGATGTTCGGGTACAAAGATGATGATCCTAGACACTTGGCTACTCAAATTGTAAAGAGTGAAATCGTGGTTGCAATTGGCTTTCTTCTGGCTTTCCAACATGCAGAACTAATCATTGAGTGCTCAAGGCATTATCTGTAATGTCCCCAAAATTATAAAATAATTTTATTTAATAATTGTATCTATGGCCCCAAAATTAAATTTATTATCTCTCAAGCCCTTTTTATTTTAACGTCAGTAACATGCTGGCCTATTGGCACTTTTAGTAATCCTTCGGGAAGTTTCCCCAAAGCCATATATAAGGTCGAGTTAGTTCTTGTTCTAGATATGCAAACTTGATGTTTTGTTTGTGATTGAGAATTCTAGTTGGAGTTCTGTTGTATGCCATTTCGGAGGTGAAAGACCCTCTTGTAAGGAGCCATGTTGGCTCTTGTTCTATCAATGCTGAATAATGGTTTGTTTGTTTTTTGTGTTTTGAAAGTTTATGATTTGTTTTTGTGAGTTTTCCAAATATATGTTTTTTTATTGCTTTTTGGAATATTTGAAAGAAACAAAATTATGAATTTAAATCCAATGCAAGAAACCCTTGAATTGATCATTTGCAAATTCACATACAATGAAACAATGCAATTATAAATATCAAATGTGCACCTCTTATTTCTTAGATATACGAATCGTTGTTGCTGGAAGAACTAAATGCAACCTAGACAAAGGACGAGCTGCTAGGAAGATGATCCAGCTCTCTTGTGGTTGAACGCAGCCCAAGAATAAATGCACGCAGTCCTTCATTAACATAAGTTGCCCTTTTCATTCAATTCGCATCAATAACGAGATATCGATGCTTCCCCAAATGATGATGTCCCAGCCAAATTGGGCCACCAAACGCCCTCCAAAAACCATAGTGTTTAACACAGACTTGGAAGGCAAATGAAACGCCAAGAAACCCTGGTCGACTTGCAGAAAATAATGAACAATTTTGGTAAACAACAGCACCAAAATTGTAATCAATATAATCAGAATTAATTCTCTAATATTCAGAGCACAATTCACCACGTTTTTCAGTGATTCAAAGTGCAGACATAGAGGAATCAGTCCTCACAAAACCCTTGTTGAAACCCTTCAACAAACTCATCATGTAATTAAAACAATAGGCAAGAATGAATGAATTGTTTTTGCACAAAGCATTGCTTTTATAATAAAATATATCTTCTTCAAGACACCAAAGGAAAATAGCTTCTCTCACACACTTTTCACTTAAATGCCCTTTGCTTTATACTTAGGCACGTATTTGAATAATATAATTTATTAACTCCCTTTGGCTCCAAACACAACCTTTTCATCAATATCATGATATTCTGACACACAAGGTCATTGTTTCTTGTGCCCAAGATTTAAAACTTTTCAACTCAATTCCAACGAGCTATGACACTAAGGTGGCCAATATACAATACCAACAAAAATAGCAACCTTAGTGTACACTGTATTTAATTAAATAATAATCATAATTCACCCATCTTGAAAAAATGACTGAAGAACATCATAATCGAAATCTGATAGCACAGACGTGATCCTAATGAAGAAAGACGATGAATGAACTTGACGGGGTGACTTCCTAAAAATAGACGCTCCCTCCAAGACTCTTGGAGCCCAAACCAAAAGCCAAAAATAAAAACTAAGAGCATCATTCGACTCCTCTAATTCATTTGAGCTCATCGGAACCTTCTATTGACTTACTACAAATAGTAAGTCCCACCAAACGGAGCCATAACCCTCAGCAGGGTCCTCTAATCACTAGTATTAGCCTACAAGAACCCAGTAATAGGCTAAATCCATCCACTATCATGGTCATGCTAAAAAGGGGACATTACAGTCCTCCCTACCCAAGATTGCTTGTTCTCAAGCAATCACAGGAATCAAAGAAACACAATGATCCACCCGTCCCAAGGATAAATATGTATAATGTCCCTAGCATCACCTGCAAACTCTTGTGATGATAACACTATCCACAAAGCTATCGTGAACATACTGTCACCATGCCAACGACGGCGACTCAACCAATCTGTAGTGCTAAGCATGTCTCCACCTGGAACCTAGTAGAGACATAACTCATATCCATCCACAACCAGAAAAAATGGATATCCGATAT
Source organism: Chamaecyparis obtusa (assembly GCA_027943335.1). Classification (NCBI taxonomy): domain Eukaryota; kingdom Viridiplantae; phylum Streptophyta; class Pinopsida; order Cupressales; family Cupressaceae; genus Chamaecyparis; species Chamaecyparis obtusa. The sequence continues at coordinate 2,738,612 of BSBK01001642.1, read as the reverse complement.
CAACTGATAGATCAAATCTCCCCGCACACCCTACCAATCTGCTCTGAGGATGATGCCCATTTGTGCAATAGGGACAAGAACTCCCAAAAACAACTGTATTGGAACTCAGATATCCATCCTCTGCAAAACCGTCATGGATATGTTGATCCTGCAAGTAGCCTCCTGCTAACTTGCAACAACTAACCCCATCAACTGAAGAGAGTGTAAGCCCATCCCATAAAGGATGGTATGAACCTAGAACCAACCCACACCTGCGCAAAACCAAGTCCTCTACCTGTGGGTCAAAAGAGAATGATGAGCACTCCTCACTGTGTAGTTGCGATAAAATGATTCGATCTCTGTTAGAGGCTCATCATCATTAAACCGAGAACCAAGAGATGGCTCCAATCTCTGTCCCTGAACAACTGGTTGGGCGGGATCCCAGGTAACCCTCTCAGCAAACCCAACCACAAAATCCCTGTGGGGAAGTAGTATACTCAAAGTCTCCACAATCTTTCCCACCAAAACCTAAATATCGCGAGAACCTCGAATGAGAGTACCCTCAGAAGCTCCAAATGGTCCCTCCTGCAATTCCGGACTCTCAAGCAGATACTCCATAAATGACTATGCAGTAGAAATTATATGAAGAAGCATCAACCTGCTCCCTTGCAACCCACAATTGATCCCTCTGAAACTGTGGCACTATCAAATGTGTATCGCTAACAGTATGAGATGAAGTAATAGATTTACTTCGGGCAGAAGGAAACAAGTCCTCATGAAATCTCATCTCCGAATCAGATGATACCCTGTCCATATTATGTGAAGATGGAGTAGTGTCATGAACTGGCACACAACTCTCTGAAGAATCCACTACTGTCACATCAAGACTCTCAATAACATGTTTTGTATCATCTATCATCGTGCTAACTACTGAAGGACCTGGTACAACAAGAAACTCTCTGCAATCCTCCACGAAAGTGCTCATCTCATCTGTAACTACTGCACTCGTATCAAGGATGGATGTAAATGCACCCTCATCACATCCACCATCCCTATTCGTGGAAGTCAACTCACCACCAACCACCACTATATGTAGTTGAACTGGATCTGGGGCTAGCATAGACTGTACACGCTCCAACTCCACGGCCACCTCTCTCAACTGCAATTGCGACTCCTAGAGAGCCAACTGGGTGCTCTCGAACACCTCAAAAGTCGCCTCAAGCTCATGGGTGAGCTCAACCACCTCCTCTTTCCCTAACAATGCCTCATAACAAGTGCTACCCCACTCAAGAAGGTAATCCTTGTCAGCTACCAACTATAAATAATTCCGCTTCAAGATCCTGATAGCCTCTCGAAGTGAATGAATCTCTGCTAGGGAAAGGCAACTACCATCGTGCTCATCTAACATAGGAGCACCCCAACCATATACAGCCAACATCTGTTGGATGGCATCATAATGCTCAAGAGCTGAAGAAATATCACTATCACTCACCTTCAGTTGTCTGGTCACATGATGTCTCTGCATGCCTTGGCTCCCATTTACACTCCCTGACTCACTCGCTGCACTATGATATGAAGTTGTATCCTCACTTCTCACCACATGATCACTAACATCATGTGCGCTAACAACCTCACACATGTCCATCAACGAGGTACTGCTACTGCGTACCTCTACAAATATCTCATATGACGAAGTGGAAACCACAGCTATATCAAACTCCTCACATGCCTCTGCTTCCCCCTCCATAATAAGTCCCTGTAAACCATGACCCTGGAACCTATCATCATCCCATGACAACTCTGAGTCATCACTCAATGTCAGACATGATTGACCAGACTCACTACAGCATGAAACATCCTCATACAAATCATCAGAGGTGCCCATAACACTAGTATCCACATCGTGTAGTATCTCATGTTGCTGCATACATGACTCAATGTCAACATGTAGATCAACATCACTATGGCATGAATCTACATTGTGTAACTCCTCAACACTCAAATCAAGAGTGTTATCACCAAGTGACTCCATGCCCTCGTCTTCTACACATGAGAAGATTGTTATCCCCTACACTGACCCAACACTATGACTGCTGCCATAAAAATGAGAACTATTAGTGCTCATATCCTCCTCGCAGTCTTCAAAAACAACACTCTCATCAGGAAAGTCTAGACTAGCAATGGTATCAACTGCATCTTCTACACTCGCACTATCCGCAACATCAACAACATACTTACATAAGGGACTGTTGTCTTGAAAATCAGACCACGTATTCCCCATATTCCCACTACTACCAACTGATGTAAAACTGCCATCAAAGGTAGTTAGCATGTGCTCAACATTTTCCAAATCACTAACTTTGGAATCCTCAAATTGTTGGAACTCAATGCTTCTGTCCTCTAATGAAATGGACAAATCCACATGTCCCTGTGTAGAATCTCCAACAGCATAATTGCAGATAGGACTAGTGGCTTCCCCACTAAGCACAAGATCATCTTCACCATGCTCACTAGCTGTTGAAAACTCATTATGAAGACTCCTAGATGTCTCACCTATGAAAATCTCTAGTTTCTCTTCCTGCATTCTCTGTGACGAAGACTTTTTGAAGAAGGAAACCATAAACCTAGCTGCCCTGACAACAATTGCCAGATCAGAAAGCCTTGCATTTAGCATTTCCTGAGTTTGCCTCAGTTTCTCCATTTCATTTGCCAGGGCAACTGTTTGCTTCTTGAACTTAGACACACTGCTCAACTGGTTTCCATATTTACTGGATTTCCTATATTTATCCATGATTAAAATAACCTACGAGAGTGTTGATCACTCACAAATCAAGCATGGGAACTCAAAATTTCCAACCCCGCAGGATGGCAAGAAACCGTTCTGATACCACTGTAATGAGCCCTGCTAGCTCTTGCTTTATCAATGCTGAATAATGGTTTTTGTTTTTTGTGTTTTGAAAGTTTATGATTTTGTTTTGTGAGTTTTCCAAATATATGCTTTTTAATTGATTTTTGGAATATTTGAAAGAAACAAAATTCTGAATTTAAATCTAATGCAAGAAACCCTTGAATTGATCATTTGCAAATTCACGTACAATGAAACAATGCAATTATAAATATCAAATGTGCACCTCTTATTTCTTAGATATACGAATCGCTACTACTGGAGGAACTAAATGCAGCCTAGCCAAAGGACGAGCTGCTTGGAAGATGATCACAGCTCTCTTGCGGTTGAACACAGCCCAAGAATAAATGAACGCAGCACTTCATTAACACACACTACCCTTTTCATTCAATTCGCAGCCATAACGGGAGATTGCTGCTTCCCCAAATGATGACGTCCTAGCCAAATCAGACCACCAAATGCCCTCCAAAAACCACAATGTGTAATAGACTTGGAAGGCAAATGAAACGCCAAGAAACCCTGGTCGACAGCAAATAATGAACAATTTTGGTATAAAACAATACCAAAATTGTAATCAATATAATCAGAATTAATTCTCTGATATTTAGAACACAATTCACCACGTCTTTCAATGATTCAAAGTGCAAACAGAGAGGAATCAGTCCTCACAAAACCCTTGTTGAAACCCTTCAGCAAATTCACCATGTAATTAAAACAATAGGCAAGAATGAATAAATTGCTTTTGCACAAAGCATTGCTTTTATAATAAAATATATCTTCTTCGAGACACCAAAGGCAAATAGCTTCTCGCACACACTTTTCACTTAAATGCCCTTTGCTTTATACTTAGGCACATATTTGAATAATATAATTTATTAACTCCCTTTGGCTCCAAAGACGACCTTTTCATCAATATCATGATATTCTGACACACAAGGTCATTGTTTCTTGTGCCCAATAGCAAAATTAGCAACCTTAGTGTATTTAATTAAATAATAATCACAATTCACCCATCTTGTAAAAATGACTGAAGAAGCATCAGAATTGAAATCTGACAACACAGGCGTGATATTGATGAAGAAAGACGATGAATGAACTTGGCGGGGTGACTTACTAAAAATAGATGCTCCTTCCAAGATTCTTGGAGGCCAAACCGAAAGCCAAAAAATAAAAACTGAGAGCATCATTCAACTCCTCTAACTCATCTGAGCTCATCGGAACCATCCATTAACCTACTCTAAATAGTAAGTCCCACCAAACAAAGTCATAACCCTCAACAGGGTCCTCTAATCACTAGTATTAGCCTACAAGGACCCAATAATACGCTAAATCCATCCACTATCATGGTCATGCTAAAAAGGGGACATTACACCTCCCTATTTGGTATTTGCAGTTTAGGTGGGAATAACTCTTCACCCTATTCTGCTGACTTTGCGTGCATCCAAAACTATTGTAATCTAAAGTGCTATCGTTATTAATACAATTCCTATAGCATGTGTGAGTTTCCAGATTTGTGTTGTGGTGCATCGAATTAAAGATTGTTCTATGTATCTATATCAATACTTGCGTAATTAGGCGTTTATGTAACTACACGAAGGGAAGATAAGTGAGTCCGTAGAGCCCCTTCATCTCACTGTACAGCTCTACCACATACCATACAACCCATTCCTCTCACCCGTACGGCCAACACACACACCGTACGACCCATTCCTCTCATTTGTATGGCCAGCACACACACCGTACGGCTTTGCCACATATCGTACGACCCATTCATCTCATCTGTATGACCTCCTTACCCACGTGACATTCATACAGTACGAACATATAATTTCTACTGTACGGCAAACATTGGTCCAACTATATCGATTCCATCTGGAAGGGTGCGTAGGGTTCTTTTCCTCGGGTGTTGCCATCTTCAGAACATTACAATGGTATCGGAGCTGGTGATTTTGCTAGCCTGTCGAGTGGTGGATGCGGAAGGAACCTATACTTTACACCATGGTCAGAGGGGAGGAACAATAACGGCTCATGGAAGAGACATTACGAAGATTGGCCGAAGGGAAGACAAACAGAGAGCAAAATGGGCAACAGCGATAATTTCGTCATAGGGAAAGCAAACCCTCAACATTCTCGACCATCAATGTCAACATTTCCATCGAGAACCGAAGCACCACAGAGAGAGCGAGAGCCCAATTTCCAAGAAATGAAGGAGCAACTAATGCAAGATTGGAAGAATGCAACTCTCGAAGGGGACATATCCTTCAAAGATTATGCTAATCTACGAATGAGATATTCAGGCGGTAGCAGTCGTGCCTATTACAATGATGACCTCAAACAGAAGATAGGCAAGGTAAACCCGTCATCCTTTGATGCATCTGGATCATCTGCACGGGCATGGATACAGAAGGCAGACACATATTTCCAGCTTAACCGATGCTGGAGGATGAGGTGTTCGGGGTGCCAAATAAAGGGCACTCGGCATCCAAAGCCTCCTCGTAAATGTCTTTGGGGGACAAGAGGAAGCTGCTAGAACGTATTTGCAGGCAAGATCTTACACCCAGCTAGTGGAATAGCTTGTGGGACAGTAACAATAGCTGGGGGTTAAAGAAATCTTTCATCACTTCTCCGGAATGGAGATGCATTATGGATTTGTTGAAAAGTAAACTTACAGGAGGAAGTAGGGCATCAAACATAAACATCTGGATGCTACGACTGATGAATGGGTTGAAGAATGGTAAAGTCTACAACTGGGGGCAATACTTATCAGACCCGATTAGAGAATTTTTGCAACTCCGACATAAAACATTTTATATGCCATACCACGCCATAGCCATATTCCTGGATGCATTACATACACAAGTGGAGCCTCAGCATTGGTGTACCTTTATGCCTATGAGCTGTGTGGAACCATAAAGCCATTAATGAATTATTGGCTACATTTGGACACATTCACAGCAGGGAACTTTGAGCCCTTGAGGAAAAAAGTTAGACAAGAAACCAGGGCTAGTACGGAAGAGGGAGATGACAAAGAGGGCAGCTCAAAGGAGGGAGAGGAAATAGAAACGACAGAACAGGTACCATCCGATTCCAATCAGGAGGAATATGAGTTCCGAATGGCACCCTCTCGTACTAGACAGAAGGTCATAGAACAGGAGGACAAAGAGGAGACATCAAAAGAAATTGAGGTTATCCAGCCACCAGGAGGAGTTACTGAAAATGCATTAGAAGTGTCAGAGGAGGATGGCCCCCTGGACACAAAGACTATACGGAGGGAGTTGGACACGACAGGTAGCACAGAAGGGGAGCACATCCGAGTTGGCAGTTAAGGCTCGAGGAATGGCAGTTGACACTACAGGGATGGCAGTTGACAGTATGGCAATTGACAATATGGCAAATGGCAGCATGGTAGTTGACACTGGAGGGATGGCAGTTAACAGCATGGCAATTGGCAGTATGGTAGTTGGCACTAGAGGGATGGCAGTTGACGGTCTAGCAGTTGGTAGTGGAGGATTGGCAGCTAGCAGTGGGGTAACATTTGGCAACATGGCAAGGGAAGGTTATCCAGCCACCAGGAGGAGTTACTGAAAATGCATTAGAAGTGTCAGAGGAGGATGGCCCCCTGGACACAAAGACTATACGGAGGGAGTTGGACACGACAGGTAGCACAGAAGGGGAGCACATCCGAGTTGGCAGTTAAGGCTCGAGGAATGGCAGTTGACACTACAGGAATGGCAGTTGACAGTATGGCAATTGACAATATGGCAAATGGCAGCATGGTAGTTGACACTGGAGGGATGGCAGTTAACAGCATGGCAATTGGCAGTATGGTAGTTGGCACTAGAGGGATGGCAGTTGACGGTCTAGCAGTTGGTAGTGGAGGATTGGCAGCTAGCAGTGGGGTAACATTTGGCAACATGGCAAGGGAAGGAGGACTTGGTACTGGAACCGTGTCTCAGCAAAGTATGCCACAAAGAACACCACCATTTCCAGATTGGGGGACGAAAGAGGATAACATTTACACCATCCCAACTGTCAGTGGTAGCACCCTTGGTTCCAACAGGACAATTGCCGCAGGCAAAAGTAGTAGATCTGATATCAACTAGTGGAGCCCAACCATGTGGATCACTAACCCTCAGGGAGGAGTGGAGACAACACAACCAATCGCTCACTCTTGTGATCACACCAGTAGTGGCACCCATTCCTAGGACAGCCATCCCCTCCACACATGTTACTACTCAGTGACACCACTGATACCTATTGCTCCCACATCCACGATAATTACCACTGCAGTAGCACCACAGGCACCCGTTCCACCTCAAGACATGGCAGGAAGGAGCACAAAGGGGTTGAAATGTATGAGACGAACAACCTGCTAGCAAAATTTCAGATGGAGGTAGAAGACATACCTCCGCCTTTGCCATCTTTGATAGGGAAGCTTGAGAAAGAAGCCACTTAGAGCCACCCCGAAATGGATGTAGGGAGCCAACACGTAGGCAAATAGGAGGCAAGAGCCACAGAAGGTGGCAGGGTTGAGAGCCACATCCCTAAGTTTGGGGCCTCTATTTAACGATTCTTAGGGGAGCTTGAGGCCATGGCAGTAGCCACTCGGAACATGGCAAACCGCGCTAAGGAGTTGGACATAAGATCTGTGTCTTTGGCAGTAGAGGCCTTGTTGAGGTTTATGACAATAGACTACCATACAAAGTTCATGGAGTGTCTCTAGGACAGGGTTGGTCGAACATGTAGATGCAGGAAAAGGTGAGAACATGGGGCACACCACAAAAAGTGACAAGGCAGGGAGGCCATGTAGTCGTGATGGACACTCTTATAGAGATGGAACGAACTTTCAGAGACATTTTTATAGCTTCAACAAGTCACATAGCAAGCTCGCAAAGCAGAGGAAGAAATAGCTTCTCTACAAAAAAGAATGCAAGAGTTGAACATGGAACTGGCCCAAGAACGATCTGCACACACAGAAAAGGAGCAGAAGCTGACGATTGCAGAGAAGGACCGCATGGATGCCTTGAGGCTACTAAAGGCAACGAGGGAGAAGCAGTTGGTTGCAGAAAGAGCCTTGAAAATTCTTCGGCAACAGACCACCTCTACTCCAAGGACATCTTCTCACCCGTCCCAGTGATTTAGTTTATGTTTGTTTTATGTTCCCCATTTTGGGTTGTGTCATCTGGAAGATGACAAATTTTGTGGGGGGATGATGTAAGCGGCAACTATGCCATGAATAGTTAAATAAGACTTTTGTTAGTTAATGTAATAAAACATTATTTTAAAAGGGTGTCAATTGTGTCAATAGTTGGCGACGGTTGGAGACTTAACCAACCGTGTCGAGTCTATTTGTATGGAGTCTGAAACAAGTGAAAGGGTGGTTTTTATGCAGGACCTATTATGCTATAAAAGATATATCATTCTGTCATGTATGGTGTAATGTGATTCTATGTTATTCATGTTATTGATGTATTTCATTTATCTTTGGTATTATGCAATCCTATTGAATCTGTATATATTGTACAATCCATCTCAATTAGGCATCTAACAAGAGCGGAGAGTTACAAAGCATCATTTGTAACAAGGTATTCACATTGTCTTAAATCCTTTTATTATATTCTTTGTATTCTAATAATCAAAGTGGGTGCTCTAAACAGGGGTAGGTGCTCCTTTGGATAGGTGTCCATAAAATAAGAGTCGGTGCTCTTTGATTTAAGGGTTGGTGCTCCTTTGGGTGGGTGCGCATAAAAGTTCTAATCAAGTTATTTTTCATTTTGAGGCTGGATTAGAGCAATAGAATCTAACAGCTATTCTCACCAAGGTTTTTCCCCACTGTGGGTTTTCCTCGTATATTTGGTGCTATGTGTCTCATTGTGGTGTGTTAGATTTCATCATTCTCAACATTGTTGCTTATGCATTTCATTCTAAAGTGGATTAGGATTTAGATAGAAAAAAATTGTATCCATTGATTCACCCTCCCCCCCTTCAATGGACTTTGTGTTCCTTCAAAAATTTCACATGAAATATTCTACACAATTCCATATAGGATCGTACTATTATGTACGCCGCTCCATTGGAACATCCTATGTCAGAAGTGTGCGGGTCCTCAACATCGATGGCAGTCTGTAGATCCCCATGTGTTGACTGATCCATATAAACTCACTTGGACTCTAATAACATATTACAATTAAAAAGAATGGAATGACTACCAAGATATTCAATATTAAACAAGGAGTGAGTCTCTTTAAAGAAGATTACAAAATGCTATATCCAATTGGATAAGAGTGACAACTAACAAGATAAAACTTACAATTGATAAAGAAAAAGAACAAGGAATATTCTTAAAGTCTATCCTAAACACTAAATTGACCATAATATACTAAATATTACAATAATATTTAAGAAAAGTTATAAAAAATATCTAATAGCATAAAATATTGTGTCCTGAGTGTGAATTCCCCATCTAAATTGCAGTGGAAGTTAAGTTCTTCATCAAGTCAAGATTCAGAATTCCAAATGGATATGTTGGAAAACTAACTACAATGTAAAAGTTACAAGAATATGTGTTACACACCTCTGGTAGATAATTTACTGCATCTGTCCATGCCATCTCTGAGATACTGACAGAGAACAAAACCATAAAAACAGTTAGCAAATTCATAGAACACTCAAAATGTTACAAAGTCATTTAGTTTCTCATTGGGGACAGACGGGCAAACCCTAAACAAAAGCACCAATCTAATGGACTTTAATATTGCAAAATATCCAATTGAAATACATGTGAACTATAATACAAATATAACACCTTATAGTAGAAATTCTATTTCCATCTTCAGTGGTTCCTACATGAGGTGTATGTGGCATAACGATTCTCCTGCGCTTCTTACGAAGAACTGTCACTGGAGATCCGATGTTTGAAAGAGATGATGTATTCTGATGAATAAAACTATCTTTATCGGAAGAAAACATGGCAACTTTTGAAATTTCTGTAGATGCTTTGTTCTCGGATTCTTTATAAATAGTCTCTGCAATGCTGCCATTGTTTTCTGATAATAATTCAGTACATGGGGGCAAATATTGTATGTCTTTGCCAGGAATAAACTGGCATGAAGGTATCACTGCAGAGATTCCTCCAGCAGCCAACCCCTTATACAGTTTTCCACTTTGCAAGGCAAAGAGTTTATCATTAATGACACAGCCAAACTGTGATACATCTGACTTCTGTAACAGGGATTCATTTTGACATGAATCACTTTCAGCGGAAGAAGAATAGGAAGATTCACTAATGTGTCCATGGTAGTGTTTCTGTAGAGGATTTAGAAAAGTTCCAACAATGCATTGGCCAGGATCCTCTTCACCGTATCCCCTGGCTCCCTGTGAACATGAAGGCAATGGGGGAATTTTAGCACCATGAACAGAACACATATGCCACCATGCTTGACTGCCTACACCCACACCTCTGGCTTCCCGTGGCAAACTAAGAGGATTCACAGCTTGTCCATTACAATTTACCCTCAAGCCTGGGTCACTACTGGTAATATTCTCACCTTCATTATTCTTTTCCATCATCACTGGTACTAGTTGGTTAGGAAAAGGATAGTGTTGATTGGGAGTGTCAGAGATTAAAATTTCATTTGAAAACTGAATGCCATTTATATACTCATTTTTTTGTATAGTAGACAGACAAGTAGGGTTAGAAATTGCACATGAATGTAAGTCTAAATTAGCCATTTTCTCTTGATCATAAGAATGATCTACAGAAGGGATAGTTGAAAATTTTGTAGGCATTAAACATTTTTCATGTGCTTGGCCTTGTGACCCTATCAGAGGCATCACTTGAAATTCATTGCAAGGATGAGTGTTTCTTCTCATGGGCAAGGCCTTGGATGAGGATTGTGATGTTGAAAATCTTCTTGTCCCACTCCCAACCTTCTGAAAATCCTCTTGATAAAAAAGATGGTCCTGCTTTGTCAATTCTTCTGCTGAGGCTTGTGAACCAACATTAACAGTAAATGGGGCATATGGTTGAGTGCACCTTGAAGTCATTAACTGCTGTGTTCCTAACTTTTCAGAGCACATATTACCATCTATATCTGGTAATAAGAAAGGGAAATACTTTTTCATGTTGAAGATTGATGAATGAAATGACTCAAACAAACATGGAAGTGTCTTTCCCACTCCCAAGGACCTCCTTTGCTGAGTTGCTAGGATTTTTATGTTAGTAAGTAGTTTGGAGAAGCTAGCAGTATCAGGCATCACAGGCTGGCCAAGATGAGAAATTTCTGAGCTTGTTTGAGAGCCTTGCAAAGGCTGATCCACATTCTGATCACTGAGTGTGTTGTGGCTTCCAAAAAGTTCTTGGTGATTGAGACATGACCCATTATTTGGAAGCTCATTGATAGAAGAACTGATTTGACATGGAGATTCAGAGGATGCAGATAAGGTGCTCCAAACCACTGGAAGTGTTTGCTGGGTTGCAACATCCAATGCCACTTTTACATCTGGATCATCTCCCACCATATTAGTAGCTTGGGTACTTGTCTCTGCCTCAGATGGCAATGATTTTAATTGCTGTTTGGTACTGAAGTGATCTGCGTAACAAGTCTGAACTTCTGACAAGAGCAAATTAGAGGAACTGACACACGAAATATTCTGTTCTACATCCAAAAAAACATTATCATCAGTACCTGAAGAAACAAATAGAGAACTTGATGACTGTTCCAAGGAAGTAACAAGGAGGTCTGGACCCAGCTGGGTATGTTTATCAAATTACGAGACATTTGATAAAGAATCTTGATGATGGGTTGAGGCTTCGCTTGCAAGGTCCTTGGATTCTGTTGTTATCAGCCTCTATAAAATCTACTCCTGTTGCATGCATAAAATTATTCAAATGCAAAGGTATACTACAGTTATAAGATGAGACACATTAGATAGAAATGATGGATTTGAACTAAGTCCTTTTGCAGAAAGAGTGCCAGATGACCAATTTTGATATAACTGAGTTGAAAATATATCAGATGGAGATCTGCACTGCATAGCTAAACCTTGAAACTTGTGCATATCAAATGCAAAGGTATACTGCAGTTAATAAGATGAGACACATTAGATAGAAATGATGGATTTGAACTAAGTCCCTTTGCAGAAAGAGTGCCAGATGACCAATTTTGATATAACTGAGTTGAAAATATATCAGATGGAGATCTGCACTGCATAGCTAAACCTTGTAACTTGTGCATATCATGCCATTGACAGATTGGCATTCATTTAGCTGTAAGAGATTACTTGAATCCACACTTGTACTGCTGCATGGAAACCATAAGCGCAAACAAAATTCTTATTAAGCATAATGATATGCAAAGTAACAGAGAAAACTAAACCACATACAATAGAAATTTATATCAAATCCAACACCAAGACCAAGACAAACCTTAATTTGTTTGAATTTGTGATTTCTAAGAATTTTCTTTGTGCAGGAAGGTTGGTTGAAGCAGATCCCAAAGAAAAGTCCATCCCAAACCTTCCATGTGTTTCATCTTGTAATTGTGTGTTTAGAGTTAGACAATTCTGCAAATACAATCAATTGGTTATCATAAACAATTATATCATTAAAATTAACATATAAACAACCAACCCAGTGAATTTCAACATGTTAGAGCAATTAGTATTTGCTTCAAGCAGTAATATTTCATGCTTGTTATAAACAATTGCTATCAAGATAAATATGCTGTCATGCACAAAAAAATTAGACAGTTATATTGCCCTATCCAGATACTTGGAGAAATGTATCTTAGCAAAAGTCCCCAAAGTGACTTAGACAACCAATATATAGGTGCCTTATGATGCTTAGACTCTCGGATAGCATACATGTAAAATTCCTAGTGAACAACTCACAATACTATCTTCTTGTAGAATTGACTTGAAGTTTGGGAAAGAGAACAAAGGCCCATTTTAAAGAAACCGATAACCCAAATGCTACAGGAGATGAAGAAACAGGTGACAACCTAAATCCATGATAAGCTACATTTCTATATTTTTGATCCATCACCTCATTTGTTGGACAAACATCCTTGCAACTAGGCATACTAACACACTCATCTTGAAAGGTCCAGTAGACATAATGAGTTTACGATCACCTTCAATAATGTTCAAAATATCTCTTGAGCAAAGAGGAGTAATGATGAGAAATCGATCTGTGTCCTATTCTTTTACTTTTCTGCATGTCCTTTGTCTCTAACAGGAAGAGAAAAAACACATATTGTATAAATGGATGTTTTTGAACTCATTTGTCAACTTGTCTTGCCAACAATTGCTGTAATATGAGAGATAGTTTCAAGAAATCTAGCCCTTTTATCTACAAGGAAAGTTGTGGCAAGAGCCAAATGACTTATTGCAAAAGCTATATTTTGAACATCAAATTTAACTCCTTCTCAGATCACCTTATAGTATCTCATTCTATAAGAATCACCCTTTGTGCTTCCAAGGATGCTGAACATATTTGGATATTGATTCCAAAAACATTACACTATATATACTCCAAAAATATTGAATATCAAAATAACATCTTTCTTGCTTACCACCTTCCAACATCAAGTATTTTGTAATCTCGATAACTGTAACTACATCCACTAGACTACAGTTTATGTGAAGTCCAATGTCCTTTTTATTGGACCTTGGAAAATAATTAAATAATCAAAATTAACTAGTCAAAAAATAATAAATTAATAAGTAATTCTAATTTGTAATGTCCCCTTACCAGCAGTAGGCCATTTTGATGCCTGATTAGTCTATCTACCCATCCGGATAGGCTAATGGCTTCTTTTCGGAAGATGCTAGCCAGTCACAGGATCACGTGGGCAAATATTTAATATCTAGGCTTTGTTTCTAGAGTCAAATCACTTTATTTTATAAAGTGATGTTATAAAGTCACTTTATGACTTATTATAAAGTTACTTTATATTTTAAAGTTACCTTATCTTATAAAAGTGACTTAAGTGAGCTTTTATCCCACATGGCTTAGTTTTGTGTACTTTCCCCCACTTCGAGGTTATAAAAGAAAAAGGTACACCTCGGGAAAAGGACCATGAGATAATATAATACAAAAAGAAAAGAAATCTAGTTACAATTGTGACTGGGTATTCCTAAGGACGCAAACCCTTTGGAATTTGTGGAGATATTGGATGCAGCCCCAGCATCTCTTCCATAGGTGGGATCATACAGATTTCACATTGTGCTCCAACAGACTGGTAAGAAAAAGCTTTTCATGTGCAGCACTTTTACACAGAAGAAATCAGTTGTTTATAAAGGCTCAGCTCATACAAATCAGGTGTTACAGTAGGGATAAGTCTTTTGTACGGTAATATAGTGGACGAGATTGGGAGATTAACGTGGACATTGTTTAGTCAGCCTCAACATGGTGGAGTTGTTATCGAACTAGACATATCTATGATTTGTAGCTAAATGAATCGGAACCACTACAGTATGTTCTAGTCGAACTTATGGTTATCATGCACACTGCATCCTCAGTATTGTTGGTGTATTAATGGAGAACGTGGCTGAAGAGTCACTACAATGAGCACTGGTGTGGAAGACTCCAAGGTAGCGAACGCGGGCAGGGAAGCTCGTGCCTAGGTAGCGAGTATGGGTGCGGAAGTCTTCCAGCGTAGACACTCCAATGAGGTGGGCAAAACTGTTGCCCAGCGCCAGCAAAGGCATCCACTTCCAAGCGTGCAGCATCCACTTCCAAGCGTGCAGCAGGCCGTGTTAGAGACACGACTAGGTCGTAATGGTTCAGTCGCATGTAGTGAGACGGGTTACACATTAACCCTTGCTGCCCAAGCTATTCCGCACACCCAGATATTACACTTGATGCAGTATTTAATACCAGAGTTTACTGGCACGCGCATTCCATGAAGCGGCAATCACAAACTGTCAGTAGACCACACGTGAGCATCAGAGTATCGGGTTGGTACTTATCTAATATTTTTCAATGTATTTGCTATATGAAGTATTTAATAGATTTGGTAATCTAGTCTTTATCATTACTATGAAATTATTACTTGCTGGAGTTATTTATTGCATTGTTTGGAGCACACATCTATATAGAATTTGTGCTTATTTAAGAATATGTTCCCAAACATCTAAACACGTAACTGGACAACGTCAATTTGGTAATGAACTCCTATGCACTGAATACTACATCTTGAACAAAGAAAACATATGCGCATTCAGAGTTTAAACAAGCAGTATCAGAATAAATTTATGTAAGCATTTTCAGACAGAGTTACTCATAAAATCCTTGACCGAGATTGGCATAGATCATTACAGTTGTATCAGAGCTAGCAATCTTGCCAGCCTAGTGGGTTTATTTACAACTTATGGTAATGTTGTCCAGGCATGCATAGCAGACACAAGGAATATAATTTTAGACACAACAGGGCTGAACAAGGACAGCCAGAACCGTCAGTACAGGTTGATATAGAGGGCAATCATACCGAGGCAGACGAGGAAATTGTTTTTGAACATGGCACTCGGGGTATAGGCATGGCGGAAGAAGATAGAGAGGTCAGAGAAACAATGAGGGCTATTTGTGAGGGACAAGATCACATTGCTGATGTGTTACATCAGCTCACAGGGGTTATCCAGCAATTGACAGTGACACCCAGGAGGGCCCCAAGCCATCACAGTGGTGGTAGTAGCGTAGCAAGGTCACCCAAAGCTGCTAGAGCAGACACTCGTACTACAGATAGGCCCCTTATGCCTACGTTCACAGAGAACAATGCAGAAGAAGAGGTAGCTCAGCCTGAGGCAGCAACTGAAAGATCCCCAATCCCGGTGACCTTGGAATTTACTGTATGTTTCAGAATCTGAATCTTTAACCAGAGTTTGTTAACACGGAATGATCTTAGCTGAATTCTGATTTCTTTTTCTTTTCCTTGTTTTTTAGTTTTTTGGGGTTTTTTGGAAATAAAATAATTGCATAACAAATAGGAAATAAACAGCACTTAAGTAAAGTAAACACAAGCTGCAAATTTTATCAATACTGAATTCTGAAATAGTACATACCCAAACCATCCAACAATCTGATATATTAGCTTCAAGAAAAGATCAAAACAAACATACAATATTGTTCATCACATGAATAAATGCCAGCTACATGGGAATGCTTGATGTGTGCCCCAAATCTGAAGATGTTGTAAATAATCCACCAAAGCGTTAATGAATGCTAAACCACCCAGCAATGAGTAAAGGGCTTTCTCTAAACCCCACATGAGCTGCTGGAATGAAATGCGTGCAGGCAATAAGCTGGCCGCCAAGCTGAAAGTAATTCTCTTCCCCCAATTGCAATGCCAATACCGCATCAATCACTTCCTCTTTCAATCCGAATGCAATGAAATACCAATCCAATCACCAAAGACTTGCTGAGGTTTGCATCCCAACAGTCCAGACTTGAGGATTTCGTCCCAAGCCACAAATCACTCCCCAGAGCAATTGCACAATTCAAGAGTTTCGAAAATGTCAAAAAGGTGATGAACAATTAGGTCCTCATCTCCTTATAACTCCTCCCAAGTGCAAATCGAACCCTAAATGAGAATTACACTTTGCACTTTATAATAAAATAACATTTTCCAAATAAAAGCATCCAGGCTATAGGAAAAAATTACTTTATTAAAATGTCATAACTCAAGGCACCAAAAAGTCTCCGGGATAGTGAAAATAGTTTATAATAATTCAAGACATTTCCAACGAGCTATAACACAAGGGCGCACTTGACCAAATGAAGCTATATTCCCCTTAATACTCCAAAATGGCTATATAAATAGCCTTATTATAAATTATTTAATCGCTAACTTAGGAAATATTTAAATATATTAAAATATTTCCCTTTTTGCCTCTGATAGCCCAAACCAACCAAATAAACATGAGTCTGACCATGTCACTTGTCTGTGACTGATGTCGAACAAGATGGGTCAATTGGCAGTCCCATCCCTAAAATCTAGGGATGCTCCTAGAAGTTAGGAAACCAATCCTATCGCACTGAAACTGACACCAACTGAAGGGTCATGAATAACCTCACGACTGGCAACTGTCACAACCTCCTAAAATTTAGGGATATCCCCTAAAATCTAGGAACTGCTCCAAACTACTTGTAAAGCCAAAATCCGGTCACTGTATGCACTGAATGAGTCCCTATCCATTTCTGCTAGCCTACGAGACTCCAATGATAGGCCAACTCCTCTGTCTCTGATGTCCACTCTAGAAAGGGGACATGACAATCCTCCCTTCCCGAAGATTGCTTGTCCACAAGCAATGCAACACTATATCAAGTGCCATCACAAAACCACTGCCTGGATCCCATGGAAAACTATAAGCCATGCCTTTCGCGCAAAGTGCAAGCTCCTGTAGCATCCCCTGGAAAACAAACAGGATGACTCTGTAAAAAGATCCATAACAACCACTCACCCACACTCCTGTACTGAATGTCTCTGCTCGGATCCCAAGAGAAATAGATCTCAGAACCATTAAAAACCAAGATGTATGGGTGACTCAGATCACATACACCCTAAACTCCCCCTGCACACCTAACTGACCTGTATTGAGTGAGTAGACCATCTGCACAACAATGATGAATACCCCTGAACAAAGCTGTACCAGGATCCAGATATCCACACACTATATAATCTTTGTAGTCACCATAACTCTGCAAGTCACCTGCTACTGACTTGCAACCAAAACTCCCATCAACTATTGATGGAGAGAACCCATCCCATAACGGATGATAAGGGCTAGGAGCCAACCCACGTCTATGTGCCATCAACTCATCAACATGTGGGTCAAAGGAAAAATAATGAGCACTCCTCACTGTGTAACTGGGATAAATTGCTCCGATTTCTGTTAGAGGCTCATCATCCACCAGTCGCGAACCCAAAGATGGCTCCAATCTCGAACTCTGCACAACTGGTTGGACAGGGTCCTAGGTGACCCTCTCAGCAAACCCAACCTCGAATTCTCTGTGAGTGAGTATCGTAGTCAAGGTACCTACAATCTCTCTCACCAAACGCCGAATCGCACCAGTACCCTGGATGAGAACACCCTCAGAAGCTCGGTAAGATTCCTCCCGAAAGTCTGAACTCTCAAGAAGGTGATCCAGGAATGACTCTGTGCAGTAGAATTTATAGGTGGTAGCATCCATCTCCCCCCCTCGGATCCATAACTAGTCATCGTGTAACTGTGACGTAGTCAACTGCCTGTCATCACCAGCTATGCAATCACTAACAATCGACTCAGGTGATACCATGTCTCCCTGCTAAACAATCGAAGGAGTAGTGTCATGAACTAAAACACTGATCACTGACGGGTCAAGTACACTACCCACAACGTCTTGTACTATATCACCTGACGTAATGCTACCAACTGGAGTATCCATCCCAATCGGAATATCCACCCCAATGTCAGGCACACTGCAACCCTCTATTGAAGTGCCTAACTCAACTGCACATGTATCCGATGGAAGTGAACTTGTACCTCCAACACTAGAATCAAGGGTGGATGTATCCCTAACTCCATCACATCCAGCAACCCCAATTGTGGATATCACCAAATCACCAGACACCACAATATGTAACTGCATTGGATCTGGTGTTGGTGTAGACTGAAGCTGCACCAATTCCACAGTCACCTCTGCTAACTGAACCTGTGACTCCTGGAGAGCCAATTGAGTGCTCTCTAAAACCTCAAAAGTCGTCGTGAGCTCCCGAGTAAGCTCACTCACCTCATCCTCTCTATCCAAGAGTGCCTCGTATGCTGTACTTCCCCACTCTACTAGGTGATCTCGGTCGGCTACCAACCGAAAATAATCCTGTCTCAAAATTCTGATAGCCTCCCGTAAGGCATGAATCTCTGTCAAGGTCAGGTAAAAACTACCATGGTCATCATCCATAGGAGCACCCCATCCATGAACAGCTAGCAGCTGCCGAGCAACATCAAAATGCTCGAATGCGGTAACAATATCATACTCGTTGACTCTCAACTGACTAGACACATGATGACTCTGAATAATAGGCCTCCTATGCATCACCCCTGGCACACTGTCTGTACTGTGAATAGAAGTGGTACCCAACATACTCCTCTCAGGAACACTATCCCCCAGTGTACTGTCATCTGAGCT
The DNA here is from genome assembly GCA_027943335.1 of Chamaecyparis obtusa. Classification (NCBI taxonomy): domain Eukaryota; kingdom Viridiplantae; phylum Streptophyta; class Pinopsida; order Cupressales; family Cupressaceae; genus Chamaecyparis; species Chamaecyparis obtusa. The sequence continues at coordinate 2,719,563 of BSBK01001642.1, read as the reverse complement.
CTGAGAACTAACAATTGAACTCACATCCTCAAACAGAGTACTAGCAGCTAACACATCTCCATCAAACTCCCTTGTACCCGTGGAAGCTGCTACAGAATCTACCTCCTCAACACTCTCAGCTACCTCGTCCTCTGTAACCTCTGAATAATCCAGATCCTGGGACCGATCTGTACTCTCCAGCAACTCGGAGTCCTCTCGCAGGGTCTGATACAGATATGACTCACCACTGATGGGGTCATCCTCATGGGTCACATAGGAAGTATCGGTAGCAACCCAAGATGCTAACAAGAGCTCTACCTCCTCTGGTGACCCGAACTAAACCTCATCCAACTCCCTACTAACAAATGCATCTGAGTCATGCTGGCATGAGTCCGTGTCTACTATCTCAAACTCAACACTAGCATCATCACATGCGGACTCCATGCTCAAATTCTCAACACAAGAGAATACTGGCATCTCCTGCAGTAACCCCATCTCGGGACTGCCGCTATCTAGATCTGTACTATCTGAGTCCATCTCCTCAAGGCAGTCCTCAAAAGTGGTATCCTCCTCTGGCGATCGAGAGTCCACCATCATATCCTCCAACACTACAGCACTCCCACTATCAGCAACTCTCAACATCGACCACAGGACTATCCTCCCGGAAAACTGAACTGGAGTCACTAGTTGTCTCTATAATACAATCTGGTATAGCACGAACATCAACTGTAGGCATCAACTCCTGCTATATCACCAGACCATCAACTGAGTCTTGAGTCTCCATGCATCTGTCGGCCGGTGTAACTGTCATGTGCTTGTCCACTGAGATAGGTAATGACCCTACAATAAAAGTGTGGGGTAACTCAACTGGAGAGGCACTGACCTCTGGAACTGATGTGCTAGGCCCACATGCAGCTGTGAAATCATCCCACAGGTCTTTCCTAACCTCCCTCACCATGTCAACCTGTCTTGTTTCCTGTGTCCTGCGAGAAGATCTTCTCAAGACTGAAACCATGTATCTAGCCACCTTGTCAATGGTAGCCGGATCTGATAACTGTTCACTAAGCCTGTTCTGAATATCCCGACTACAATCCAACTGTCTAACCAAGGCATCAGTTTGCCTTTTAAATTCAGACAAACTATCTAATGGTTTCTTCTATCTACTGCTATACGGTTTCACCTGTCTACTGCTATACGAATTCACCTGTCTACTGCTATAAGTTCCCCTGCACCTATCCATTCAATTTCAATAGAGTGTTGATCACTCACTCAATTTTTTACAAATTCCAACAGGTTGGCAAGAAGAAGGCTCCGATACCACTGAAAGATCCCCAATCCCGGTGACCTTGGAATTTACTGTATGTTTCAGAATCTGAATCTTTAACCAGAGTTTGTTAACACGGAATGATCTTAGCTGAATTCTGATTTCTTTTTATTTTCCTTGTTTTTTAGTTTTTTGGGGTTTTTTGGAAATAAAATAATTGCATAACAAATAGGAAATAAACAGCACTTAAGTAAAGTAAACACAAGCTGCAAATTTTATCAATACTGAATTCTGAAATAGTACATACCCGAATCATCCAGCAATCTGATATATTAGCTTCAAGAAAAGATCAAAACAAACATACAATATTGTTCATCACATGAATAAATGCCAGCTACATGGGAATGCTTGATGTGTGCCCCAAATCTGAAGAAGTTGTTGTAAATAATCCACCAAAGCGTCAATGAATGCTAAACCACCCAGTAATGAGTAAAGGGCTTTCTCTAAACCCCACATGAGCTGCTGGAATGAAACGCCTGCAAGCAATAAGCTGGCCGCCAAGCTGAAAGTAATTCTCTTCCCCCAATTGTAATGCCAATACCAAATCAATCACTTCCTCTGTCAATCCGAATGCAATGAAGTACCAATCCAATCACCAAAGACTTGCTGAGGTTTGTGTCCCAACAGTCCAGAATTGAGGATTTCGTCCCAAGCCACAAATCGCTCTCCAGAGCAATTTCACAATTCAAGAGTTTCGAAAATGTCAAAAATGTGATGAACAATTAGGTCCTCATCTCCTTATAACTCCTCCCAAGTGCAAATCGAACCCTAAATGAGAATTACACTTTGCACTTTATAATAAAATAACATTTTCCAAATAAAAGCATCCAAGCTATAGGAAAAACATTACTTTATTAAAATGTCATAACTCAAGGCACTAAAAAGTCTCCGGATAGTGAAAATAGTTTATAATAATTCGAGACCTTTCCAATGAGCTATAACACAAGGGCACACCTGACCAAATGAAGCTATATTCCCCTTAATACTCTGAAATGGCTATATAAATAGCCTTATTATAAATTATTTAATCGCTAACTTAGGAAATATTTAAATATATTAAAATATTTCCCTTTTTGCCTCTGATAGCCCAAACCAACCAAATAAACATGAGTCTGACCATGTCACCTGTTTGTGACTGATGTCGAACGAGATGGGTCAACTGGCAGTCCCATCCCTAAAATCTAGGGATGCTCCTAGAAGTTAGGAAACCAATCCTATCGCACTGAAACTGACACCAATTGAAGGGTCATGAATAACCTCACAACTGGCAACTATCACAACCTCCTAAAATTTAGGGATACCCCCTAAAATCTAGGAACTGCTCCAAACTGCGTGTAAAGCCAAAATCCGGTCACTGTATGCATTGAATGAGTCCCTATCCATCTCTACTAGCCTACGAGACTCCAATGATAGGCCAACTCCTCCGTCTCTGATGTCCAATCTAGAAAGGGGACATGACAGTCACCCAAAGCTGCTAGAGCAGGCACTCGTACTACAGATAGGCCCCTTATGCCTACGTTCACAAAGAACAATGCAGAAGAAGAGGTAGCTCAGCCTGAGGCAGTAGCCAGACTTCCGGATAATGTTTTAGCCGCACACGATGAGTGGGATATGCTACCTGATAGAGTCAAGGCTGACTTGACCTTTGTTCAGTAAATGGCACAGAAGGGGGATTTTGGTAGAGCATAGCAGGATAGGAGACCCAGGGATCAGAACAGGGATCTAAAACATGCGATGAATAAATTGACCCTTCCTACATTTGATGGCAGTGGTAAGACATCCGCAAGAGCTTGGATTCACAAGCTAGACACCTTCCTGACCCTTAAACCCATGTCAGAGATGGAAGCGATTAAGTTCACAACCATGCATTTAGAGGGTACAGCATCTGATTGGTGGCATCATGGCCTTGTCACCCAGAATCACGGGTTGATTACATCCTACGAGATCTTCAACACTAAATTGATCACTAGTTTTGACAGGAAGGACATTGAAGTCTGCTACAGAGACTTAGCCCAGCTGAGACAAAGTGGGTCTTTGGACCACTACATTGATGAGTTTCAGAGGATATCCATCATGGTCCCGAATATGGCAGAGAAGAGGAAGGTAATGTTGTTTATTGAGGGCCTACAGGACAGATTCAGAGGATTGGTTAGAGTCCTCAAGCCGAGCACACTGGATGACGCTATTAAGTTAGAGCATAATTTGGATTCGCCATCTTGCATCCTATAGCCACCGAATAAAACCTTCAAGGGATCTTCTTCATTTCAGAAAAATAAAAAGTAGAATAAGAGCACACCTCCTAGACTTGACTTCGAGACAAGGAATGAGTTGAGAAGAAAGAAGTTGTGCTTCACATGCAGAGAGCCTTGGGCTCCAAACCACAGGTGCCTTGGAAAAGGAAAGATACACTACATTGAGGTGGTTTCTGATGATGATTGTGAGCAGCAGGAGGGCAGCGATGATGAGGACAGCGATGAGGAGGCTCAGGACAAGCACTTAGCAAAGGGGAAGAAGAGGGAGGTTCACCATGGGCAGCGCCCTATTACTTTAGCATCCCTCTCGGGTATCCCCACTTGTCACTCTTTTCGTCTCAAGGGAGTGGTTAGAGGACAGCGGATCATTTGCCTTCTAGACACAGGTGCAACGCATAATTTTATCAACGCCGGTTTGGTTTCCAGGAGAGGACTCCAGATAGACAGCATTTCGGAGTTTGAGGTAAAGGTGGCCGGGGGAGAGTTGTTGAGTTGCATAGGGAGGATTTCAGGACTCCAGATTCACTTTGGGGATTATCTCCTAGAGGTTGATTTCTATGTCATTGACTTGGACAATCTTGACGCCATCCTAGGCATGCAATGGCTACAAACCCTAGGGAGATACACCATTGATCATCAACTGAAACAGTTAGAGTTTATGCAGGGTGATCAGCTGATTATGCTTAAGGCCATGACAGATAGTGAATCACAAGTGATTTTAGCTCACAGGATGGAGCCCATCATCAGACACAACAATATGGAGTGGGCAGCCCAGTGCTTCATATCCTCTAGACCCTCAACGGATTCAGGACAGCAGATTCACACAGTCATAGAGGATGTGCTTGATAAGCACAAACGGGTTTTTGAGGACATCCCTCCAAGTATACCTCCAAACATGGGCTTCGAGCACATCATTGAGTTGGAGGAGGGGGCCAACCCTGTAATCACCACCCCTTATCATCATCCCAGGCACTACAAGGAGGAAATCGAGAGGACAATTAAGGAGCTCTTAGACATGGGGCACATTAGACCCAGTTCCAGCCCCTTCGCTTCTTCGGTAGTTTTGGTGAAGAAGGATGGCACTCTTCGCATGTGTTTTGATTACCATGCACCGAATAAGAGAACCATCAAGAACAGGTACCCCATTCCCAGGATTGATGAGCTATTAGATGAGTTGCATGGGGCAGTTTATTTCTCAAAGATAGATCTTTGATCGAGGTACCATCAGATACGTGTCCGAGAGGAGGATGTCCATAAGACAACTTTCAGATGCCACTACAGACACTACGAGTTTCTAGTGACGCCATTTGGGCTCACTAACGCACCTGCCACGTTTCAGTCTTGCATAAATCATATATTTAAAATGCAGTTGCGCAAGAGCGTCCTGTGTTTTTCGATGACATTTTGGTCTTCAACAAGACATGGGCAGAACACTTACAGCACTTGGATGAGGTTCTTAGCATCATGGAGAGTCAATCTCTGTTTGCGAAAGAATTCAAGTGCGAATTTGGATTGACTGAGATTCTCTACCTGGGACATGTGATAGGGGCAGATGGAGTTAAGGTGTACCAGGAGAAAATCCAAGCAATTCGGGATTGGCCACCACCGCGGAATGTGTCAGACTTGAGAGGGTTCCTTGGGCTATGTTCTTACTACAGGAGGTTTGTTAAGGGATTTTCTCAGTCAGCGGCTCCCTTCACCGATCTTACTTGGAAAGGAGCCTTTAGGTGGACAGATGAGGCTGAGGCAGTCTTTGACAGGCTCAAGACCGTCATGAGTACTTGTCCGGTTTTATCTCTCCCGGACTTCTCTCACTCCTTTGTTTTAGAGTGTAATGCTTTGGGGAATGGGATTGGTGCAGTATTGATGCAGGACAGGCACCCCATCGCATTCGAGAGCGAGAAACTTGAGGATAGTGAAAGGCTTTATTCCACTTATAACAAGGAGAAGGTTGCCATTATGCATGCCTTGGCTAAATTCAGACAGTATCTGGTGGGTGGCAAGTTTACAGTCAAGACAGATCATAATAGCTTACGCTACTTCCTGGAACAGAAGGAATTGAATGAAAGGCAACAAAAGTGGGTCATTAAGATTCAGGCGTATGATTTCGACATCGAGTATGTCAAGGGGAAGAATAACATCGTGGCTAATGCACTTTCCAGGAGGCCCCCAATAGCGGTTTGTTGTGTCTTGTCAGAGATCTCCGCTGATTGGAAATCTCTTTTGCTAGTTGAGTATTCTAAGAATACTCAAGCTTGTCAGGTTTTGGACAGACAGCTTCCGGATAGAAGGTACAAGGTGGTTGATGACATTATTCTTTATAAGGATAGGATCTACCTAGTGCCGAGCTCTAAGCTTAAGGCTAAGATACTGAGGGCTATTCATGATGCGCCCACAGCAGGACACCCGGGGTTCTTCAAAATTTACAGGTATGTCAGAGAGAGGTTCTCATAAAAGGGCCTCAAGGATGACGTCCTCCAGCATGTCAGAGAGTGCCAGACTTGTCAGCACAACAAGTCAGATCACGAGCATCCGGCAAGGTTATTGCAGCCCCTTCCCATTCTGGCTCAGAAGTGGAGGGTATCTTGATGGATTTTATTACTAGTTTGCCGAGAGTGCAGGGCAAGGATAGTATTTTTGTGGTGGTCGACAGACTCACCAAGTTCGCTCACTTCTTTCCTATCGCAGCAGACTGGTGAGTTTCGCAGGTAGCAAAGTTGTTCTTTCGAGAAGTATTTAGATTGCATGGTCTCCCTAAGAGCATTGTGAGTGACAGGGACAACAAAGGCCCGTTTGGGGACTGGAATTAGACTGGAATTGGCATTATCTAATTCCGGATAATGTCAATTCCATGTTTGTGTCCATCTAAAAAATTGGAATTGGAATTTCGAAATTCCAATTTTGCCCCAAAATGGGCATTTGCATCTTCCACTCAAATAGGTGGAATTGGAATTTAGAATTCCAATTCCAATTTTTATAAAACCAAATTTAATATTTCATGGGATCCATGACTATAAGGATGTATATTATATAGCTATAAGGATGTATATATGTACATGTGTGTATATATACACACGTGTGTATATGTGTGTATAATGAGTGAATATATTGTAATAGTATAAATTAAATAATATATTCACTCATGTGTATATATACATCCTTATATATACATCCTTAGTTATGGAATCCTAATGTTGATTCAAGATTTCCAAAGGAGTTGGTTAGTACATCACATTCTGGCCACATTGTATGGGATGCAGTTTGTTGTCCATTCAGCCCACCTACGGAGGACTTTCTTTTCCGATTATTGCCTAGGGGTGGGATGGGTGATTGGTTTGGTACGGTTCCCTTCTTGAAGGAAGAAGCCATGACTTGCAATTTTGATAGTTTGCTTCTTCAGTGCAGTTTCCAATTTGGGCTACAGATTAGAGGGGCAGTGTTGTGGCAGTTGGACATTTTGGGCAATTCACTCATTATGGGCAAGGTTAGGATATTTCAGTCAGCTGGGGAGATGGATGGCCCGTTTGTTTGTGGAATCCAGGAGGAACATTCTCGCGGTTGGTAATAATTCAGGGAGCTAATTGGTACGATGTTAGGTTCCCCCCTTCATTTGACCTTAGAGGTGCTTGTGATTTCAATTGGAGTGAGGTTCTCAGTTGGATTGAGGTTTTTCTCACAGATGATGGCAGCACAGGGCAGATTGATTCGACTGATCAGGCACATGGGGTGATTTGGGATCCCGACATTAGAATGATTAATGCATTGTTGCTGGGTGAGTGGCTTCACAAGTCGGGACATATTGTTTGTATCAGTTTTACACGGCAGATCGGTGGAGCAGCTTTCTTGAGGTTGGTATGGGATCCAGGTATTTTGGTCACAGCATGCAGATACCCATTGCTTGAGGGCAAGCAATTTTTGGGAAGGGATGATTTCTAATGTCCCCCCTTTTGGGGCACATTATTTCGTGCTGCGTTGTTAGCCATTTCATCATGGTCCGGTGGGCTAACCGAGGCTTTATAGGGATCAGTGTGGTTTTTGGCCTAGGTAATTCCAGTTTCAGGCCAATCAGAGTAGTTTCTGCAAGGTTTCCAGGGTGCTTACTATTTATAGTAAGTCGACAGAGTTCAGTTTTCTTGGCATTTCAATATTGGACTTGGAGCGTCAAGCCGAGAGTTTTCCGGCAAGGTATCACACGTCATCTTCCGAGTTCATTTGGTCCTCCATTTTAATGCCAAAAGATTCCATACTTTATTATTATGCTACTTTATGACTTAACAATTATATTTATTTAAAGTGACTTAAAGTGGGAATATGAAAAGACAGAGAAGGGAAACTGAAGAGTCACAGCTACAGCTTTAAAAGAAGGATTGGAGTCTCATTTGGATATGCTTAGTTTTATTAATTTATTTCTCTTGGAGAATCTAGGAAGCTCCAGCTTTCGATTCTGAAACCTGAGGACGGAAACCTTCAGGCTTTCTCAGTCGATTGGACGGAAACCCAATTCATCTCTGAGGTGGATTCACCGCAAAATTCACCATTGTATTACTCGGTTATTGATTATCCGCTCTTACTGTTGCATACTGTATTTCAGATTTGGATTGTTTTGTAACTCCATTGTTGTTGTATTGCTGTTGTATAATGCAATAACAATTTATGAGGATTTTATTGGAATATATTGCTGGTTATTTCTATTGAATCAATATTCTATTGCATGCGAGTGTTTATTTATATTTCTAAAACATTTTGAGAAGTATTCGGGAAAAATATCCATCCGGGATATTACAATAGCAAATGCTCAACACTCCCTTGCACATGGCTGCCTATGCATTGAATCCTAAGTGGTAGAAGACTAGGCCTGGCAGAGTTACACCAATACAAGATGCTAAGGTGAAGGCAGGGTTCTTTAGGGCCATTGAGAAAATGTATGATCCTATAAATGCCAACACGATTCCAAATTTTCCACTCTTAGTGGTTATTCTAAGGTGACCAAGATGGATATGGCAACTATGGCACATGATGACGCAATTTTGTGGTGGAATTGCCATGGAACAAAATCTTTGACTACCACTCTAGCTATTCTATTGCTATCTCAAGTTTCTAGTTCTTTAGTTGTTGAGAGGAACTGATCTACCTATAGCTTCATCCACTCTCTCAAGAGGAACATACTTACCTCCAGGAGAGCAGGGAAGCTTGTGGTTGTAAATGGTGCTTTGCATCTCAACTTGTGTACAAAGAGGCTCTAGGAAAACGATGGGATGTAGAGCCAGAGGAGCCAACACAAACTAATGAGGATACTACGACCTCAGATGCAAGGTTGGTTGGTATTAGTCCGGCGAAGCTTAACCATGAGGAGTCCACTAGTTCTAGAGATGAGGAGTTTGGGGATGATTAAAGGTCACCTTTCACTACATTTTGACACTTGTACATATTTTAATAGCATGCTACTCATTGTAATCATCTTTATGATATTTTCAATATGATATAAATCTCCAGTTCAACATTTTCATTTGTCAAATTTTATTGGTATTCAAGCATTTAAAATTTTAGTATTCAGTATTTGCAATTTTGTTATTTTACTAATTTGTCAAAGTTTCAATTGAAATGTAATTCTTATACATATTTTAATAACTAGTTTTTCAAGTACTATATGTTTATCAATGTCGTCGTCATCCCGCCTTTACCCCATTGTCCCCAAACTTAGGCCCTTGGTCCCCCGTCCCCCTATCAGGAAACATCCATGGAACGCTGAAAAAAAAAACTATTGCCGATCATTACATTATGTTTATTATTCACCTATCTTACTAATGCAATTCCCTCTTTGCACCACCTTGTAATGGTGCCAACTTCTAACTTTGATCATTTTCGTAATTTATTCGTGTCATCACCACCTTGATCTAGGTTTTGGACTTGCACTGCCACCAATAAAGAGCTACTTTCACTTCAATGCACATACTTTCTTGTCATTGTGTCTTTCTCATCTCTTTGTCATCTATTAGTTGCCATTTTGGACTAGTTTCACCACTATAAAGCACAATTTTAACTTAGAGCAACTTTGGAATGTGCCTGCCACCTTAGGTGTCTTTACCCTGTGTCATTGCCACTCAAATCGTGCACTCTTCTTAGACTCGTCCTTGTCTTCTTGAACAGAGTATTAGAGGAATTTAGTAAACCATTCACCAACTTTGTCCTCAACTTCCAATTTTCATCAGTGTACCATCTTATATTTCACTCTTGAGTAATCATCCCTCATAAAACTCGATTCCTCTTTGTTTACTATTCCTTATCCACGAACAATCTACAAAAATTGTTGGTAGACAAACTAGGCCATCACCTAACAATCTAACAACTAACAAGACTAAAATTTGGTTAATATGACAAGAATAGAAGGGTTTATTGACTACAAGTTTGACTAAAGACAAATTTATCAGGGTAACCACATACTTCACTACCTTTCTTCACATTCAAATTTGTATGTTGACCTTATCTAATGCACTTGAACTCCCTCCTCTTGTAAGCCCTACAAAAGCATTGATCTAAATCAACAATGACAAGATTGACAACTGTCGAATACAAGAAACACAGACATAGATTTGACTCACAAACAAGAAACAATAACCTTGTGGTTTCTAGCTTGACACAGTATCGAAAAAATGAGTACAACAACCTTCTACAATCCCTGAACTGACATTTTGAACCACTCTAAATGGCCCATCATCAATATGAGCGAGGAATTGAATTGTGAGTTAAAGTGTACTTGTACATATAGATCTTTAATACAAGTACATGATAGACAGATTTAGCAACAATAGCTTTACAACTTTTAACAATCCTATGCTTTCGAGGGTGTTTTTATTTTCTTTTAGTTTATCTTTTTCTTTTCTTTTTTTCATCATAAAACAAAATCCCAAAAAGTTTAGTTATATCATGTGCATATGTGAAGAGTTGTTAAAAGAGTCTTCATTTTTTATTTTTCCAAGCGTACATCCTGTAAAGAATTAGGCAAGCCTCCCTTGTAGTAGAGAAAGGACTTGAATCCTACACCCAAAAACCATTAATTATGTACCTGGAAAATTTCAAGGATAACACGTTGAAAATTTTTGTTTTTATGCAAACTTGAATAGAAGAATTCCATGGATAAAACTTGCCAAATTGAACAAAAAAATAACAAAGAAAACAATACTGTAACCAAACTATTTTTCTGAATCTAAAAAAATTGAGGCTAGATACATAAATATTTTAGAAATTATATGAAAATGCCTGACATCAAATAAATTTTCAAAATCAACAGGGGGCACACCTTTTCCTAGTTTTTGTGCTTCAAAATCCATATCAAATATCCATATCACAAAACCCATCACCACTCAGTGCCCTTGCTATGAAGGATGCACTGCTAAAATTCAAGAAGACCATGGCAAACAAATACTTACCCTTTCTCCAACGCACAACCACAAAACCAAAATTTCATCATTTTGAAATATGTTGGAAAACTCTGTTTACTCTGAATCAAAGTTCCCTATAATTGTAATCTGCCTAAAGGATGAACAAACAAACAAAGAAATGCAGGAATCATTGCTATTGCTTAGATGTCAATCTTGGGACAATAATATTGTTCTTTAGGAACTTTTTTTTCTTGGTTGGTTAAGATCAAAATACAGGTAAATCCATCATTTTATGGACTCTCGGAACTAGTGACACAACCCTTAGCATTGGCCTGATATGACGAAAGAGTCAAATTTGAGTTTGTGCCTGTGGACTCTTGTGACTAGTGCCACCAGTCTAAGCAATGTCTTGACATTAAAGGCACTAAGTTTCCACAGTTCATTGTTAATGAATTGGAACAGTGAGCTGTTTTTAAATTCCTCGTCTTACAGATGATGTATCACAGAGTGTGATCCAAAACATCAATTCAAACGTAGCTCACACAATATTTCCCAGAGGAATTTCATTTCAGTGTCTTGACATGACTAAAAAGTCAAACTTGGAAGAATGATCAAGAACAAATCAGACATTATAAATAGGAAAATGGAGAAGTTCTCTTTGTCGATTGTAACTTTATTAATATTCTCTAACAACTAATAGGTATTTGCAATTTTTCAATAACATGTGAATTTGACTGATTTAGACCTAGATTTGACCTTAGGAATGAAAAGATCATCGCATTGGAGTCTCTCCAACTCATTTGATAGCTAGAGTATAAAAATATTCAAATAATGTTATTATGCCCTCAAGCGAAAGCATGAAATTGGAGTGCACTGAAATTAATCTTGGCAAGCAGACTTAAACTTTCATATGTATGCCTCCATATTACAACCCAATTGACGAACTCCTAAGATTATGTTGACAACTAACAAGTCCAAGATCTTAAGCACCAAGAAGGACAATTATCAATACCTGAAGAAGAACCCTAGCTGGTGACACAATCGCAATTATTTTGTGAAACTTCAAGTACTAAAATTTTAAAGCGAAGCGCATGTCTCCCAAAACAAAAGGCGGGTATCCTATCTGCCTACAAGAGTTAGGTTATTCATATTTAAGTTGGGCTTTGTCTAGTGGTAAGATAATTCAATTGTTGTAGTAATGGCTCAGGTTCAAGCCTTGTTAGTAATACTTGTCCTGTATACAGCTCTCGTCATGTATGCAGCCTATAGAAAGGTGAGCTCCACGTTGCACATACTAAATGGTCCCCTACATGGCGAATTTCATGTAAACGGTCCCCTGATGTTGCCAACTGAGTGAGTTTCTCATAATTGGTCTATCAGAATTGAATGCTTAATGAGTTGCAAAAGTGGTCTTTCAAACTTTACCAGACAAACAATTTCAAAATAATTGAACAATCCCCCTAAAGTTTAAAAATAAGAATAAGAATCGAAATTCGACAACAATGAGCCATGGTCCAGTGGTATGGTCGAGTAGTGGTCCCTGCAAGGCTTGCTCCCCATGTTAAAAGTGACCCTGACAAAATGGACACACCAAGTCAAGGCTAGGTGCGATAGACAAAAAGGCCCTGAGGCATTGCCTTACAAGGGAAAACACCTTCTAAGCTTATAAGGTGTCTTGTAAGTAGAAGGTGTTTTCCCTTGTAAGGGAATGGTGGCTCGGGTATTTTCATCCAGGTTTCACAATGGTGGGAATTTCGCAAGCCAAAAAGTGTTTTAAGCTTGAAGGTGCATTTTCGTAATAATTTGCCTCAACACAGATAAAGTAAAGTACCTTTGAACACTTTCTGGGCTACTATTTTCCCCTTAGATAGTCCACCGTTTTGAAAACCTCAAGAACACTATCAAAGCCACTTAAAACGTGGCCATTCTTAACACACTGTCTCAAAAGCTGCCAATTCCTACTCTAAATTCAAAGATACACTACGCAAGGTCGCAAGTTTATACTGTACAGATGCATGCTTTCAAAAGAATGAAGCTGCTCTACAGAAACACAGATATATATTTTTTACATCTGCAAATGCAAATATTATTCCTGCACATCTTCCAATTCATATACTGAAAGCTAAGCTAGAGCTTTGCTTGCCTGAAGGAGGTCGCGAGGTCGAGTCCAATCAGGGCGCAAACTACAGTTCGTTAGTTCAAACCTCTTCCCCTCTACTGTTTTTCTTTCAATATGTCCTTCCCATAAATGGGCCTTCACAGTTTTAAAAAAGATGGTGAAATTTACGAGCTCGGCCACGGTTCGAACCGCAGCAATGACACGCGTATCTCAAAATGCTGGAAAACCATGCGCGGCACATTTTTCAGAAACAAAGAAATAAAAACGAAAAAGCGTGGAGAGCACATTTTTCAGCGTCGAGGGACTGAAAATAATAAAGCTTAGTTTTCGTTATTCGCAACGGCTTCGCGCTTCTCCTAATCGAATTTTTAAATTTTAAGTTGCTCTTTCTGATTTTTCTACAAATAGGTAAAGAGTTCAGTAAAAAGGATAGCACAAAGTTATACAATTACTCTATGTTTCTATGCAGCTGCTTATATACACTTTCTGCTTAAATTTAAGCAGGTAGAGTGTCCCATGTAAATTCTTAATTTGGGGCAAGGGATAAATTGAAATCTTCTTCTATTTTTTTGAAGCAGCTGTTGCTTATACTTTAAAGTTAAGCTTTGAAAAAAAAGGGAAGGGCTGAAAATAAGCAGCGCTGCTTATTGAGAAAAAAATAGAAAAAATTGACATTTGGCATCACCATTTTTATTCTTTCTTTTTATTTGTTTAAAATTTGTTTTTGTAAAAATAAGCAGTAAATTTTAGCATCTATGGGGACACCTGCTCCACAAATTGTTGCTCAAAAAGTTGAGCAACAATTGCTAGTTGCAATAAACTAAGCAGCCGCATGGGGACCTACCCTTAGACTCTAAAAATTAAAAGAAAAAAATTGGTAGATTCTTTAAAAAAAACAAGTGCCACGTTAAAGATAAACAAACATTTGTAATTACTAAGTACAAGTATAATTGGTATTAATCACAATGTAATTAATATTATACCTATTTGATATAATAGGTGAAGTTTTATATTAATTTAGAATTATAAATATATAATAATTATAAATATTTTATTCTTTTGTTTTACAAATTTAAAATATTTAATTATCATAGTTTAAATCAAATTAATTAAAACAAAATAAAATTAAAAGTGAATTATGTTAATGAAGTAGATAAATTATCTTTAATTTTTAAAAAGATTTCAGTAATATCTTTTATATTATTTTTTAATTTTAAAATTTTATATATTATCAATATTTTAAAAATATATAATTAAAAATATCCATAAAATTATTTTTCTTAAATATAATTATTAATTTTTAAAATAAAATAATTTATACATAAATAATCAATATAATATATTATAAGATATTTTAAAAATATAACTATAAATCAAAATTTAAATACTTCACATAAATTATTAATCTGATATAATATAATTTCCTATTTTAAAAAAATAATTGTTAAAATCAAAATAAATTACATCATTTAATTAACAAGGAACAATTTTAATAATAGTTTATATAGTTCATATAACTTATATAATGAAAAAGTTAAGTTTATTAATATTTAGATTATAATTATAATTTATGTTATTTAATCTAAATATATAACATCTAATTATAATACATATAACAAATTTTATTATTCAATTTAATATACATTAGTTAATAAATAATCTATATCCAAAATCGTGCATTTATATTATAACATATTTTTAAAAATAAATATGAATTATTTTAAGGGCATGGTAAAGTATTTGCCCCTATAATATTGCCTCGAAATTGTAATAGAGATAGTGCTTCCACAAAATCCGTGTATAAGAGGCTAAATTTTTAAGCCAATAGAAGAGCTCGAAATTAATTTTGTTGAATTATAAACATAAAAAATGTGCATGTATACTATACAAATTATTAATTTTGTAACAAATTTGATAAAAATAATAATTTTAATTGGTAGAAATGTGATTTTTAATCACTAGTTAATGGAAGAAATCCAAAAACGGATGCAATAGTACTTGCCTAGCCTATGGCAAGTACTAATAAGGAAAAAATGGATTGGAGGTTGTTAAGGTTGTTTTTATTTTTGAGGTTAAGGTTCATAGGATTGTTTCTAGTGGATTGGAGGTTGTTTTTGTTCTTATTTTTATTTTATTTTTTAAAATGGTAATTGGGTTATTTAATTGAAATAGGATATGTTATATTGTATATATGTTATCTTTAAATTTTGTTGGTCTTGAGTAATGCACACACAAGCATAACAATTTGACCAAGATCAACTGTGGCCGAAATTTGTGAAGGACAAGGATCTTACCCGTAGAAAGAAAACATGGATGAAACAAAATAATATGTGGCTGGATAAATGGAATATAAGGCTACATGAGTGTCCTAATTCAAATGTGGACATAAAAAAGTTTGTCACAGAAAAGTTTCAAAGTGTCATGTGAACTAATAACATTGGTCATAAAAAGACTTACTACATGCATGTGTTCAACTCAACCAAGGAACATGGAGAGAAAACATATCTAGGGGTTGTTATTAAAGGGAAAGCAAGGTTGTTAATGACGCAATTGAGGATGGGATCGCATCATCTCAGGTGCGAGACGGGCATATGGAAGAGGCCCAAAGATGCTTGGGAGGAGAGAACTTGCATGTTTTGTGGGATGGGCGCAATTGAGACAGAATGATAATTTCTCATGGAATGCACTGCCTATGATGATATTCGTGCTAATTATGAAGCCATTCTGAAAGTGGACAACATGAACAACTTATTTGAAGAGGATAAGGTAAACCAAACAGCAGGTTTGTTGGTCAAGATTCATAAAAGAAGATCAGAGCTAGAAAGGATTATGGAAATTGTTTAGGGGTGTGGGTTCCTCTGGTCCCTTAGGTTGCTTGGCCTCGTGGACATCATTAAAATCATTCATTCATTCATTCAAATACTATTTTGTTTTTTTTTCCTTTTCTCTCTTTTGCTCTCATTTCCTTTCTTTTATTTTTCTTTTTGTTTTTGTTTCCTTGTTCTTTAAGCTTCTTGTTTTCTCTTTGTAGTTTTTTCTTGGTTCTAAGATCCTTATTCCCCACCTTTCCCTTTTTGTTTTGCTTTTGTTTTGGAATTTCAGGCCTGAAGAGAATCTTGGGATCTTGTCCTAAGTTCCCTCTTCTTTCCAAAGTTCCTTCCTTTTTGTTGTTGTTTTGTTTTCTTTGTTGTTTGCAAGACTTTGCAACTTTCATGCATCTAGGATCTAATCCTAAGATCCTTCTCTATTCTAGATTCCAACCCCCGCTCATTGTGGCGAGTCCTTTGTGGGACTTTAGAGTTTTGAGGAAAAGGTGGATACTTGAACCTTATGTACCACATTAATGGTGATCTACCAAAGTTCAAATAGGAGTACTTAAATGGTTTTTGGGCCCTATTTCAATTACTTTACTTTTAATAGTGACCAAAGAGTTCAAAGGCAATCAAACTCTTAAAACCCTGAATGTCCAATAAATAGAAGGACAAGTTCTTTGCGTCTTGGCCACTTTCTCGCTCATGTTCAAATTATTATGCTTGTGTGTGCATTACTCAATGAATTTCCTTTGGTTTTCAAGCTTTGGAAGTATGTAAGGTTTCTTACTTGCTTCCTACACTCTCTTTCTTCTTCTTTCTTGTTTGCTTTCTATTTTTTTGCCTTTTTATTTTTTATTCATTTCTTTGCTAGGCTAGGGTTTAGATAGATTTAAATTATGTTTATAGGTGCACTAATTTGGACCTTCATGGTGACTTTCTTGTGCCCTACCTTAGAATTTGGCCCTAAATTCACTCATGTTTGAGAATTTCCCTACAAGAGTTTGAACCTTACATTACCTCTTGAAATCGTTATTAAAATATAGTTGATTCATGCCAAGGTTTAAAAATGGTTGTGCATGAAAACTAAATAATGATGCTCTGAGACTTCGAGTCTCAAAGGGATCCAAGAAAATCAAATTCAATACCTTCTCTATGAGACTTCAAGCCTCACAAGACCTTGACACCTTTCAAAATGCATCTAACTCTCGCATAAAATATTGTTGTGGCACTTTGGATCTCGAAGGGATCAAAGAGTAGAAGCCTATAAATCATAATCTTTTTACAAAGTTGTCTTCCAAAATAGTTCATTTTGAAAAGCAACCCTACACGACTTCAAGTCTGGAAATGATTTAAGAACTTAAGACTTAAAGCCTTAAGACTCCCAAAAATTCATCTTTTGAGCGATAACTTGAACATTTACACGATATCCTTGTGGGACTTTAGGTCCTGAAGAGATTTAAGGATTTTATCCTTGTAATGTCCCCTTTTTGGCTAAGTTAGAAAAGCCAAGACAATTACTTCAACTCCCCTTTTCTATTGTGTCAAATGGAAGATAAATCAAACACCAAATATGCTATGTAAATGTTTTATTATCACTTAACTTGATATGCAATATTTGATATACACTTCAATTATAAAATCAATATTTATTGATTTCAACAATGGTTGTAATGCCCAATCAATGTGATTATATATGCAATAGTTGATGAGAGGATATCACCAAGGGTATCAATTTTTGTGTCTCATCTTTCTTTATAATATCTACAATAGTGTAATATGTTGCTTATAGCAACACAATTTTTTCTTGTGATATGAAAGTGGATATGTGCAACGTCTGAAGTGTCAATCGCTTTGGAAGTGATATACTAGATCTAGTGTTGTGTTTGATATTCTTATGGTTATAACTTGCTATCAAGAATGGATGTGGTATATGATATGAATTCTTTAGTTTATGAAATCCCAGAACATCATCTCTAATATACCAATATGCACATGCACCAAAATGTCAAAGGCAATCGCTCTAAATAGAGCAGGTTCGTAAAGAATAAACAAATCATAATATATTTGATGCCTTGCAAAGATAAGTTGATGTCCTTAATATAGTTGCTTTTTATGAAATAAAAGTTATGAGAATGAGATGTATCTCATCCTTACTTATGATTATAATTTGTTAACTCATAATCATTTGTTTATTCCTGAATCATATTCTTTAGAAAATGGAATATCGACTTTAACTTAGTCAATTAATAAAAATATCCATGCCTTATAATTTAATCTCATCAACTATTGTTATGGTTGATCGGCTAAGGATGAAATTTATTTATGAAATATAATTGAGTAATGAATGAACATGAGATATGGTTGTACAATATGAAGGATGAATGTACAATAGTTATGTAATGAAAAATGGATGAATGTGTGTGAAATATGAATGCAATTTTGATTTAGGGCTACTAGAATGCAAGCATGAAAGGTGGTTGCATGATGATGGGTGGACTCGGTCGACCATCGTGTCACTAATCCTTTATGTAGTCAATATGGCATGATGTCATTTAAGAGTGATCATATAAATCATTGTTAAATTGCATCATGATAGTGTTGGTTGCATGGAGCATCAATGTCATGGTGATTATCTAAGTGCATCAATCACGAAATAACCAAGAACCTTATTATGGTTGCTTATTTCTAAATAGTAATGCATATTATGTACAAGGGACAAGGTCTTCCACTCATTGTCAATTTTTTTTATTTTTTTATACAAAATAAAAATGACTAAAATTTGGGGATATCATAGTCTCCCCTCCTTCAAAAATGTTTACCCGCAAGCATTTGATCTTTATGCTCTTGTTGGTTTCCTTTGTAATTAAGGTAATATCAAGCTCCCTCATCCTTCTTCTTGAAAA
Organism: Chamaecyparis obtusa; assembly: GCA_027943335.1. Taxonomy (NCBI): domain Eukaryota; kingdom Viridiplantae; phylum Streptophyta; class Pinopsida; order Cupressales; family Cupressaceae; genus Chamaecyparis; species Chamaecyparis obtusa. Next base: position 2,700,794 of record BSBK01001642.1, on the reverse strand, counting down.
CTTAAATTATGAGTTGACAGGGCATAGTTCTCCTAGGTGGGTACTTTCTATGTTGTTTGAATATCCTTAGGATGCTTCCTTTAAATTTTAAGAAGGTATTGTAGGTTGTTGTGCTTACAAGATTTTCACTAAGTGAGACTAGTCTGACTCCTAAGTTTTGATTTATGGTAAGTTGTCTATAATTTTTAGGAGTATCATCATTTAGTAATCCATGTAGGCTGTACTTATGACCTTGCACCTTGAATTTGAAGGTTTACTTTTGAAAGTTTTGTTTAAAATTGTCAATTTGTTTCATCCATTCAATACCAAGGATCGTATCAATATTCCAAATCTTAATGTCATTGAAGTGTTATGTATAAGTGTAATCTTCAATGGTGAGTGTGATTTTGGGAGTTATAGTGCTATAATTTAGGGTTAATCCATTGGTCATCTTGATTTTAGTATCCCCTTGTTCAAAGCTAGCTTTTTTTGGGTAGTGATCAATGCTTAATTAATAAAGTTATGAGTTGAGCCACTATCTAATAAGATATTTATGTCCTTACCTTCAATATTGTCTTTAACTTGAAAGAGGTGTTGAGAAGACCCTTCTAATGTGGCAAAAAATCCTTCTTTCTTTGAATTTGATGGTGGTTTACTTTCTCACTACTATTATTGTTAATACCCTCATCATTGTGTAGATTTATACCAAACTCTTCATTTAGTTGAAAGAGTGAGTTGTTGCAAATGTTTCCTCTTTCAATTTTAAACAAGGGATTATGGATGAATCAAAAAAATTATTCACTATTTTAGCTCAAGCTTTGTTATTTCATCAAACTTCTCTAGGCAATTTAAATTCTTATACATCCATAGCTTTGTGAAGTTTGGGATTCCTCCTAGATATTTGTCTTCCTTATTTCCTTTCCAACAATGACATGAAAGTGTTGCTTTATTAAATTTAGCTACCTTGTGCAATTCTTCTCCCTGTATTTTCTTTTCCATTCTCCCATATTTAAGATGATGAGGTGGAATATATGAGGTGGCCTTTGATGGACTAGAATTCCCCCTTACCATTTTAATGGTTGCTAAGTTTTCTTTAGGGTGTAAAAAAAATAACTTATTCCTACTAGATTTAACCATATATGTAGCATAGCTTCTAATATTGTCCTTTAATATAGCACCTTTTGTACATGATCCTTGAGAGGAAGTGAGGTTATCTTTAAAGAGATGTGTTTTTAATTGATTTTTAGTACAAGAAGAATCAATATCTTCTTTTTTCCTCTTTTGGAAACCTAAGTTGATATCTTGTACCCATGCCCTTATAGTTGTTTTTGTTGCTCCCTCAAAGTATGGAGTGTTAAATTCCCCCCACCCCCACTTCCTTATTAATTTTTAATACCCCTCTTTATTTCCTTTGTGAGGTAGATATTCATCCTTAGATCCAACTATTCTAAAATGACATTTATAATTGAAGATCGCTATTGACCCAGTCTTGTTTATATTGTTCTTATAGATGTATAAATGAAGGTTCTTTCCTCTCATATTATTTTGTTTGGGGTGAAAAAAATGGGGATTCTAGGTCATGAGTTGGAAGGTTTAATCTTTCTATTTGGACTTCCATTTTGTGATTTCCCATCTTGTCCATTCCTCTCTTCATTATTATTGCTTATAGGAGTTTGATTTAGAATTATATGTGTTAGTATATCAATTAATTGGGCTAGTTTATTTTGAGTTTCCCTTTGTTTGGTCAGGAACTGGTTCATGTTGTTGCTAATGTCTCGTTCCTTGCCCATTTGTTTGTTTCTTGAACTTTGTCCTATTTTCATTTTGTTGTAAGTTTTAAGTTCTTTTTCATTCATTCAATTCTTATGTAGGAAAAGAAACTTTGATATCAAATATATTATGTCTCCTTTTTGCTAAGTTAGGAAAGTCAAGACAATTACCTCAATTTCCCTTTTTCTACTATGTCAAATTGAAGATAAATCAAGATCAATTGTAATTCTTGATATAATTTAAAAAAATGTGCAATATAATGTATAAACAACAATGTCTAATATAACTTTCATGAAATATGCTATGTAAATATTTTATTATCAATTATAGTGATATGCAATATTTGATATACACTTTGATTATGAAATTGATATTTATTGCTTTCAATAATGGTTGTAATTCCTGATCAATCTAATTATATATGCAACAACTGATGAGAGGATATTCCCAAGGATATAAATTTATATGTCTGATCTTTCTTTATAATATCTACAAAAGTCTAACATGTTGCTTATAGTAACACGGTTGTTGTTTCCGATATGAAAGTGGATATTGCAATGTCTAAATTATCAATCACTTTGGAAGCGATATACTAGATGATGTTGTGCTTGATATTCTTATCGTTATAACTTGCTATCAAGAATGGATGTTGTGTCTGATATGGATTCCTTACTTCCTATAATCCTGGAATGTCATCTTTGATATGCCAATATGAACTTGGACCAAAATACCAAAGGCAGACTCTCTAAGTAGATGAAGTCTGTAAAGAATAAATAAATATCTTCAATGCCTTGGAAAGATAAGTTGATGTCATTAATATACTTGCATTTCATGAATAAAAAGCTATGAGGATGGGATGTTTCACATCCATGTTTATGATTATAATTTGTTAACTCAATCATTTATTTATTCTTGAATCATATTCTTTAGCAAATAGAATATCGACTTTAACTTCATCAATTAATAAAAATATTCATGCCTTCTAATTTGATCTCATAAATAATTGTTATGTTCGATTGTCTAAGGATGAAATGTAGTTATGAATATTATAACTAAGTAATGAATGACTATAAGATATGGTTGTCCAGTATAAAGTATGATTGTATAATAACTGTGTAATGAAATATAGATGAATTTGTGTAAAATATAAATGCAATCATGATTTAGGGTTATTGGAATGCAAGCATGAAAGGTGGTTACTGTTGGATAATTCATGCATATATGAGTTGGCATTAATGTTTTGTCATTGATGTCAACATATTTCTTTATTCCTGACAGTTCTTGGTTTGTTCAATTCAAGTTTTGGTTCGGTATAGACAGTGTGTTTGATATCAATTGTTGCAAAGATAGAGATGTGTTTAGGAATGTTTGTACTTAATATTATTCAAGTTTTATACGTTTGTTCTATGACTTGAGGAAGCTATGGTTGATTTATTAGAGGACAGGTTTCTAGTTATTTAAGTGGAGACAATATTGTAATTTGTGGATCGGTGATAATCAATTATGCAATATCTCTTTTTGCTAACTTGGTGGTGAGTTTAGAACATGGGTGTGTGTTCTCAACTTGGATGGTTCATGATTTGGATGCTAGAAAGCTATTCTTCTTTTGCAATAGAGGTTGATGTTCAGTGTTCCTAAAGAACAGTGCATAGACAATTATAGATTATGAGACAAAGATGTTTGTGTTGTTGTGGTTATTCGTGTTTCTTGTTGATATTTCTAGATCATGTTCTATTTGTGTTAGTGGATCTCATTGAGTTATGTGATTGGATTCAATGATTTTCCTGTGGCATGTTGGTGTTCTTGATCAACTTATTGAGTTATCATGTTGCAAAGATTTGAGGCATGATCTTTGGATCGTCGTGTGTTCATGGATGGAGATTTGGGTCCTAGCTATGTCTTATATCACATTGTGCATTGTGTATTACTCTTTGTAATATTTTGTAATTAGGTCCCTGACCGACCTAGTTGTGATAAGTTGATGTAATGTATTTAAAGATGTAATGTTTGAGATCGATAGAAGGTGTGGATGTGATGGATGTGTGAGATACTGAATAAAGTAATATCAGTGGATGTGCGTGTAATCACCTAAAAAAATTCCGAGTAGAGCCTAAGCCCCAAATTTGATTAAATTGTCTTAGAACAAATTATAAATCTCAAAGGCATAATTACTAGACATAATTATGTAAGAAACCTGATTAATCCCCCTTGCATAATTAAATTATTCCTAAAAATTAAAGCTTAAATCATTTCTAAACTTGAAAAATCATTTAATTGTCAAAACTTACTTTTAATATAAAGTCTTAGCACTTTTATTAAAAAGGGTACTTTGTGAAAACTTAATCTTGATTAATTGAAAATTAAAAGGAGATTTTCTATTCTATCTTATTCTCTAATCAACCTTAACCAATCAAAAATCTTGAACCTTCTCACATGGATTGATCTTTCCCACCACTCATCTCTACCTAACATCTTTTGCCTCTTAATCTCCACCCTCCATTCCTAAGGCAATTCCTTTAAAAGGAAGCTCTTCCTTGGCTCAAGGGTTCCATCTTGGTCATCTTGATAATTTGTGATGCAAGAGCATCTCGGGTCCTTGGCAATCCTGTGTCACCAAAAACAATTTGGAGTTTGTCTGTGTTGCTCAGTTCTACTTTGACTGAGTTGGTCGGTTTCCTTTGGTTACCGAGTGTGATCGGTTCTCTCTTGGGTGGTCGGTTATTTCACTGGCGCCCAACATTGCATGTCTGTTGCTTGGTTATCTTGCTTGCCGACAGGTTTAGTTTTTATTCCTATTGTGGCTGACTTGTGCATTTATATTGGATCACGAATTTAATGTTGGAATCCATCATTGGGAAGCATGTGGTCCCAGATTTGACCATTCCTTTCGTTGATTATGGATCTGAAGGCTGACTCAGCTCAGTAGCTTCTTGTATAAATGTAGATGTTTGGTTGTAGTTTAGAGAGACGGTTTGGAGGGAAGATAGTAGACATTAGATTAGAGATTTGTGATAGATCCTCACATGTTTGAGGACTTTTGAGATTCATTGTAATATCAAGCCCTAACCGAGAAGGCCTTATAGCCTGGCATGTATGGTTCTATTTGATGATAATATATGAAAGATCTGGCATTCTCTCTCTCATTGTTGTTGTTTGTTGCTTCCACATGTGTTGTGTAGGCTTGGATCATTAGGGTGTGCCATTGTTTGGCCCCTCTTGCATCCCTACCTTGCGTCAGGTGGTATCAGAGCAAGGTGATATCTTGATCTAGGTCTGTGGATCTAGGTTTGCAGGTTTCTCTTGAAGCCCTAGTTGATTGTTGTGGGGTAGTAGATTGTGATCTGACTTGCAATTGTAGAGGGTTGTCAAGATGGTTCATGGGAGGTGAGATGCAGATCTAGGATTGGTAGATATGCTAAGGTAGATTGCTACTAGGTTAGAAGTAGTAGAAACAACCCAAAGAAGAGGTTGACATCTTGAAGATGTTAGTGATGATGAAGTTGAAGAAGAACAGGCGAATACAGAACCTGCACCTGCTATGGATCAAGGTGAAGAAATATTTTTGAAGGCTTTGACGAGTCTAAAGTCAACACCACATTTCAATCCTCTTCAATATAGTGGAAAGCTAGATTATGATGAATTGGTGGACTGGATCACCGAGATGGAAAAGTACTTTGAATATGAAAACATTACTGAGGATAAGAAGGTGAAGATTGCAAGCACAAAGTTGAAAATTCATGCATCCTTATGGTGGGAACATCTACAACTGGATAGAAAAAGGAAAGGAAAAGACAAAATCAAGGTATGGAGTAAAATGGTGAACAAATTGAAAGGAAAGTTCTTACCTTGTGATTATCAGATTAACCTAGTTCGGTGAATGCAAAGTTTGAGACAAAAAGAGAGCTCAATAAAAGAGTATACTGAGGAATTCTACAGATTAGATATCAGATCTGGACATGATGAAGATGATGTGGAAAGAATTGGTAGATACTTGAATGGTTTGAGAGTTTCCATCCAAGAGGAAATTAGTATGGTTAAATTGGAGAACATTGAAGAGGCTTATCAATTTGCTTTGAAGGCCAAGAATAAATTGAACAAAAGACATGAGTAAAGATAGAGAGGTCGAGGTGGTAGATTCCCTAGAGGAAGAGGTAGATCTAATGGTGAAAATGGTAGATCTGAACCAGAAAAGATGAATCTAGACAAAAGCAAGACTGAGTGGGAAGGTGAAAGTTCATCTAGAGGTAGAGGCAGTAACTATCGAGGTGGTTATAGTAGAGGAAGTTTCTGAGGAACTTGTTACAATTGTGGAGAAGAAGAACATAGATCTTTTGAATGTACACAAGCTAGTAAGAAGGCTGGTAGCAGTAGAAATGCTTTTGTGCAAGAAGAGTCACCGAATGAACCTGAGAAAGAAAATAACTTAATGGTAGGGAGAGCACTGTGGAATGAAAGCAAGAAGGAAGATTTGGTAAGGAAAAATTTGTTCAAGACCAGATGTAGAGTTTTTGACAAAGTTTGGAAGGTAATCATTAATAGTGGTAGCTTGAAGAATCTGGCATCTGAGGAGATGGTCACAAAATTGCAGTTGGAAAGGTTGGTACATCTGAAGCCCTATCAAATTTCATGGATCAAAGATGAGCACACACTCTTGTTAAGTGAACAATGTTATGTGAATTTGAAGATTGGAAAATACTATGATAAGATGTTGTGTGATATCATGCCTATGGATTGTTGTCATATTTTGTTGGGTAGACCTTGGCAATATGATAGACATACTATATATGATGGAAGATTGCATAAGTATACTATTGTGGCTGATGGAAAGAAACAAATATTGTTGCCATTAATGGAAGAACCTGTTACTAATGTTTGCACATCTATGAAAGTTTGTTTGATGGAAGGAAGAAAGTTTGTTAACTCATTGAAGAGGAATGATGTATGTTTTGTAGTGATTCCTAACAAGTCGAGTAAGAGAACAGAGGATAATGTCCCTAAGGAGATTGATAAGTTACTCACCGAGTACAGTGATATCATTTCTGATAATGTACCTGATGGTTTGCCACCAAAAAGAAGCATTGATCATTGTATGGATCTAATCCCTGGAGCTAGTTTACTGAATAAGGTACCTCATCAATTAACACTACCGAGAATCAAGAATTGAATCGACAGATTCAAGAGTTGTTGGAGAAAGGTTTGATCAAAGAAAGTTTGAGTCCTTGTGCAGTACCTGTTGTATTAGCACTTAAGAAGAATGGAGAATGAAGAATGGAGAATGTGTACTGATTCCAGAGAAATCAATAAGATAATGGTGAAGTATAGGTTTCCTATACCGAGAATGGATGACATAATGGATAGTTTTACTGGAGCAAAGTATTTCACAAAGATTGATTTGAAAAGTGGGTATCATCATATCAAAATCAGAGAAGGTGATGAATGGAAGACTTATTTCAAGACAAAAGAAGGTTTGTATGAGTGGTTGGTTATGCCTTTTGGTTTAACTAATGCACCAAGTACTTTTATGAGGTTGATGAATGAAATTTTGAAGAAATTCTTGGGTAAGTTTGTGATTGTATATCTTGATGATATTCTGATATTCATTAAGATCAAAGAAGAACATTTGTTGCATGTTAGACAAGTTTTGCAGAGATTGAAAGAGGATAAATTGCTGATAAATCTAAAAAAGTGTTCATTCATGAAAGAAGAGATTGTGTATTTGGGATTTGTTATTTCAGTTGATGGTTTGAAGATGGATCCTGAAAAGGTTGAAGCTATTTTGAATTGGCTTACACCTATGAATGCTAGTGAGGTAAGATCATTTCATGGTTTGGCAAGTCTTTATCAAAAGTTCATAAGGAATTTCAGTTCAATTTGTAATGCTATGACTGAGACTATGAGAGGAGACAAAAGAGAATTCAAGTGGACACATGGAGTTGACAAAAGTTTTGAGACTCTGAAGTAGAAGGTTGTTGAATTACCTATTTTGGCATTACTTGATTTCAGTAAAGTATTTCTGGTAGAATGTGATGCAAGTGGAAGTGCAATTGGAGTTGTGTTGAGTCAAGAAGGTAAACCTATTGCTTTCTTTAGTGAAAAGTTGAATGATGCTAGAAGGAAATATTTTGTGTATGATCAAGAATTCTATGATATTGTTCAAGAATTGAAGAAATGGAGACATTATTTGATACCGAGTGAATTTGTGTTGTATACTAATCATAAGGCTTTACAATATTTGGGTAGTCAGAATAAGTTGAATTAAAGACATATGAAATGGGTTGAGTATTTGTAGAGTTATACATTTGTGATAAAGCATAAGAGTGGAGTCACTAACCGAGTTGCTGTTGCATTGAGTAGAAGAAGATCTTTGATGACCGAGATGAAAATTGAAGTTCTTGGTTTTGATGAGATGAGAGATTCTTATGAGTTTGACCCTGATTTTTCTGAGCCATGCAGAAAGTGCAGAGCACCTATTCAAGATCAACAAGACACTAAATGGGATGAATATTTCATTCAGGAAGGTATGTTGTTTAAAGGTATTCAGTTGTGTATACTAAGAGGAGTAATGAGATCTAATTTGATAAAGGAGAAACATAGTAGTGGTTTGGCTGGACATTTTGGTATTGATAAAACATGGAATTTGCTTAAGGAGAAGTACTATTGGCCGCAGTTGTATAAAGATGTTTAGAAATTTGTGAAAAGTTGTGGAATTTGTCAAGTTGAAAAAGGAGTGAGTCAGAATACTGGATTGTATACACCGATTGCTATTCCTAAGAAACCTTGGATTGACATTAGTATGGACTTTGTTCTTGGCTTACCGAAGATAGTAAGAGGTAATGATTCTATATTTATTGTTGTGGATAGATTTTCAAAGATGACACATTTTATACCATGTAGAAAGACATCATATGTAGTACATGTAGCAGATCTTTTCTTTAAGGAAATTGTCAGATTGCATGGATTACCGAGGAGTATTATCTCTGACCGAGACAGTAAATTTGTTGGATATTTTTAGAAAACCCTTTGGAAGAAATTTGGCACTGAGTTGAAATATAGTTCTACATTTCACCCACAAACCGATGGACAGACTGAGGTTGTGAATAGAATTTTGGGAAATCTTTTGAGATGTTTAGTTGGAGATACACCAAGTAATTGGGATTCTATGTTAGCATAAGTAGAGTTTGCATATAATAATTCAATGAATAGGAGTACTAGAAAGACACCATTCGAGATTGTGAATGACACACAACCGAGAGGAATATCTGATTTGAGAGACATTGCTGATGAGAATAAGAAAAGTGCTGAAGGAGTAAAATTTGCTGAGTACATAAAGACATTGCATGAAGATGTGAAGCTGAAGCTGAAAGACAGTAATAAAAAATACAAAGACAGAGTTGATAGATCAAGGAGACATAAAACTTTTGATGTTGGTGATGAAGTGATGGTTCATTTGAAGAAAGGCTGATTTCCCGTTGGAACATATGGGAAGCTGAAGATGAAGAAGTTTGGACCTTGCAAGATTTTGAAGAAATTTGACAGTGGAAATGCATATGAAATTGAGTTACCCGATGACATGGACATATCACCAATTTTCAACATTGCTGATTTATATGAGTATCATGAACCTGATGAAGAAGTGACAGTACCGATAGAATATCCTAAGAAGCAGAATGATAAAGTTGAATAAATTTTGAAGGAAAGAGTTGGAAAAAGTACAAGAGGAAAATAATACATGGAATATCTGGTTAAGTGGAAGAATAGACTAATGGAAGATAGTTCATGGATTTCATAGTTTGAGTTGGATACAACTCAGACCAGACCTACCAAATGATTCGGACAATCATTTCAAAATAACCCCAGGTGTCTGATGCAGGAGCATCTCAAGTCCTTAGCAATCCTATGTCACCAAAAATAATTTGAAGTTTGTCTATTTTGCTCAGTTCCTACTTTGATCGAGTTGGTCGGTAGTTGGTTAGTTTGCTTTGGTTACCGAGTGTTGTCAGTTCTCTCCTAGGTGGTCAGTTATTTCACTGGCACCCGACATTGCCTGTCTGTTGCTCGGTTATCTTGCTTGCCGATGGGTTTAGTTTTTATTCCTGTCGTGGCCAACTTGTGCATTTATATTGGATCATGGATTTAATGTTGGAATCCATCATTGGGAAGCATATGGTCCCAAATTTGACCATTCCTTCCATTGATTGTGGATCTGAAGGCCGACTCATCTCGGTAGCTTCTTGTATAAATGTAGATGTTTGGTTGTAGTTTAGAGAGACAATTTGGAGGGAAGATAGTAAACATTAGATTAGATATTTGTGACAGATCCTTGCATGTTTGAGGACTTTTGAGATGCATTGTAATATCAAGCCCTAATTGGGAAGGCTTTACAACCTGACATGTATGGTTCTATTTGATGATAATATATGAAAGATCTGGCATTCTCTCTCTCACTTTTGTTGTTTGTTGCTTCCGCATGTGTTGTGTAGGCTTGGATCATTAGGGTGCACCATTGTTTGGCCCCTCTTGCATCCCCACCTTGCATCAATTTTATTCTTTCACTCTTGCATTATAGAGTACTTTTTTCATACTTGCATTCTTGAACATTCTTAGCAATCTAGTTTTTTTTCTTGCATTGTTTATCATAGCATAGCTTCTTGCATTTTCATTCTAGAATACTAGTTGTTTTGCATCCATTTTAGCTTATCCATCTCATTTTATCATTGTTTATCTTGCATCCTAGTTTCATTCCTAGATTTGTATTATATTTGAACCTTCCATTTTGGAGTAGTCAAGTCACTAATCCTTCATGCCAATCTGATGAGCATTATAAAAAAAGGATTAAACTCACTTCAACTAGGAAGCAATAAGCCACTTTTGAGAGTTTAGTTAGTTCATTTGATATGGACTCCTATAGCTAAATTCTTGAGTTAATGGTTTATTGATTGTTGGTTGCATTTCAATTGAGTACCAATATTTAACCACATTTCTGGCGCCCACCATGGAGCTCAAATCCATTTTTTGGTTCCATTTCTTGCAGGATATTTTTCATCATTTTTTGAAACTATGACAAATACCACACCCAGTAGCCCAGATTATCATACAAAACATTCTTTCATTGCACGTAGGTGAAAATTTAATTGTATGATAATATGGCATAAGGTGTTTTATCGCATGCAGTTTTAGGTTTCATTGTACAATAAAAGAACTATGGTTTTCATCGCATGGCTTTATGTGTTTTATCATATGATAATATGGTGTTGACTATGTTTTATCATATAAAAAATAAAGAGCATTTTTAAGGGTCTAGTTGTTGAAATTTTTGGACTCTAGTGCTTGATTCAAATTCATCTTGGCTTTAACATTATGTTTTGTGAAAAATAATAGGTTTTTGCAGGGTTTTTGAGGGAGAATTCGCTTGTCAAAGTTGTCTACATGGCTTTATTTTGAGACTACTAATATTTTGTGTTTGTAGGACACTTGCCAAAGATATATTTGGAGACTACTAAAGCTATTTGTGTTGTAGGTTTCCTTGGACATACAAATCAACATTACGCTTTCATAAATTTGGTTTTCTAGGCATCTAGCTTAATTAGGAGGCTTCTTTTCTTGTGACTAGTTGAGTAGTAGGAGAGTATGATCTTCACCTCCTAGAGATTGAATTAGAAATCTTGACCTACTTAGTTCTTCACTTGCAAAGAGTCTTTGGTAAATGAATATTTTATTGATGTTCTTGGGAGAAGCTATGAAGTAGGAGAGTATGTTATTTTCCTTTGTGGAAAATTATAAATCTAGACCTTCACTAGCCTATCTAATTTTCTTTTCATTTTACCTTTAGAGGGTTTGTCATTGAGGTAAAAATCTCATAGGAATGACCCAAGTGGGACAAAGAAAAGCCAACTCATCCAACCCACTATAAAATCTATGCCTTGTTGGCCAAAAAGCACAAGGACATAGCCATTAACTATGTTGGGTCACTTGTTTAATTGGAAGAACACATGTGAGAGTGATGTGTAGGGTCATGAGGTCTCAATCTTGCTTTCAAGACTACCTTTACTTGAGGTGCTTGTAGGGCTATAGGCCTCAATTCCACTAAGTGAAACTACAAGGGATAATTGTGAATGGATGCCCCTACTAGACACCATTGGTTAGAAGCTACCTGACTTACCTCTGACAGTATCATAATCTTTATGCAAGGATTGATCCAAGTGGACTTTACCTGAATCACCATATGTATTCCCTAGGATTCTATCCTCGAAAAAGCCAACATCACTTTGTGTGAGGCGAAGGAATATTAGGTTGTGGGCAAAGGTTTTGATACTAGCCTTGACCTTAGATATTTTTTGCTTGATGTTTCTTCAAATGTCTTGAGACCCATGCAAATCATTATGGAGCATACACTTGACTCTCTTGACATATTGCAACATTCTTTTAGAGTTCATAATTGCTTGTGTCCCAAAAGTTGCTTTGTCCTTTGGTGGATTATTTGAAGACTATTATTTGATCACACTATTGCTTTCTTGGAAACACTTAGATCTGATTTAGGGACACTTAGATCCATGACGAATTCAAAGCCAAACTTGTCTAGATTGGTCAAAATTTTTGAAAATAGTGGTAAATTGTCCATTTTCCTACATTCTTCCATTTTATCTAGCATCGTATTGTACAATATGAGTTCTTCATCACACCTAGTGCTATGTTTCATCACATGAGAAGATTGACATTCACCATATAATCATACCTATTACTAGGTTTCATCACATCTAATGTTGAGTTTTATAGTACGATTCTTTGCTTGAATGATCACCAAAACTGCATTGAATTCCTACAATTCTAGTATCCTCGTTGTCTAGGTTCCTTTCGGCTTTTCTATCATTCTGATCAATAGTTTCTCATTTTAGAATTGGGATCCTTAATGGATTGAGCCATTTCTAGTGATTTTTATTTCTCTTTTCTCTTCTTTTAAGATATTGGAAGTGCTCTAGTTATTATCTCAAAATATCTCATTCAAAACACACTTTGCTCAAACTTTGTCACAAGTTCCACTTACCAAGTATTCAGGCCTCGTTCTTGGTACCTTATACTTAGTTCTCTTGGCTACATCAACTTGTTTGTGAGTTCCACTCAACATGCATTCAAGCCTCATTCTCGGTACCTTGCACCTTGTTCTAGCTACTCTTTATCTACTTACTTACCTTTAAGACAAAAACATATCATTACCTTGATATTTCTACAATAGATTAGTCATATTATTACTATCAGTTTCTCAATCTCATCCTCCATGTGAGTCAAAACTCATAGTCATTCCTACAAGACTATAAATGATCCCTGAGGAAAAGCCATTTATGATACTGCTAGACCATCCTTTCATGAAGAACCTTTACATCAAGCTTCTGATAATTAGTTTGTTCCCTTTGCTAATGTTGAGAACTTTGATTACATCAATATGGAAAACTTTGATTCAGGTGCGCACAATAGACATGACTCTGATTCCTTTGAGGATGAAGAACCCATGCAAGAGGAGATCTGAAAGTGCCAAGAAGACAAGCATTTTAACAAGGCGATGCAAGCCATCATAAGTCAAGATAAAGATTGCTATTTCATGCATCTCTCTTTTATGGGTGTGAAGCTACCACCTAATTTTGATGTTAATGGCCTACTACAAAAAGAGGAAGAGTCTCCTCTCACAACCCTTACTAAACAACTTTAGGACCTACGTTGTGAGATTTCTCAACTTAAGAAGGATAAGGACCAACCCTCTAACAAATATTCTCTTGAATCAATTTGTGCTTTCCCTTTTGACAGAAATATGCCGCCTTTCCCATCTAAGGTGGAGATCCCTAAATATGACAAGTATGACGGCAATAAGGATCCTCAAGATCATGTGCATGAATTTTGTGCTCTAAGAATGGAATTTATGCACGAAAAGACCTATCTAATGAGACTCTTTCCTCAAAGTCTCAGTCGCCAAGCCATGAGTTGGTTCACCTCACTTGCCCCTAGCATTAAGACCTTTAACAAGATGGTTCAATAGTTCATCCAACAATATTCTTACAACATCTCTCATATTGTCACCATGCTTGATTTATGCAATACAAGACAACGTGTGGGAGAACCCTTTGTCACACTTCTCCAATGATGGCAGCGAATGTTTTCTTGATACCCTTGGTAGATTCTTGAGACTAAGAAAATTGACATATTCATCAACACTTTGGTTTCAAAAATGAACTATACATTGTAGATGAAAATATGTGCTTTATTTGGCAAGTTGGTTGAATCATCCATACGCATAGAGGATGTCCTTGTTTGAAAGGGTGAGATTACTCTTCAGTATAAAGAACACAAATCCTCTTCTAATAACCAACATAACAAGGACAATCACAAGTTCTGGAATAAAACCAAAGATGTTGTCAATGACAGAATCATAGGCATGACCTCAACATTTATCACTACCAATCCTAAGGATCTATATTTCAACTTATCCATTGGCATCCAAGTTGTGAAAGCTAATAAGAGCAACCAAATAAGCTATAAAACTGAGGCTAGCAGAGATAGGCCATGGATCTCTAGGCCTAAGAGAGACTTCACTCCTCTTGGAGAATCACTTGAGAATGCCTTGAAGATTCTTTTGACCAACAAGATCATCACTTTGTTTGACAAATCTAAACCATACGATCTTGAAATAAAACCTAAGTGGTGGAGTGACAACCACTATTTTGATTACCATCATAAAAAATTCCACAAGGCCAATGATTGCATGAAGCTTAAACATCTCATCTAAAACCTGGTCAATAATGAGATAGTGATTGATCCCCCATAAACAAACATTGATCATAAGGCTTTCAAGGAGCCTTTTTTCTAAATACAAGAAAAGAGGGTCATTTAGGGCAAAAGACAACAAAGTTGGTTACACATACTATGATACTGACAATGTGATCCACATGCTTGAGTCCTCTAACCATACTGTCAATGTTATCAAGATCAAAGGAAAGGCTCAGACTAAATCATCCAATGTGGTAGCCCACTCTCAAGGTAAACTTTCTCTATGAGGTGTTGGTCAGTCCCCCTCCTCATCTTCCAAACAAATAACAACTCAAGCGTCAAAACTAACTACCTTATCTACAACACATGATTACAATCTAGTTGATCATCTCTAGTGTATGTCAACTTAGATTTCAATCCTTGAACTACTTAAAATATCTCCTGCCCATAGAGAGATTCTAGATCAAGCCCTCCTTGTGGCTAACATTCCTAAGGACCTAGACATAGATAAGTTCCAGTCCATGGTTTGTCATCTCACTTCTCCTCATTACCTGAATTTTTTAGAAGAAGAAGAAAAATATGTCAACCACTTGCATAACCAACCTCTCCATATTGAAGCCCTCATACACAAGCATAGGATGAACCACACTTTGATAGATGGAGGCACAATTTTGAATATTTGCATGTGTTACTTGGTTAAGGCTCTTGGTTTCTCAGAACATGCTATTGATCCTTGACAAAAAATAACAATCAAAGCATATGATGAAGAGTAACATTCTTCAAAAGTCATGGTGGTCTTTCCCATCTAGGTAGGTCCTATTCAAAGGGACATCATTTTTCGGGTCTTGGACCTTCCTCTCACATACAACATACTTTTGGGTTGCTCATGGATCCACCAAATGCAGGAAGTACCTTCAACATATCATAAATGTATTAAATTCCCTCACAACATAATCAAGGTTACCATTCCTGCAAACTCAACATACACCTGTAACAATCTTAAATAGGCTGAAAGCATGGTTCCCCACAACAAGGAAGCCATAAGGAACCAATAAACTAAGAATTCTAGACAAGCAACGCTAGATGCCTTTCAAAAGATGCTGAGTATAAAAGAGAATAAATGGGAGAGTATCGATTGGATGCCTCATGCTCAATGGTCAACTTGCCCATATCATCAAGATCTTATGGCAAGATAGCTTCAAATTTTTTATGTACTAGCACTTATGCCATGACAATTTGTGAAGGCACTAGCATGGTTGAAGCAAAAGTCCCTCTCGAATAAGAGAATGAGGAAAAAATTGTTTTACAATGGCTATACAAAGGTGACAAAGCTAAAAAAGAGGTGAAATATACTGAGATCTCTCTTGTTAAATATGGTGTAGGCTATCAACTCATGCAAAAAATAAGATATGATAGGAAAAGTCCTCTTGGTAAAGGTAAAAGCCTTCTTGAACCCATACATGTTAAATTTCACAATCCTAGAGACAAAACTAGAGTGGGATACTATGAAAAAAAGTTTGCACCATCATCTACAAATGGTCCCATTTTTTATAGAATTGGAGATTTTGATGATGAGGATGAAGATGTTCTTCCTATAACTTATGAAAGGTTGTTACACATACCTACATATCAACCTATTGAAGAAAACAAGGAACTAATCATTGAATGTGAGTTGGTCACATCACTAGTAACTAGAAAAAACCATGAACACTCTACCGAGGAATGACACCCTAATTGGGGGAAGCTTATCAATATTTCACATATCCTTGATTTACCTAGGTTCATCGACTCATTTAGAGAAACAAGACAACCCAGACTGCCATGCTTACATTTGTTAGATTATGGAGACTGCTCATAGGTTGCAAACACCCAAGCACCTATTCAAGCGATGACCATTCAAGACAGCCAATCTGACACAACTAGCCTCAACCTAGATGAGATTTAAGGATAGGATACTAATCTAGATGATCATAATGAAGAGGCTCCCATGACTATAGCTCAGTACCTAGGGCGATCCACCAATAGTAGAATTGACTCACATGAATATGAGTAGGATCAATTGTCTAATGCTACAATTGACATAGAGGTTGATGTGATCCATAAGTATGCTCCTATTTCCACTTTTGAAGTTGGTGGAATCTCTAACATGCAATGTGATTTAGAGACCAATCCAAAACATCCAACTATTGAACCTGTTGTGGTTCCTCCCGTTCAAGCTATCTCTAAAGAAGAGGAGTCTCCTCCTGGAAGTCCTCCTATAGTTCTTCCTCCTCATAATCCCAACTGGAACTTGGGTTGACACTCTTGGATCATGATGGTTCCTTTGCAAAGGTTCCTACACCAAAGAGAGGAAGTTGAACGGGATCTTGATCCTTATTTTGGACCACAAAGGGTAAATTAGTAGAATACCTCTCATAACTCCTCTAGCAATCCTTCAACGAGTCATGCTCGAGACAATTCTAGGGAAGATAACTTTCTCAATTTATCCTTAGTAGCTATGAATGATGAAAATGATACTAGAGTCTTTTCTCTTAAGCCTATTGGTTCCTTACCCCTCATTCACCTTGAGATAATTGATTGTAATACTTATGAACTTGTCAACTTAATGAACTTTTCCAATGACCATAATCTATCATGTTACCTTAACTTTTTTGAGTCTTTCCACTCTTCCACCAGTGCAACAAGTGGTAGAATGTCAGTGGAAGATATCAACTATCTTAGTCACAGAAATACAAATAAAAAGACACGTGGTCTGATGGTGAAAACCACTCGATGATAGCATCAGACCCTAAAATAGAAAAAATAAATGACATATCCAATGGTGAAAACCTCTTCGAGAAACATGTGGATGAGATACTTGATATCCCCCCTGAGCATTTCCAGGAGTGATCATCAGTACTTATAGAGCCTACGTAATAGGTAAATTTGGGCACAACAAAAAATATCCAAATCATACATCTGACATAATCTTTGTCTGAAGAAGAGAAGCAATGATTCATCTATTTCTTTACCAAAAAGAACACAAACTTTGCATGGTCTTATTCTGATATGCATGAATTGGATACAAACCTTATCATGCATCTATTATCTATTATTTCACGCATTAAAGTAGTTAAACAAAAATTGAGAAATGCATCCACACATCACATTATTGGTTAAGGTAGAGCTTGAGAAATTACTCAAAGCCACATTTATTTGGGCCATAGATTATGTTAACTGGATATCCAACATTATTTTTGTATCCAAATCTAACAAGTCAATACACATTTGCACAAACTTTAGGGATCTGAATAAGGCTTTACCTAAGGATGATTTCTCATTTCCTAACATTGACATGATTGTGGATCTCATTGTTGGTTACCAAATGTATCCCCTAATGGATGGATTCTCTGGATATAATTAAATCCGCATCGCACCTGAAGATCAAGCAAAAAATGTATTCACTTGTGCATGGGGAACCTTTTGATAAAATTCCATACCCTTCGGTCTAAAAAATATTGGTGCAACATACCAATGCATAATGACAACCATATTTCATGATATGATTCATAAAAACATGGAAGAGTATGCGGATGACACACTAGCTAAATTTGCCACTGGAGACATGCACCTTGCTGATTTGGAAAATATCTTCACCATAATGGGGCAATTCAAGTTAAGGATCAATCCAAAGAAGTGAACTTTTGGGGTCACTTTTGGAAAACTTCTTGGCTACATAGGCTCAACACAAGGAATTGAGGTAGATCCAACTAAGGTCAAAGAAATAATGGAGATGTAACCACCACAAAATATCAATAAAATGAGGACATTATAGGGAAAACTACAATCCACTAGGAGAGTCATCTTACAACTAGCTGACAAGGCACAACCCTTCACTAAGACTTTGCACAAAGGGGCCACATTCAAGTGGAACGAGGATTGTGAAAATCATTTTCAATATATGAAAGAGTACCTCACTAATCCTTCTATGTTAATGGCTCCTACTCCTGGTAAACCCTTATTTCTCTACGTATCAACTATTTCTTCTTCTTTGGGAGCATTTTGTGCACAACATGATGATCAAGGATGAGAACGAGTAATTTATTATATCAGCCAAACTCTAGTATCTTATGAGCTAAACTATACCGTGATTGAAAAAGCTTGCCTGACAGTAGTATTTGCATCTCAAAAATTTAGGTACTATATGTTGGCTTACTCTACACAGTTGATTGCCAAAATTGATCCTCTCAAGTACTTACTAAGTAAGGCAACACTAACAGGACAATTGGCTAAATGGTTTATGATCCTTAGCAAATTTGATATCACATATGTTGACTGTAAGGCCATTAAAGGATAAGTATTGGATGATCAACTAGCAGAAACACCATTAAAAGACACACAACCTATTATAGTGGATTTTCTTGATGAATCTATTCTACACTTAACATAACATCCTTGGACAATGTACTTTGACGACTCATTCATGCAACATGGAAAAAGTGTTGGAGTTTTGTTCATCTCTCCGCAAGGTTACAAAATTCCTAAGGATTACAAAATGATCTTCCCATGCACTAACAATATGGTAGAATATGAAGGATTAGCTAACAGACTCAAACTGGCCATTAAATGGAAGATCAAAGAACTTCATGTTTATGGTGAATCTCAGCTAGTGATCAAACAAGTCACTAATTAATATCAAACTTGAGATGAAAACATCTTTCCATACAAATGCTTGGTTGATGACTTAAAGAAATACTTTGTGTTTATCACCTTCCAGTAGTTATCATGTGCATAGAACAAAGAATTAGATGCCATGGCTACCTTAGCCTCAATGCTACAATTGCTAGAGCTCCAATTTCTCTATGACTTCCTGGTGGAAGAGCTCCCTTTTCCTTCTTATGACACACCTAATTCCCAAATTTTCTACACCATCATTGCTTCTAATAATTCCCACTATATCCAAATCTATGCTTTACCTTAAAAACCAAACTATACCCGACTCTCTATCCCAAAATAAAAAATGGAACGTCATCTGAAACACCTCCCAGTATCTTATCATTGCAAATGACTTGTTTAGGATAAGTCTTGATGGTAGAATTCTTATGTGTTTAGAGCATGAGGAGTCTAAGATAGTGCTTAGAGAAGTTCACAAGGGTATCTATAGATCACACTTGAATGGTTTGTCCTTGGGAAAAAAAATCCTTAGAGAAGGTTACTACTGGCCTACCATGGAAAATGATGTTGTCCAATTTGCTAAAACTTGTTAGAAATGTCAGTTCCATGGTAACTTGATTCATGATCCTTCTCGAGACCTGGTACCTTTCATTACTCACTGGTCATTTCAGCAATGAGCTTTTGATCTTGTGGGTCAAATTTATCCTTCATCTTCCAATAGACATAAGTTTATCATTATAACTATCAAATACTTTACCAAATGGGTTGAAGAAGTACCCCTTATCAAAGCAATGAAAAAATAGGTAGCTATGTTTATCCTCAACTACATCATCTACAAATACATAATCCCCACCTCGATTGTTATAGATAATGGAGGTTATTTCAAGAATAGTGACATTGATGAGATCTACACTAAATTCCATATCATGCATCATTCCTCCTCCATTTACTATCCTCAGGGGAATGGACAAGAAAAATCCTCAAACAAAAAAATCTTAAAAATCCCACACTAAATTAACAAATCAGGATAGGATTGGTACTTACAGATCAATCCAGCTTTATGGGCTTACAAAATGAGTATTAGAATGCCTATAGGGGCTATACCATTTTCATTGGTTTATGACTCTGAAGAAATCCTACCAATAGAAGCTAAGATACCTTCACTTAGGGTATCATTACATGGGCTTATTACAGATGATGATTATAGAGTTTACTGACTTCAAGAGCTAGAACTATTGGATGAATGCAAAAAGGTAGAATTCAACCATCTGGTGGTCTATCAAAATTTAATGTCTAAAGGCTATAACAAGAAGCTTCACCATCACAAATTTAAAGTTGGTGATCTCATTTTGAGAGAAACCCAAAGAATCAACAACATTGAGAACAAAAAGGCAAATTTGAACCTAACTGGCTAGGTCCTTTTTTCATCACTACAACATATGGATTTGGAGCTTATTAGCTAGCTACTCCAGAAGGTGATGTTCTCAAAGATCCTCTCAACACTCTTCACCTGAAATGATTCTACAACTATACATTCTGCATCTTGTACATCAATTTATGATCCTAAAAAAAGTCTAAAAATTACATATTATCATGAAAAAAATCCTAAAAAGCATATAAATTCCTAAAAATAATGATCATCCTGGTGAAAAATTGGAAATAGGAACCTTGATGTATCCACAAAAAAATAAAAATATAAAAAAAAGAAGAGAAAAAATGCCTTGGTGAAAACCTAGAAACAAGTGCCTTGGTAGAAAAAATAAAATAATCCTAAGTGGTGAAAACTTGGAAAATAGGTGTCACTTGTAATTAGCACTCCATCTATAAACATGTGATTGAGCTCTCACTCTCTCATCTACCTTATCTCCCTTGTGTTGTCATGGACTTGAACTAGTCTTAGTTTTGTTCTTAGTTCTTATCTATCATTTGGGGGCAATTGCATGCTACCTATCCGAGTTATCAGGTCTTTATCACTTGGTTGATCTCTTGATATTAACCTGAGTCAGTATATCAGTCCTTCCTGATGGACAATTTATCATTGACACTACTTGGTGTTTCTCAACACCCCAAACCTACAATATTTCTTAACACTACCAATATAGACATCACTGTGTTTCTCAACACATATCAAATCTACTCATATGCACTTTGACACAAGCACAAAGGTGTTCATTAGCACCCAACGCAAACTATATTGTAGAAAACTAAAAATGATTGAGATATGATGAACTATTTTCTTGTGTGTTGTCTATTATCATTGGTTTTTTCTTGTTATGTCTTCTAAGGTCGCTTGATGATGTCTACTTGACTAGAGGCTTACGACTAGAGGAATAACACACTTTCTTTTATTTCTACTTGTGGTGTGGTTTCAATGATCCTAAGTTGTCTAATGAACTGGGTCTTTGTGGTAGGAGCCTCCATCACGACTGGAACAATGCACATACCTTGAACCTCTTTATTTGGACACTTAGGTGAGGTTGGAATTATATCCTTATCCATTGCTTGTGTGTGGCACGTATGATGACACTCTTGGTTATCTTGGAAACTTGTGCCTTGATACAGGTGTTATCCTACAATATGAAACTAGAAACTATGTTCAGGTTAGCTTGACTCTTGTGTCTATATGCTTACATGTGTTTCCTATACTTTATCTAATAAGGTCGTATTCATATCTTCATGATCACTTTTTCACTAATGAAGATTGTACTGACCTCCGATGTCACAAATGCTCAAATGATGATAAATGAATGGCTACATGATTAGTGGCTTGACTTGTTTCTTAGGCTGCATTTTTATTCTATGGCTACATTTTAGTTGTACATTTTTAGTTCCCTTAAGCCATTCTTCCTTTCTCTCTGCCGATGAGATCAACTGCAACCTTTCCTATTGAATTGGACTAGCATCTGCACCAACCAAAGCTAGTATCATCATTAAAGGGGCCTGGAATGCTAAGTTTTCATCATCACATATATGACTAAGTATGGAGAAGAGAAAACAAATGCAACATCAGAATGAGAATGCTATCAAAGTAGAAGCAACATTACTATATACATTTACACTATGTAGTATCAGTGACAACACATAAAGTAAATATATGTGGATCAACATCCTATAGGTAGCATGAGATATATACATCAAGGACATAAAAGGAAGGATCAATTAAAGCATACATGAGTATAGAAAAATATACACACATATGCATCAAGAGATAACAACTATAAATCAAAATATCCTGCAATATATATCGAAAAAATATGTCTTGAATACAAAAATGGTACATACTGGATGAAAATATATCAAGTGAAGTACATAAAAAATGTTAGAGAAAGGGATAAGACAAGAGAAATAAAATCAAGACTAACTCCCTCCCTTCACCTGATCTCAAGGTTGTGGAGGGGCATTTTCTCTGGTCGGTATAGGTACAACTCCCTTGGACTAAGTAGAAAACTAGGAGTATGATGGTGCTTTGGTTACCACTAGAACTGCCCTGATGTACAATACATAGTAATAAGAAGTCTATGAGGCTTGATATATGACCATCTATTGTGTGCTATGGAGCTCTTAGATCAGGCAATCCCTATCTCACTCTACCAGTTGTAGTTGCACCTCTGTCACTTCCCTCTATGTCTTGGCCTCTTCCAAGTCAGCCCTGAGCTGAGAATCCCCTCTAGTAGTTCCATGTATTCCCTTAGCCCTAGGTGCCTCAGTAGGTAGAGCCACACTATTGTCTCCTCATCCCTATCCCTAGAATCCTCCCCTACTAGTCCACTCTTCCTATCTCTCTAGAGGAGTTGTCCCCTATCCACCTTCCTCCACACTAACCTCTCTCCCTCATCCTCATCCTCCTCCTCCTCAGCTGCCACTGCCATACCCACTTCTCCCAACAATCCCCTCTCTCCCATGGGCCTGTTTTGACCTGATATTGGCACACGACTAGTGTTGGCCCTTGTAGAAACTTGTGGCCTCCCACCTTGTCCCCTAGCAGTGCCTCCCCTCAATGGCTCATTAGTGTGCTCATCCTCATATGGTCAAGGCACTCACTCTGCCAGATATGTAAAGCATGGGAAGCATGATCAATGTGGTGTTGTCTATATATTGGCGTCATACCCACATATGTAATAGTCAAGAGGTAATCCTAGTCCACCCTAACTATATCTTGCAGCTCCTACACCATGATGACATATACTGGTCATGGCCCCCAATTAGTCTCCTTATTGGCATATCGTGCATACATGACAAACTCATTAGGTGTATCCTAATGCTGCCCAAAATGGAGCTAAACATGACTAATGCAAAATTGGTCCACTATGGGAGCACACCTGCAAGATACATGTTACATGTCATAATTTAGAAAGGACAAGATATATCAAGAGGAACAATATTGACAATGCATTAGAAATCACAAAGGACTCACCTGCCAATCAATAGTCTCCTATTGAACATAAAATAATACTCATGGGAAGATCTCTTCTACCTCTCGTAGCTTATATAGGGTTGTGATACTACTACGGTCATGTCATCAAATTGACACGACCAAAATGAGGTCTTGCCCAAATTGGGTCGATGGATGTAGCCTATATAATGAAAAATGTATGGAATCCATGATCCTCGGGTTGCTTGTGTTTCATATAAGGTCTTCAAATAATCAAATCCAAGTACTTCTTCTCTCATCTCAAGCAACAAAAACCTTCTCCTACTCAATGCATCAACAACACTATTTCATTGGCCACTTCTATGCTTCAACACAAAAGTGAAATTCTGCAAGTATTCAACCCATTTCATGTGCCTCTGATTCAATTTACTTTGACTTCCCAAATAATGCAATGCCTTCTGGTCAATATATAACACAAATTCTTTAGAAATCAAACAACATCTTCACTTCTTCAAGGATTTAACAATAGCATAAAATTCTTGATCATAAACTAAATATTTCCTCTTAGCATCATTCAACTTCTCACTATAAAAAATAATAGGTCTACCTTCTTTACTCAATACTTCTCTAATTGCACTTCCAATTGCATCACAATCAACTTGAAATACCTTGGTGAAATTAGGTAAAGCCAATACTAGTAATTCAGCTACCTTCTGCTTCAATATCTCAAAACTTCTATCAACTCCATGTGTCCACTTCAAATATTTCTTATCTCTTTTAATTGTCTCTATCATAGGATTACAAATGAAATTGAAATTCCTAATGAACTTGTGGTAGAAACTAGCCAAACCTTAGAAAGATCTAACCTCTCCAATACTTTTAGGTGTAGGCCAATTCAATATTTCTTTAAATTTCTTAGGATCCATCTTCAAACCGTCGACTAAAATCACAAAACCCAAATACACTATCTCTTCCTTCATGAAAGAACATTTCTTTAGGTTAATCAATAACTTCTCCTCTTTCAATCTCTGCAAAACTTGTCTCAGATGCAAAAAATGATCTTATTCACTCGTACTAAATATTAGAATGTCATTCAAATAAAAAATCACAAATTTACCCTAGAATATCCTCAATACTTCATTCATTAACCTTATAAAAGCACTAGGTGCGTTAGTTAAACCAAAAGGCATAACCAACCATTCATACAAACCTTAATTTTTCTTGAAAGAAGTCCTCCATTCATCCACTTATTGATTCTAACATGATGATAAATACTTTTCAAATCAATCTTAGTAAAGTACTTTGCTCCACTCAAATAATCCATTTTATCATCCATCCTTGGTAAAGGAAATTGACACTTCATTATGATTCTATTTATAGCTCTAGAATCAATACACTTTTGGCATTATCCATTCTTCTTAGGTGCTAACACAATTGGTATAACACAAGGACTCAGACTTTCTCTGATCAAACCCTTCTACAACAATTGTTGGACTTGTCTATTCAATTCTTCATTTTCTCTTGGTGTCAACTAGTGGGGTGCCTTATTTGGAAAAAAATAGCTCTTGGTATTAAATTCATGCATTGAATACTACTTCTAATAGGAGGTAATCCACCAGGTACATTATCTAAAATAATATCTTGAAATTCTATCAACATTTCTTCAATTTACAGTGGGTGTTCCTTCTCTATCTTCTTATCAGGCTTCCTAGGAATCAAGGCATAACACATACTATCCTTCTTCAAATCCTTGTTGAACTTTTTTCCTTCAACTAAACAAAATCTAATAGTAGTGTAATTTTCATTCCTAGATTATTCTATCAAAGTTAACAAGACTTGTTTCATTCCATTAGCCACAACAATATACCTATTCAATATACCATCATGCAAAGCTTGTATATCATATTGTCATGGTCTACCCAACAAGATGTGACAAAAATCCATCAAAATAATATCACAAAGAACTTCATCATGATAAGATCCAATCTTAAGTTTCACAAGGCATTGTTCACTTACCAAAACTCATGATCATCCCTAATCTAATCAATTTGGTAAGGCTTAGGAATTTCATCCTCGGTAACTACAATTTGGTAACCAACTCCTCTAATGCCAAATTATCTAAGCTTCCATTGTCAATGATCAACTTGCAGCATTTACCGACAACCTTGTACCTGGTTTTGAATAATCTTTTCCTCATCAAATGGTTTTCATCAGTTTCTCCATTCCACAAATCTCTTCTAATCATCAAGTTTTCTCCATCCTCTGGTCTATTCATAGAATCAAGTGAATCTTCTTGCAAAAGTGCATTCTTGCTACTACTACCAATTTTATTACATGAATTCCCATTAGTACACTCAAACACCCTATGAACTTCTTCCCCATATTTGAAACAAGTATCCTTAAACCAAGTTCTATCTTCACTCTTGTAATTATTATTACTCCTTGAGTAACTCCCTCCTGAATAACTTCCTCTACCTTTGTATAAATTCTCTTCCTTCCATTCTAATTTTCCTTTGTTCTGATTTTTATTTTCATGACCAACATGAAACCTTCCACTTTCACCATACAATATACCTCTTCCTCTAGGGAATCTTCCACCTCTACCTCTTTGTCTATGTTCATGTCTCTTGTTCAACTTCTCTTCTTCCTTTATTGTGAATTGATATGCTACTTCAATTCTATCCATATTAACCAAACT
Source organism: Chamaecyparis obtusa (assembly GCA_027943335.1). Lineage (NCBI taxonomy): Eukaryota > Viridiplantae > Streptophyta > Pinopsida > Cupressales > Cupressaceae > Chamaecyparis > Chamaecyparis obtusa. Next base: position 2,674,569 of record BSBK01001642.1, on the reverse strand, counting down.
ATTTTCATCTTGTATATATGTCCTCAACCCATTTAGGTATCTTAAAACCCTTTCAAATTCATCATCCATATGTCCAGACCTGATATCCAATTGGCAGAATTCTTCAGTATACTCCTTCATAGTAGTGTCCCTTTGCTTCAAATTCTACAACTTTCTCAACAAACTAACTTGATAATCACCCGGTAAGAATTTATCCTTCAACTTGTTCACCATTTTAACCCAAGTTTTGATCTTTTCCTTTCCTTTAATTTATCTATCTGTTTCCAGATGTTATCATCATAAAGATGAATGTCCTTTTAATTTTGTGCTTGCAATCTTCACCTTCTTATCTGCAAGTTTGCTTTCATACTCAAAGTATTTCTCCATCTTAGAGATCTAGTCCAATGATTTATTAGAATCAAGCTTTCCATCATAATCAGGAGGATTGAAATGTGGTTTTTCATTCACTCTTTTCAAATCTCTCAATAATCTTTCATCACCTTTTTCAAGATTTGGAACTTTCTCATCAACTTCCTCAGCTTTGTCTTCACTAACATCCTCAATAGTCCTTCGTCTTCTTTGGGTTGTCTCTATAACTTCAAGTCTAGCTTCAATCTATCTCAATAAATCCATTATCATAAGATCAATATCTCTCCTTCCATGAACCATCTTGTAACCATATAAAAGTTTAGGTTAGATTCACAAGTGTGCTCCCCTACAACCAAAATCACTCAAGGTTTCGCAACAAGATCAAATTCAACACCAATTCTGAAAGAACACAAATCTAGCTCTGATACCACTTGATGTAGTCCAAGGAAGGAGGGACCAAAGGATGATTAGTCCCACCTCATAGAAAGAGTAAATATAGGAAAGCAACAACAAGGAATAAGAGATAAAATGCAAGATCCAATGTATAAATTGAGATCAAACTATTGTGAATTTGCCTACATACATGTTGAGCTATAAGGACTACCTAGTTACAACCTTATAATATAGCTCAATCAACCTTCTGATCCATTACAAATTTAGGATCATGTATCTATCACTTGCTTCTTTATAGAATTACATCAAGTTACAATATATAGCCATCGAGACACATAGGTCTACCCTAAGAAGGATTACATTTCCCAAGAATAGGAAAATGTGTTACAACAAATAGGGCACGTCCTAAATCATAAGAACTTGATCCAAAAATTTTACAAATCCTTGTGATCCCATATTTAGGTCCACAAATGATCCAAGAACATAGAAAAATGTGCCACTGATCATCGCAAGCCATAGATTTCTACCACAAGATCAAAATTCTACCAATGGTCAGGAACAAGCAACGAACATGCTACCCAAGAATAGATGAATCATAACTCAAGAAAAATTGATACAAATGAATAATTATCTTGTCTAAAATGGAGAGGGAGAGGGAAGGAGGGGGAGAAATAGCGGGAGGGTTTTTTTTGAAACTGAGCCCAGGCGGGAAGCTGGAGGAACTTGGATCAGGAGTGAAATTTGTGTCAGGGGCTGTGGGCAATGTTGCTCATCTGTCATCTGAATCTATACCAGGGGATGTGGGCATTACTGCCAGACTGTCAACTGATGAGGAAGGAAAAATTGGTGGGTCTAGCTTGCCTATGTTAGGGTGTCATGCCCATATTTCTACAAGCAAAACACACCATTTTTATTTATTTATAAAGTTATAGGTTTAAGTTTAAAGTTAAAAGTGGACTTAAGTTGAATGGTTAAAACTGAGAGAGAGAGAGAAGGTTAACTTTCAATTGTGGGGAAACATGGCGAGGGGTTATAGATTACGCTCACCCCTAAGCAATGATGAAAAGCCCAACATACTTCTAGGGTTAACTAACTTAATCTTAATCTTAATCCATTCAAATGATCATTCACTAATCACAAAAATACTAATATAATTAATGGATTAAAAATCTTCCCTTTAAACTTAAGATCAATCTTAGATTTAAACAAGTGATTAACATATTAAATTAAACTATAGTTAATAAAGTATTTCTTAAAGTATTAATTAATATTTAATTAAATATAATCTAAATTAAATATAACCTCCTACGACATTTATCCTTCATTGGAATTTAAATAGTTTAACTAACTAAATTTATTTTATTATCATTAATTTTAATCAAAGTTCCTCAACATAGGTCTAGACTTATTCACACTTAAAATACCCCTTTAAGGTCCATTAAAATTTTCATCTATTCCTTATTATCATCACGATTTAATAATCTCCCCCCCCCCCCCACAAAAAAAAAGATAGTATCTATTAACATTCATTAATTAATTAGGTGGGTAAATAACACTTAAATATTAAATTTACTAGCTAATTCTCTAAAACATTTTTTCCAACATTAATCTTAAATAAAATTAAATCTCCCATAGAGGCATTAATTAAAGATTGCCAAGAGAATAAATTAATATATCCTTAATTTCATAAATCAACTTATAACCATTGGATGAATTTTTAAATCTTAAGTTCATCCACTTTAGTATAAATAAAGCATGAACTTAAATAAAATTAGCAAGGAAATTACAAGTAAAAGAAAAGGACATTAAAAATATCCAAAAGAAAGAAGGGGGGGAATTCAAAATAGGGGTTGACTATTCAATGCTCTAACCCTAATTTTGAAATTAGGGCTAGGGTAAAAATAGCAACCCCCAAAAAGCTCTCCCATTTTCTTCTTTCCCCTTTCTTTTCTCTCCCCTTTCAAACCCTTATTGAGTTTTATCTTTTTTTTTACTTGTTTTTGATGCAGGAGGTTTTGAAGATGCTCTAATGGAGTTTTTAGATTTCTACATGAATTATTCTTATGTCGACATATACAAAATGTGTATGTGTTTATAAGAATACTCTCATAAAAACCTCTATTTTTTTTATAAGCTGGGGTTTGAATATGTAAATTTTTTTGTTTGAAAATTTAATACCAATACCCATTTGGGTATTTGAAGCCCTTGTTGATACAATAGATTTTTCTTATTTTATATTGTTCTGCTATATGTTATTTTTTAAAAAAATAAATAAATTAATAAACAAAATAAAATAACATTTTAATGGGGGAGAGCCGAAGGCTCTACCGCTCCGGCCGTCCCCACAGTGTGGGTCTCGGCCCCATGCTCTGCGGCCTCACACCTGCGGCTGTGAGGGTCGCAAGCCGTGGGTTCAACCCACGTCACCTGTGGCCCCTCATAGCCGAGAGGTCGCAGGTCGTGGCCTACCCACGTCTCTGCGGCTCCCACAGCTTAGGTTGTGGGTCGTAGGCAGTGGGTATCCACGTGACCTGCTGGCTTGAGAGGAGGGGGGGTGCAGCAACAACCGACCCCCAAATTTAAAAAAATAAATTTATTTAGTATATTTAAAAAAATAAAATTAAACTCTCTCTTTTTTTAAAAATGTATATCAATTCATATATATATTTTTTGTAAAAAGAAAGTATTTTTATTAATAACTTTTTTTGTAATCTCTTTTTTTTTTTAATACAAAAGAAATAAAATAGTATATTAAAATAGCATTTTTTTTTTACAAACAAAAATAACGGTAAGTTTTAGATAGTGATGAATATTTTAATAATGAATCATTTTGATTTATTTTTATTGTTTATACTCATACTAACACCCCTTTTTTTAAAAGGATTTGCAGGTTAATAAAAATAAGTAAAGAGATACAAATTTGTTTCTATTAATTTATTTTAAGCTATATATTTTTTTAGAAACTAAAATAGACAAATCTACATTTAAATTTATAATATATAACTAGAATAGATCCTTTTTTTATCTAATACATAAGCGATAGTATTATTTTCCCTTTTTTTTTAAAAGCATGAAAAGGAAAATAAATGCATAGCTCAAATATAGAGATGTAAATGCATATGCTTTTTTAAAAAATTTGGAATAGTACTTTCAATATGTATTGTTTTAAACAAAAGGCTAATTTTTTTTGTTAAAGGGAACTAAATCTTTTACCCAATGAGTAATAATTTCATGCATTTATAAAGTACAATAATGAAGCAATTAAAACTATTTAAAAACAATCACTCTAATTTAGAATTAAAGAGCCATTCCTAAATGTATCTACCAATATTTCTAACAGCAATGATTAAATGACAAATCTACATTCTTATAAGTTTTAAAGATACACATTGCAACTTTTCTCAAACACACTTTTAAGGTAAGCACACAAACAAACTAAATCTACTTATTTCATTTGAGGGATATAATAACATAAAACATACATTTTCAAATACATAGTTTAAAAAATAACTATATTTTTTTCCTATCAATGCATAGTGTAATACCCCAAAAATGGGCTATAGGTTCATTAACCTCCTACATCTTCAATTCGAACGAAATCGACATCAAAGTCCTAACCTAAGGCACATGTGCACATTATCGAATCCTAATTGATTTTATCCTTAATTCTGCATCGGGGAATATTCCTATCAATATTCCTACTTTATCATAATTATCTTTAATTTAATGATTATTTGGCGATAAATCCTATTTATCCTAAAATTTGATTAATTGAATATTTAATTAATTAGATTTAATACTGCCACTTAATTATTTAATTGAATTTAATTAAATTATTCCTAAATTATATTATTTAATTTTGACAATAAATCTAAAATCTCATGACTAATTGATTAAATTCTTATTTAATTAATTAATATTAATTGTCAATTTTTAATAATATAGTTTTAGAATAAAGTTTGATTTAATAATTGATTAACCAATAAATTAGTTGTTTTAATTCAAAAATCAGTTAAGTTGAGAATAAATCACTTTATTTTTAAATTAATTTATAATTGAATCATGCACAATCAGAAAAGTAGGCAACTAGAAATTAACAATCAATTTTAAAATTGAAACTCAACATCTGATGATGAGTTGAAATTTTATCTAAAACTCTATTTTGAGTTAAACACTGCTTTTGCATGATTTTTGTGAGTTAATTATCTCTGATTTCCTGATAACTCAAAAATCAACCTGAGTTTATCAAGAGTGATTTATGGCTTTTCTCCTGCATCCTCAAAGCCCCAGATTTCTATAAAATCAAGGCTCAACTCTTCATAATTATCAACACTCGAATTTGCACAATTACTCTGGCGAATTGGCGATTGAAGGATTAAGCACTTGCGACAGGTGATTTGTGAGATCTTTCATAGTTGATCATTTAGTTTTTGCATAGTTTCATACCATAGTTTTCATATTCATTCATAGCATTCTTCGATTAAATCTGCATTCAATCTCAATTTCATTCATTCTAGATTAATTTCATACAGTTTTTCATATTATTGCATAAAAAATACAAAAAAAAAGAATAATCTACATTCATATAATCTTTCATTCTTTACATTCAAATCCTTCATTTAGGTGTTGCATTGTCACTGATCTCAATTCCAATCTAAGAACATCATACTCACACCTACTAGAAGGCAGTAAATCACCTGGTTATCATAGTTTCAATTATTTGCAAGATTTTGGTTTTTGCTAACCTCTAATATTTTACTAAAGTGTTGTGTCTACAGCTAGGTACAAAATTCACACACACATTTTTGGCGCCCACCGTGGGGCCCTAAAATGGGTTTCCATTCAATTTCTATCAATTTCCATCAATTTATTGTCATTTTCTGGTTCAAGCTGTGATCTTTTATTTTTTGTCCATACATTTTTTGTACGACTTTCTGACAAAAGTCATACTAGGAAGAATCCACTTTCGTATGATAGTTGATTCTATCGAGGCTCATATCAGTAGGTACACATTGTTGTTTGGGAGCTATATTATCATATGAGAAGACACCCACTGTCGTACGAGTTTCCCGACTGTCGTCTAGGAGGTAACCCACTGTCATACGAGTTTTGACTCTATAATTCAATTGTTATTTTAGAATTTTTGGTAGTTTTTCAGATTTGGACTAAAAACTAACCCTAACAATTGAAATCCCTTATTTTTGACTGATATTTGCTGAATCTGATTGGAAAAAGTGCAACTAAATTGCTAAAATAGGTAAAATCTACTAAGCGTGTTGCAAGGAATTCAGGTATTCTACTACGATCTGATAACACTTCGATTTGGACATAAAACAAACTCTCACGTGTCAAGCTTGTGTGACTTTTCTTGCTTTCATATCACATACTTCATTTTGGGCTATAAAACGAATATAGATTTGCTTTTTGCATATCTGTTACACATAGTAAATAGGCTCTATGAACACTATTTGTGGATGATCTCGAGAGAGTGGGCTTCTTCTACTTATTCATGCATGTAAAGCTCTTCTTGACAAAGGATCCCCTTGTAGGTAGGGAGGTTACTGAGAGAGTCTCACGTTCTACTAGATTCGTGTGTCTTCAACTTTTGATTGATACATTCTCTGTCTGAAGGAGTTGATAGATCATAAGCGGTTGACATCATAGATCTTTGTGAGATAATCTTGGTCTTAGCGTGTCAGATTAATCTATTTGCTTTGTCTTGGTTAAAAGTGAAAAGGCTAGAGGACTATGCTCTACTCCCTTTTTAGGTAGTATCAGAAACTCAGATCCTTGAATCTGGAGCCAGTCTCCATGTGATATCTTTTGTGAGTCACCTTTAGAGAGGGTTAACCATAGTGGACATTCCCTTAATTGGGTCAACCATGTGGACGGAACCTCAAGCGGTAATAGCCATTTTCATCGTGGTAGCAGCAACCACTATATAAATGTCCTTGTGGAGGAAATCTTCACAGGTGTGGTCTCTTGTTTGGCTGTCAGATCTCCCTAGCAGCTTCTGATTGATTAATTTCTCAGACCGTGTCAAAACCTTGGTGCACCTGGATTGGAGTTTTCCCTCTTGAGATCACAAAAGTTGTAGAGTCAGACCATTACTACAAACCCTAGTGAGGCCAAATTTTCATTTTTCTAGGAATATGTGCGTTATTGAAAAACTTTTGGAACATACACAATTAGCACTCCTAGGGATTAGCACATTCAATCACTTGATTGTTCATGCACAGGGTTGCTTTGTCCCCTGTTCATTATTTTCAGACGTGCTTGGAATCACTTGCTTGCTATTTTGCATGCTTGTTTATCTATTTGGTTACTAAAAATAAATGATCCAAGAATAATCTTCAAACCTGGACATAAAAATTTGCAAACAATATGAAACTGAAAACCTAAAATTTGCAAAATCTGAAGTAAAATTCCTTTCTGGAGTCAAAAGTCATCCCACCAATTCAGAAGGTCATATGAGTTTTTGCAATTGTCATTTTAGAACCCCTGTATTGTTGTATGACAACTTGTATAGTGTCGTACGAGTTTTGCCACCAGTCAAAAACAAAAGCCAAAATCTTGCTATCAATTATCGTGTGAGCTTTGCAACTATTGTACGAGTTTGTCAATTGTCATTTCAGAGTATACCCATTGTCATACAATCCTGTAGAAAGTCGTTTGAGAAATTTTTGGAAAAATTGTTAGAAAGTTGTCAGAATTGTCAGAGACTCAGTTTTTATGACCTATTTCCATAATCTATCGAACAAATCACTATGTCAGGAATTGATTAGAAACTAGAACACATTCATTCATTTTCCTAAAGAGAGCTCTTAAGTCTGATTTTGCCTTCTGATTTATCAATTTGAGTCTTTTTCATCTTGTGTCAAAACCTTGTCAAAATTATCTTCAAATTCAGTCTTGTTACTAAAATGGCTAAGTGTTGTGAGCTCATGCCCACCATCTATTGGACGTCTACCCACATTACTGTGGCATAGTATCCTTCATTTATGTCCTCTCAAATCTTCAATCAATTCAATCTTGACAAGGTTGCGTCATTCGATTTTCTTGAATCAGATCTTTCTTCAGTTGTCTTCATCTTGCTTTCTTGCTTCACCCAAGGTTAATGGTGGAAACTAGAGCTTCCTCACACAAGAAATCTGAACAAGCACTTAACACCGCAACTTTTTCTACTCACATAGGTCCAACTCTTGAACAACTCTACAATTCTGGTCTTTATGAAGACGATGGTCTTGGAAACTTTTGATTGAAAATTGGTTACATACCCCCTGCATCAACTCATGAAGGTGATCAACAAACCCCTCCTCAAACTATCTCAGGGAGTCATAAAACTCCTAACATGTCTCACAGAGGGATGCAACACAAGTCTCAAAACCCCCATTCTCAATATGGTATGGATCAAGAACCTACCCCTTTTGAAATTGCTCGATATCAAAATGATGATGAATTCAAGAAAATGATTAAGCATTTCTTGAAAGAAGATAGAGAGGCATATTTTCTAGAGTTAGCTCATTAAGGAGCTAAACTTCCTCCAAACTTTAATGTTGAAAATATCATTACACGTGAGGAAGAAACTCCTATCATAGCCATGATGAAACAGATGCATGCCATGCAAGTCAAACTTAACAAACTTGAAAAAGAAAAGGAACCTAAGGAGTTCTCCATGGAGGCCCTATGCCCTTTTCCATTTGATAAAGACTTGTCCATGCCACCATTCCCTAAAAGAGTGGAAATGCCTAAATATGATAAGTATGATGTGTTGGGACTCAAAATTCAATTTTGAGGTACCATGTAAAACGCTTGCTAAAGTGCTCCTTTGGGTCCAAAATGCACATGTGAAAAGGGTGTTTCCGGGTCCTGTAATGGGTGGAGAATGATTTACTACCTTTTTTTATGTCCCATTGATTCAAATTGAGCTTTCAAGTTGCATGTTGAAATGGGTTTTCATTAGTTCATCCCTAGGGGGTCTCAAAATCAGAAAATTGCGAAGTATAGAATTCATCGGGAAGGGCTACTTTGAGATTGAATATCTTGAATTCTGAGAAGTGTCATGAAAATCTGGGAGTGGGGTCTTCTTTAGTGTACTTCCATTGACCTATGTTTCTGATTTCAGGTCACAACGACAAGTTTTAATAGGTCTTTTGTTTCCCCTTCCGGAGGTGTTTTTGTGAAGCTCCATCTTGCACTTTTCATAGTTTTGTCGGGAGCCCTGTTTGTGAAGCTATATCTGATACCCGGTGATTGGTCAAGAAGAATTAATGATTGATCTATGTTGTAAACATGTTTTTCTTCTAGCCTATTCATTTTTAGCCTCTGGTGAATCTGTTTCAGTACTTTTCAAAGCCAAATCCATTTCCAGTTTTCATTGTTTTGCTGAAACCCAGAAGTTCAGAAGTTTTAAGGGCTATATTTGACAGTGTGTAAAAGACACCTGCATGATTCGATGAGAAAGCTAATGATTGGGTCATGTTGCAATCATGTTTTACTCCCACCGTGCCAAATTTGGAACCATGACCAATCCGTTTGACCAAGTTTCCAAGCTCATTCCATTTGTAATTTTCGTGAAATGTGTTCAGTTCTGCAGAGTGTGTTTTCCCAGAAATCTGAATGCCCTACTTTGCCAGTGAATAACTTTTGACCAGTTGACTCTTTTGATAAAATTCTTTTTGCGTTGTCTTGCAAAGTTGACATATAGCTTCCAGTTTAGATTTGAGCTTTCTGCCAATCCAGTTGATGTCTTTTTGAAGGCATTTCCAAACTGAACTTTCCATTATTTCTGTGTATTATGGGTCTATCTCTACAAGTTCTAATTTTCATGAAGCTATATTTTTTGCCTGATTGACTCCCAGATCAAGATGATGATTGAATTATATTTTTTACATCTCAATGAGCTTATGTGCCAGTTTGTGGCTTCCCAGGGATTCGTTTGGTATTTTTGCCAAGGTAATTTCAAATGTAGTTTATTACTTGTAAAAGTAGTTTACAAAAGGCAGAATTAAAGGGCAACTTCAGAGGTTAATAACTTTTGCCTTGGGTACAGTCATGAGATGCCATTCTGGGGAATGATAGTTTTTAGATCAGAGAATGTGCATGTTCAGTGGTGGCACCTAGTTAGGTGACACAGTCAATTTTCTAGGCCAGTTCCGGATGAAATTTATATGCTTTGACAAGCGCGAATAGGCAAGGATTTCAAAGGGCATTGTTTGACTGTTGAACTCTTTTGGCCCAAATCTTTCTGAGCATCTTCCTTTGACCGGTGTGTTGAGAAGTTGGAGATGAGTTTATGCTCCCGATGGCGTGATCCTATGTTTTCTTTTTGTCAATTTTAAGGCCACTTCCAGAGGTCAGTCGACATTCATGGTGACTTTGCAAAAGTGTAAAAGGTGAGAAGTATGTTTAAAATTTTGTTACATCATGGTCATACTTTGTCGGAGGTGAATGATGCTTAGAGAGCATCAACAGTTGCATGTTTTAAGTGTGCACCGATTCCCAATGTTTGGAATCAAATGAATACATGGATATTCATAATGCATTGATAATTTTGACAAAATTTTCTAGTATTTTTCCTGTCACAAGAAAAAGTGGCATTGATCTTGAAAGAAGGATTGGTGATGGGGGCTGTGAACCAGGTCATGTATCAGAAGAGACTTTTGAAAGAATTATGGACTTGTTGGAAAAGCTGCCTTTACACAGCAATGAGAGCTTTTGAACAGTGATGAAGTAGTTGACTTTTGTTGGGATATTGCAACTGTTGAAGTTATTAAAGCTATTCATGTTCACTGGCAAAAGAATCCAGATTGATCGAGTACATGTCTGAATATGGAAATACAAATGAAATATGTAATCTCATGCAATGTATATGCATGTGGGGCCTCACGTTTTAATAAGAAAATCTCTTCGAAAGAATGAAAATGACATTGAAAGGCTGCTGGATGATGTCTTACAATCCCTTCAATCCCTGTCAGTCTGTGTTGTTTCAAGATAGAAAGGAACCAGTAAACATGAATGTGAGCCCACACATTTAAAAAAAGCGCAGCTTGCATTGTTTTAATGATGAACCAAATGCTCACATTTCGCATACATGTTTTGTTTGAAGTAAGCCGCCAAAGTGAGTAGACAGAGAAGATGCCTTGTGCAAATTCAAAAAGAGGAATTCATGCATAGCAAGAGGGCTCTACTTCTATCAGTGGGCAATATAAGAGAGGAGACTCACACAATATTTGCAGGGATCTCATACCCAAATTGGAGGGTATGTGCATTGATATAGATGCCTGCAAAATGGAGGTTTTATGAAGGTATCAGAGAGCCTCTTGTGAAGGATAGAGGCACATTTTAAGCATGTGAAGGGAAGCCAATATATGATAGAGGGACATTTTGAAGAAATGAGGATGCTAAAGGAAATACCATCCACATAATGATTTGTTTTTGCAAACATGAATTTGTGAAGCCATAGATTTGTAGAAGAAAAAAAAATAGTCATATTGCGGGGGGCATAACTTTGTTTTGAACCATTGGATTGGGCTGAGTTTTGGATATGTTGTCACAAATCAAGTTCTCTACATTCTCACTGGAGAGATTTTAAAAATTCTTCCTAGTTCACGAGATACAGGCATCTGAGTACAACACTATCTAAACTGCCCATAAGAATCACAAAGAACATTTATCCCACATTCATGAGTTTTGATGTCAAAGTAATGTTTATATACACTGGCACCCAATATGAATGTGAGTCAAGTAAGGAAGAAGGCATGTGGAATCCTTTGCTCATGTGGGCCCGCCTGGAAGTGTGTGCCAGCTAGGCGCACTAAGGTATATTTTAATGTAATATTTAAAAACTCTCAGAAACTTAATCCCACATTGCTCCTACTGGGAAAATTTGAGTTGTTTATAAACAAGTCAACATACATATGAAGTAAATTGAAATGGAGGATGCTCTCCCTATGTAATCTTGTGCGGCCGCCTCAATTTTCATGCCCGCACCTAGACGGAAGTAAATTTTGCAGAGTGGTCGCATGATCACATGGGCCATTTCTGGCCCATGCGAACATGCGACAGGCTGACATGTGGCAGCCTGATGAGGTGGCGAGGAGGCTCGCGGTGGGCCCCTTGACTGGAGGAAATGTAGTGTGCGGTGGGCCCTAAATTTTGAATGAAAATGCACTGAAAGCTTTAAAACTCTAGAAGCACCTCGAGATTTGTGCGGTAATCTAAGGGTGGTCACATGATCTCATGGGCCATTTCTAGCCCATGTGATCATGCGCCAGGCTGCCATGTGGCACTCTAGTGAGGTGGAAATAAGTTGCTATTTAATGTGCCTAGTCAGAGACGTGACCCAATAGCATTATGACACGTGGCACCCGGTTGGAGCCTTGGGGAGATATAACGGGAAATGAAATATTTTTATAATATTTTATTTTGTTACCGTCAGATCTCAAAACTGAACAAATCAAAGTTAAAATTATAATTTTCTATAGTTTAGACTATAGGGAATTTTAAATTTTTCAAAATGGTCATTCATTGCACATTTTACAGGTAGGGCATGATTTTTCAAACTAATGTTGGAGGGGCAATTTTTGTCCAAAATGTAGAGTGTAATATACTGTTGGAACTGGGAGAATCTGAATTTTTTATTTTTGAAATCAATTTATGTGCAGGTGTTCAACGGTAGTTGCTACAGGAGGTTTTATTTTTTTCATAATGATACTTGATATCAGGCAGTGGTTTGAACATTTTAAGATTAGAATTCAGTTAGGAGAATGTTTGATATGTTTGTTGGCTCCTGAATTTTAGGATTATGTTCCCGATTGCATTATTTTGCTCCTTGATCGGATTGTGCATGTGTTTTGATGGCATTCCAAGGGCATCCTTGTGTTTTGATTTTAGTTACAAATTCCCTCAAAATTTGAAGATATTTTGTGCATTTGAGAGGCAGAATACAGGGGATTTGATTGTCAGTTATGGAGAGAGATGCTTGGCAACTTCTGAAAGAAGTTTTCAAAAGGTGCATGGTGGTTGCAGATATTTTAAAGGACTGACAGGTGTCAGGGATGAAGATTTTTCTCCATTGTCCTATATCTTTTTTTTCTCTGAATTGTGAAAGAGATGTTGAATTTTATGCTAGGACAGCTCTAGGCTTCTGAGTCTTGTATTTTTGTGTTCATAGTTTAGCAATGTACAGTTTCAGATAAGTTTTAATGAAAACAAGAGAATCCCTATTCAGTTCTTGTTGATGTCTTTGTATATTTGGTCTTATTTCTTGTGTGTCAGTTTGTAAGGCATTTTGATGCACTGGCTATAAGGTAGCTGTGATCTTGTTTTCAAGTTTCTTTCAAGGAGAGAGTCAGTCTTAAATACAAGATCTGAGAAGTTGAGATTTATATATGAATTTGATGTCTAGGTATTGAAATGAGAAGAATGATTTGCAAGGCATTCCATTTGGGTTTTGGAGTTTGGATTTAAGTTTTATGGGATTGCATATTTGTTGACTCTGTTGCCCAATAGACAAGGCACTGGTCCTGGTTCGAGTAGTAGTTTTTCTTCATCAAGCATTAATTGAAATCACTTTACTTTCCTGTTATTATGAACTTTCATGTCTGATTGCATTCAAGGAGTACAATTCAATCTAGTGATTCCTTGTAGAGAGAATCAATGGGTTAACCTGCCTGAGTTTCAAAGCTCGAAAAGAAGGAGTTTATCCTTGTTGTCACATTTGCCATTTTTCTGCAATGAGTGTTTACTTTTGTTAATATCATGGATTGGCTTTCTAAGCTCTGCATCAGTTGCAGCAAAAGACATTAGTGAATCATTGTGAGAACCCCTAATCCACTATAGGATTTCATTGTGAAGTAGTCAGTCTAAAGATAGGTACACCCGCCTAGGTCTGTGGAGCCCGAAGTAGAAGGACTTGGTCCTTATCAATTAGCCTTTTCCCTGTAGGAATTTGGAATTGGGAATCTAAGAGTCAAGCTTAATAGCTATATGGTGATTCTACATGAAAAAGAGCTAACATGATGGAAACTTTGATCCTCAAGATCATGTCAGAGAATTTTGTACTCAATCTATGGAGTTTATGCACGAACCAACCTACTTAATGTGTCTTTTCCCTCGATCTCTAGGAGGAGCAGCCATTCATTGGTTCTCTAGAATGCCTCCAACTATCAAAACTTTTGAGGAGTTAATCAAAATGTTCTATCAACAATACTCCTACAATATTCAACATCCAGTCACCATGATCAACATCTGCAATCTAAAACAATATCCAGGTGAACCATTCCTGACATTTCTCAAGAGATGGAGGAAGAAATTTTCTCTATATGCTAGACCCATTCCAAAAATTGAGAAGCTAGAAATCTTCATCAACAATCTTGTTCCAGAAATCAACTACCCTTTATAAATGCAAAATCATACATCTTTTGATAAGATGGTAGATAATGCGATCAAAATTGAGAAAGTACTTGTGAAAAAAGGAGACATCACACTTCAAAAGGACAAGTACGAATTTGGATCTAGTTTTAAAGACAAGAACAAAAATTGGAACAAGAATAAAGGTCTTGTCACAGATGGTGTTGTTGATACTATTCATACCCCATCCAAGGCACCCACTTTCAATCTCATTGTTGGCACCCAAGCCATCAAAGCTTCTGAAGCTAAAGCAACAGAGCCCAACAAAAAGTCATCTGATTATAAACCTTGGGCTATAGATCCTAATCGCAAATTCACTCCTCTTGGAGAATCCTTGGAATCAGCCATGAAAAATCTATTGGTGAACAAAATCATCTACTTGTCAGAGATAAAGGTCTTTGATCCTGACCCAAAACTAAAATGGTGGAGAGAGAATGATTTCTGTGAATTCCATCACAATAAGGGTCATAAGACATAATTGTGTTCACTTGAAGCACATCATACAAGACAAAATTGATAATGGAGAAATCATGATTGATAATCATAAGAGCAATAATGATCATATAGCATTCATGAAACCATTTCCTAAACATGGTAAGGAAGATTATTCTTCTCAACCTAATATGGGTGCTAAAGTCAATTATGCCTACTCTGGAAACAATGCTGTTATCAATATGGTTGAACCATTTCTATCTGAGCATTGCAATGTCATCACAATTGTGAGAAAAGATAGATAAAATCAATTAGCTAATGTAATTACTCGATCGCAAGCTCAGGCACATTTGCAAGGACAAATACTAGATTCATCAAATGTCCCTAAGGTGCCTTTCAATCTTTCATATGCTTCTAAATAGAAGGCTACATCTAAATCTTCAAATCCTAAGGACACGAGGCCTACATCATACAGTATTGTCCAACAACTCCAACACACAAATGCAAAAATATTCATGTTTGAGTTGCTTCAGATATCTCCAGCTCATAGAGCCATTCTAGACAAAGCTTTGCTCGGATCCAATGTTCCTGATAACCTTGATTTAGACAGATTCCAGACTATGGTTGGTCATCTTATGTCTCCATAGTATATTTCCTTTTTAGAGGAAGATGATAACTCTTTGAGTCATCTGCATAACCAACCCTTACACATTGAAGTCTTGATCCAAAATCGTCGTGTCAAACATGTGTTGATAGATAGGGGTGCTGGTCTAAACATTTGTTCTTTCAGCTTGATTACACAATTGAGATTTTCAAAAATGGCCATTGATCCTAGAAAGAAGATAAATATCAAAGCATATGATGAGCACGAAAGATCTTCCAAAGGAACAATTGTCTTACCTATCAGAACAGGTCTTGTCATCAGAGATACTATATGTCAAGTTCTTGATCTACCTTTGGCTTACAATATCCTTCTAGGGAGACCCTGGATACATGAAATGAAAGCTATTCCTTCTACATATCATCAGTGTTTGAAATTTCCTTATGAAGGAGTAGAAGTGACGATTCTAGCTGATCTATATATAACTTGCAATGCATTGAAAGAAAGTGCTGATAAACTTGTTCCTAATAACAAAGAATCTTCCACTAAGCAACTAGACGTTGCTTCAACATCCAAAATGGAAGACATTGCTAAAGAGGTCAAGATCAAAGAAAATGGTATGGGAGAATATACTATAGAGGCAGTCTTATCTTTGACATCTCTCCCTATCTCACCTAAATCCTATGGGCAAACTCTGAAACAGTCTAAAATTGAGTGTAAAGAACCTCTCAAGGCATATAAGGGAAATTTTGTTGCAAAACAAGTATCTAAACAAGAATTTGAAGAGGATGAAGTTGTGCTTGCATGGCTCTACAAAGATGAACCCAAATCTCAAGTTAAAAAATGTGATGCTAAAATACCGAATATCCCTTCTAAGTCATATGGCCCAGGAGATAAACTAATCACAAAAATGGGATATAAAGGAAAAGGACCTCTCGGACTATAGGGTAAAGGTCTTCTATCACCTCTTGATCATCACGGATGAGAAAAAAAGAATACAACAGGTCTAGGATATAAGAAGAAGCCTTTTTGTCTTAGCAAGAACTCCCCACATGTCTTAGAATAAATTGAGCCATCCACAACAAATCAACTAAAGGAAGAAACAACATAACAATCTGATAGTGATGATTCAGACACCACTAAATATCTCATTCCTTATGAGCATTTTCCTAAAGAAATAAAAGACCTCCTTGAAGTTGAAGATGATCCAATAAAAATAATTAATGTAGTAGAAACACAAGAACCTACTATAGAGCAAGAGATAGTTGCAACACAAGAACTAGCTAGTCTCGAAGGCAATCACACATATAAGGAGGAAGGTGGTAGCTATTTTGAGACAGATTCCCATGAGTATGAATTCAAATCAGAATTTGAGGGAAACCCTTCTTGGGGTATTCATCATGACTTTACTCATGTTCTTAGATTTCCTAGAGGCATAGATGAAGAATCAAATGACTATGAATGGGGAGCCATTCTTGAAGAAGATGAGCTTATCATAGAGAAACATGTTGATGTTATTCACCAATATGCACATAAACCCAACATAAGTCTAGAGCGAAATGATGAACTTAACGAGTCTGAACCACCAATGGCTGAAGTGGACTCCCACAATGATATTGAGCCTATTCATTAATTGAATGTCTTAAGTTGTAATATCACCTTTGAACTCAAGCATCGAGTTAGGGCCAATGATGACAGATCCATATCCTTAAACATTATTTCCCAATATTTCATGACTTTGACTATCCAAAATCCTAAACTTCTTGACCAAACCTCTACAAATCTGAACCAAGGTATTTATACCTTTCCCAATGACTATGCCCTTGCTTGCTATCTTAATGTAGTTGAGCCTATGAGGACTTCCATCAGTGAACCGAGCGTTAGCATGAAGGAGTCAAACATCAAGTATCTTAGTAAAAAAAATAAGAATAAGAATAAAAAGAAAAAGAGTTCTGAGGGTGAAAACCACTTTGTGGCAGTCTCAGAACCTACAAAAGTAAAAATAAAAGACATATCCAAAGGTGAAAACCTCTCTGAAGTGCCTAAGGATGAGATATTTGATGTCCTTCTGAGTCATTTAAAAGACAGATCTCTAGTTCTAATTGAGCCCACTCAATCTATCAATTTGGGAACAACAGAGGAACCACAGTTGATTCATGTAGCACAATCTTTATCAGAAGAAGAGAAGCAAAAATTTACAGCATTCCTAATAGAGAAGAAGATCAACTTCACATGGAAATATTCAGATATGCCAGGGTTGGATCCTGCTCTTATAATGCACCATTTAACTATATCTCCAAATGTTAAACCTATTAAACAGAAATTGAGAAAGATGCATCCACATGTTGCACTCTTGGTAAAAGCTGAATTAGAGAAGCTCCTAAAAGATGAATTTATCTGAGTTATTGATTATGTGGAATGGATCTCC
The DNA here is from genome assembly GCA_027943335.1 of Chamaecyparis obtusa. Classification (NCBI taxonomy): domain Eukaryota; kingdom Viridiplantae; phylum Streptophyta; class Pinopsida; order Cupressales; family Cupressaceae; genus Chamaecyparis; species Chamaecyparis obtusa. The sequence goes on along the minus strand of BSBK01001642.1, from coordinate 2,656,954 downwards.
AATATTGTACCTATTTCAAAACTAGATAAATCAATAAGAGTATGCATAGATTTTAGAGACGTAAACAAGGCATGCCCTAAGGATGATTTTCCATTACCTAATATTGATATGATAGTGGACATGACTGCGGGCTTTGAGATGTATTCTTTAATGGATAGTTTTTTTGGATATAATCAGATAAAAATTACTCCAGATGATCAAGAAAAAATTTCTTTCACATGTGCATGGTGTACCTTCTATTGGAATGTCATGCCATTTGGGCTTAAGAATGCTGGTGCTACATATCAAAGAGCTATGCCATCTATTTTTCATGACGTGATGCATTGAACTATGGAGGATTATGTTGATGATACTTTAGCAAAATCTATGACAATATCTAAACACCTAAATGACTTGAGCAAGACACTAGATAGAATGGAAAAATTTAGTCTTAGACTAAATCCTAAGAAGTGTGCTTTTGGTGTCACTTCTGGAAAGCTTTTAGGCTACATTGTTTCAAAGAAAGGAATTGAAGTAGATCCAGCTAAATTTAAAGCTATCATGGAGATGCAACCTCCCAAGAACATCAGTCAAATGAGAACATTGCAAGGGAGAGTTCAATCTATTAGATGCTTCATATCTCAGCTAGTAGACATATCACAACCTTTTACAAAGACATTACATAAAGGTGTGACCTTTGCATGGAGCAAGGAATGTGAAAACAATTTTAATCATATCAAAAAATATCTATCGAATCCTCCTATCTTGATGCTTCCCATTCAAGGGAAGCCTTTGATATTATATGGCTCCACTACAGATACATCACTGGGGGCATTGCTTGCACAACATGATGAAAACAAGAAGGAAATAGCTATATACTATATCAGTAGAACATTGGTGGCATATGAAAAGAACTATTCTATGATTGAAAAGGCTTATCTAGCTATGATATTTGCATCACAGAAACTGAGACATTATATGTTGGCTCATACCATGCATTTAGTAGCTAAGATTGATCTCATAAAGTACCTACTAAGCAAAGCTTCCCTCATAGGTAGATTAGCCAAATGGGTCATGCTCTTAAGTGAATTTGACATTGAATATGTTGAAAGAAAAGCTATTAAAGGCCAAGTTATTACTGATCAATTAGTAGAGGCACCTTTTTTTGATGACACACCAATGCAAATGGAATTTTTGGATTCCTCTATCATGAATCTTTCTTCTAGAGAAATTATTCTTTGATGGCTCCTATACACAAAATGGATCTAGAGCAGGTATCTTGTTTATCACTCCTCAAGGATACTCCATTCCTAAGGCATTTAGAATTAAATTTCCTTTTACAAACAATATTTCTGAATATGAAGCCCTTTTAAATGGTATGAAAATAGCAATTGAGTGGAGAGTAATAGAATTACACATTCATGGAGACTCACAACTCGTAATCCATCAAGTAAATGATGTGTACCAAACATAGGATGAAAAGATCATTCCATATAAGAGAATGGTAGATGATCTAAAGAAATATTTCATATCTATCACATTTGAGCAAATACCTAGAATAGAGAATAAGGATGCCAATGTAATGGCAACATTATCTACTTTACTACAGTAGCCTGAACATGAGCTATGCTACGAGTTCCTGGTGGAAGCACTATCTTATCCTGCATATGACTCCCCTGATACTCGTATGATCTGCACTATTTTAGGTCATGATTCATCCAGATATAAACACCTATTCTCCTATCTCAAAGACCAAATCATTCCTGATACCTTTAACCATCATGAAAATAGATACCTTATCTGTAATGCCTCCTAATATGTCATTATTGGTCATGATCTATACAAATGAGATCTAGATGGAATGCTACTTAGATGTTTAGAACGGGAAGAGTCTCAATGTGCATTAGAGGAAGTTCATGATGTATTTGTGGGTCACACTCAAATAGTTTAACACTAGCCTGAAATCTTATTAGGGCTGGGTACTATTGGCCAGATATGGAGAAAGAGTCTATCAAGTTTGCTAAGAACTGTCAAAATTGCTAAGTGCATGACAACTTAATTCATGATCCAGGGAGAGATCTAATCCCCTTCACTACACAATGGAATTTTCATCAATGGGCATTTGATCTTATAGGATCCATACATCCTCATTCTTCTAATGGGAATACCCACATTATTATAGCCATAGATTATTTCACGAAGTGGGTAGAAGTAGTCCCTTTAACACAAGCAACTAGAAAACAAATATCTATGTTCATCTTGAACTACATCATATGCCGGTATGGTATTCCACATTCTATAGTCACAGATAATGGTGGACAATTTAAGAACAAAGAATTGGATGATTTATGTGCCAAATTCAAAATTACACAACATTGGTCATCTATCTACTATCCTCAAGGGAATGGACAAGCAGAGGCTTCAAACAAGAATCTAGTGAAAATCTTGCACCGAATAGTTAATAAAGCAGGAAGAGACTGACATCTCATGATCAATCTAGCTCTCTGGGCCTACAGAAAAAGTATCAAAATGCCCACTGGGGCTACACCATTCACTTTAGTTTATGGGTTTAAAGTGGTACTGCCTATTGAGGTTGAAATCCCATCACTAAGAATCAGAATGCATGGTCTAGTAACTGATGATGACTACATAGTGTCTAGGTTGCAAGAACTTGAACTACTAGATGAGCATAGACAAGCAGCGTATGATCATCTTAGAGTATATCAGAAAAGAATGTCTAGAGGTTACAACAAGAAAGTCAGACACAGATAATTTCAGGTTGGCGATCTAGTCTTGAGAGAGAATCCTAAAAATCAATCACATAGAGAACGCAAGGGGAAGTTTGAACCCAACTGGCTGGGTCCCTTTGTAAACACTACTACTTTTGGCTTTGGTGCCTATCAACTCTCAATGACTGAAGGAGAATAGCTCTGAGAACCAATCAATGTTCTCCATCTGAAGAAATTCTATGCTTAAGGCATTCAGTGTATGGTAAAATGTCCTGAAAAAAATCTTAAAAATCAGAAAAAGTCATGAAAAAAATGAACATCTTGGTTAAAACCTAGCAATGGGCACCTTGATGATTCACAAAAAAATCAAAAAATGAAAAATACAAAAAAATTGAAAAAAATAAAAAGTACAAAAAAAATGAGAAAAAGAAAAAGTGCCTTGGTGAAAACATGGAAACAAGCACCTTGGTAGCAAAAATAGAATCTCTGCCAAGATGGTGAAAACCTAGCAAATGGGTGCCACTTGTTTCAAAATGCTCCATCTATTAGCACAATCTTGGTCTTTCCCAGCTTTCAGTCTTGCTTTAGTTTGTACATATCTCCCGGTTTGTTCCTGCTTTCCTATTTTTAATAAGTCGGTCTATACACCAATAAGCTAAAGCGTCTGTATCCTATCAATGTTCCAAACTTGGGGGCAATCAAAGTCATATCCTATGGCCTCCAATGCATCTTAGACATGTCATATCCAGTCAGAGTCCTTTGAAGCTTCATTTGAGTTAGTCAGTTAGTCAGTCTCATCTCCAGAAAGGATTTTGCATCTACAACAACGCAATCAAACATCAAACTGAAAACAATCTATACTTTTCATGCTTTTATCTCCTTGTATGCTTACTGATTCACATTGAGATTTTTGCTCCCTTCGAGCTCTTCGATGATGTCCTTTACAAGATTTAGAGAGTGATGACTGGGGGCATAATCTTTTCTTTGTTTTCTATTTATATGTGAAAATCTAACAACTTTGGAAATTCTACATTGAAATGGTGTCTGTTTATAAGAGCCTCTATCTTGAATTGGATGGCCATGAGTACCTTGACCATTGATACCCAAAAAATTCAAGGAAGTTTGATCTAACTATTGTCTTTTTGAGTGAGTTCTTATTCCTACTATGAAATGCGATCTTATCTAAGGATGTGAATGATAAAAGGTCACTACGAGTAATTCACATTGGATTTAGAATGATCTCTTGACTGCTTGATGTATTTGTTTTACAAGGCATATTTTGGTCATCATGACATTTATGTTTTGATGCTTATACAAATTGCTATATCAAAATGGACATGATATTCAGGTCATCTTGGCATCTATGCCTTGGTGCTTATATCTAATCTGACATTCCAAAAACAAAATCAATATTCATATGTCCATGGTTGTATGACTAGTGGGTGTTGTATTGATTCTTGAGCATACAAATCAATATTCATATGTTCATAGTTTCCTAACTAGTGGGCATTGTATTGATTTATCCGATTACCTAAAAAGTTCAATGATGATAAAAAATTGACATAGGATCAGTGACTAGGTCCTAGGTCTTAGGTTTGCATCTTATTTTGCATGATTGCACGATCTCACAAATTGCTTGAACACTTTAACAATTCTTTTAAAACTACACTAAAAATTGAACATGAAGAGCTGAATCTCACACGAAGGTTTCCTAACAGAATCATAAGAAGTTACCATCTTGGGTTAAACATTCTTTTTGACATAAGACTAAGTACTTGTCTTCATCAATACCTGTAAAACATAGCATGTGTATCATTGCATTTACATTACATATTCATAATCATTCATTCCATCTATTGCATTACATACATTTTCATACATACACTTTCCATAATCAATCACATTTGCATAACATTCATACATTTGAAAAGAAACCATTGCATTGCATAACTCCATACATGCATTCTAATCTACTCATGGCATTTACATCACATGATATCATCATAAGTCAAAAACATGGCAAGTACACATGAAGTCACAACCAAAAATCTTGATCTCATATCATATAAACTCGAACTAGTTAGGGGTGCACTACTGGCACAAAGTACAAAGGAATGAGCTCATGTGAGCTATCAAATGTCAGAATAGTATACATGAGCAATCAAAAGAGCAAAAATATCAAAACATATCATGATAGATCAGCTGCCTACCTGATCCTCTCTATCTGGTGGAGGTGGTGGTGGTGCATCAGGCACTGCGTCGGCTCTAGGTGCTCTATCTCCCTTTGATACTATCATATATTAAGAGTATGTAGGAACTCTCTAAGCAAGTGGTACGACCACATAGTATGCAGAAACATAATAGGCAAATCGTGAGGTCTGATGAGTCACCTCTGTCTGTAATCTATGAACCTCCTCATGAAGCTGGGACTACTATCTATTTGCCTCAAGAAATCTCTCCTCCCAGTGAGCACTCCATACCTTTAGGTCCCTGACCTATAATTTGAGTCTCCTAATGATCTCTTGTGGAGTAAGTGGTACACTAGGATCAACATCAGCCACCGACATCTCAGTATCTATAGCAAGCTGCTCTGTGGTCTCTTCTCTTTGTGCCTTATGACATCTAACCTCTGCACCAAGATCAAAACCGGTATCCTCCTATAATGGATCAGGACCATCACCACCTACAACCTGCTCAACTACAAGTACCTCATCTTTTGTACCCACACTACCTAAATTCCCACTCTCTCCTCTAGTGTATCTCCTATAAGTACCTGTTGATCTACCTACTGAAGAACTAGTCAGATGAGGAGGTGGTCTAGCATGTCCAACTAGTCTCTATGGTGTCATCACTACTCTCATCTTAGGAGGTGTAGGCTGGGGCATCTATACTGGTGCTCATCTCTATCCTCAACTAGTTGGAACTTGTGCACCTATAACATCGATGGCCTCCTCCATGGAAGGAATCAACTCTATCAAATCAAAAAACCTGTATATGGGATGCTTTGCAAGCCATCCAATGAAACCATTTGTAACACCAACATCTACCACATCAGCTCTATAATCCCAGTCTCTACCGACTATACTACTATACTCCTATGTACACAAAGCATATGATAGCCGAGGACCCCATCCTAATCCAAGTTCTCTCAGAATCTGTGCATAGGCAACATTCTCCTATGGTGCTTCCTGGATGATGCCATACTGCCTCCATACCCTGGTAATAAGAAATCACTCTATCACAGATGTGGATTGCCCAATCAATACATGACTCTAACAAAAGTAACTGAACTACTCTTTGGCAGTAGGCCAGGCCTCTATAAGCAGATATGGTCTCCATACTACAAACATCATGTCATCTAGGCAATGCCTAAAGTACTATGTGTGGCCCATGCATACCTATGTAATATAACCAAAGTATATATAAATCACCAGCTCCTGTGGCTGGTGCTGATCCCGATACACTAGTCTACAAACTGGGATGTGCTCCCAGGCCCATATCTGAAGAACTAAAGCCCTTGAAGCAAAAGACTTTCCCTCCTAATACATAATCTCATGCATCTCAGAGAACATATGTGCTACCATACACTGACCCCAGGCTAGCTTAGAAGGAGAAGCCTTCAACCGTGCTACCATTGGGGCCCAGCCCATTAATAGACCATTTTACTGATGGTCATACATAATGATGCCTCCTATCATCCTGATAATAATGCACTCTAGTCTATGGTTCTACCCATAGCACTGTACCAAGGTCTCCCAAGAAATAGAAGCAATCAGCTATGTATCATCTCCGAAAAGACATCTGAATGCTAGTAGACCTAAGTTCCTCGAACTCACGTAATTAGGACGCTGACCATGGAATGGTATATGCAGAATCCTATACACATCCTCAAGTGCGATAGTAATCTCTCTAGTTGGTAAGTGGAAAGTCTGGGTCTCATAATGAAACCTCTCTATCAAGGCAATCAACAGTCCATGGTTTACCCTAATCTCGGGCAACCAGATCAAATACTCAAACCCGCAAGATGCAAGATGAACCCTTATCAGGTCAGGTAGTGATACACAAAGTCTCTGAGTAGCAGGATGAGAAATGCGTACATGAACATCGGGTTATATAACCTACACAACATAGAAACATGGAATCCTATCAGTAATTTGGTTGAAAAAAAGGCTAACAGTATAGAAATTAAACAGTTCACTATCTCATAAGGTACATTCAAAGCTCAACAATTGGCCTAAGAAATTAGAAAATCTAAAATTTTAACCTAAGATGGAGTTTTTAGCTCACTATTTACCATATGACAATTCAGACTGGCACTCAAACTCGTACGAGTTTTTGCAGGTTATCATATGACAAATCATATTGCTACGAGTTTCTAAGGTTTCCCATATGATAGAGGAGGGACCCAACGAAACATCGTATGACTCTTGGGTCCCTCTCATACGAGTCTTGGGGGGTTCTCATATGACAAAGAAAATGAAATTAGAAAGTCGTACAAGTCACAAAGGACAATCGTATGAGCTTTCATACATGGGAAATTTCAAAATAAAAAACGTACAAAAAATGACCTAAACATGCTACAAACATGCAAAAATTGAATTTTTAGAGAGGCACAGAGGTCCACCTACTGGATGTCCATACTGTCAAGGTCTTTGATGTCTGTGACTATGCTCAAATTGATGTGAAATGATAGGTACCTTTGGCTCATTCATTTTCTCACTCAGAGGGCTCCACAAGGTTTCAAAAGTCAATAGTGAATAATGAATTGAAAATGACCCTTCCGACCTTTATATAGCTTTTGACCTACTTTTCAAAAGTGCTCCATTTTTCACAAAAATTGCACCCCTAGCTAATTTTGATGTTCTGAACCCATTTTTGAGATCAAAATCAAAATCTAAGATCATTTACTATGTTAAAATTTCAACTTAAAATTTTCGGACCCAGGGTGTCTGACTGCTTGCCTAATCAACCTTCAATCATCACAGAAATCTAGAATTCAACTTAACTGATTATCTCACATCAAACTATTGAAATTTCAACATGGTCAAACCTAGTCAAACTTGGTCTTCAAGACCTCTAAATGATGCATAACACATTCTCAAACGTGTATTGTTGGACTAAAACTAATTTGGAATCTGATTGAAGAATTCATGATTAAAGATCACTGAGGAGTTACTGATTAGATATGTAATATGATTAAATCAATATTATGCTGTCATTGATGTCAACTAGTTTGACAACACTTATCTTGTAAGTTACTATACCGAGACATCTGAAGAAAGGTGAAAGAGATGAAGAATAGAGAAATCTACATGAGGAAAAGATGTACATGACAGATGAGGATAAGGAACACATTGAGTAACTTGTTGATGAGTCTATGACTTGATGATATTGACTTTATTATGTTGCATTCATCTATGATGAAGTATAGAGTTGAAAGACACAAAGAAGTGTTGTCGATAAATGAAGCATTTTTAGTATACACCGACGGAGTGTAGTGTATACCGATCGCAGTATTAACTGAGTAGTATTCACTGATGCATTTCTTTGTTAACCAAGCAGAACAAAATGAACAAAATGATTAGTTTAGCTGATAAGATTGATGAGCTATAAAGTACCTCAATTTTAGTGATAATAGATAATGTTTGTTATGAAGATTGATGACTAACAAAATTAAAGGAAGATCTAATGGAGCAGATTGAAATGTGTTATTGACACATTAGTCGAGAAAGTTTGAAGTGGCAAAATCTATGAATATGGTTAAGCGAAAAAATTTGATGGTGGAGAAGAAAATGATTTACCCATCTATATAGTAGAAACTATAGGAATATCATGTGAACAAGGTTTTCATGCATTCTGATCATACTAGTTAAGTAAGAACCAAGCTGCAGAACAATTACCGAGCTACAGAGGGCAATTACCGATAGATAGTAAGTTGATATAGTATTGAATCTGAAGTGTAATATTGGTTAGAAGGATTTTTTAGGATTGAATATTGATCTGTAATCTGCAATTGAAGTTGTATTAAGGTAGGTCATTTATTGTTACATATTTAACCATTGTATATAGTCAAAATCTCTTAACCGAGTGGACTCTGAAAGTCTTATGATGTATCATTCATAGAATGAACATTGTTATCCTGTCAACCCCATAGTGAATGCTGGTTGGATGATAACTTCTAGTCTAAAATCCTCTAACAAGGTCACACCTGACAGTGTGTTTGTAAACCTTTAACAGGGTTGGGTCTTAACCGACCTCACTTCAGAAGAGTGAACAATTTTGGGTTGTTGGTCCCAGGTGGTTTTTCCCTTTACAGGGTTTCCATGTTAAATCTCTTATGTTATGTGTTGATTGTGATATTTGTTTGTTATCATAATTTGCATGTTACATGTTAGATTTGATCTGTAACTGTTATAGTATTTGACTGGTAATCGGTTAAAGCACAGACAGTGAAAGTATTTATTGTTTATCGAGGAGCAAAAATTGAAGAAGTTGTTTTGAATTATACATTTTTTTTTGGGACACTGGATAACTGATTCACCCCCCTCTCAGTTATTCTAACATGTATAACCACTTCTCAAATCAATTAACATGCTTCTAAAACATCAAACATTGACTTTTCTTATCAGATTTCAATTTTCATCCCAAAGGGGGCACGGTATTGCACATCATTCAAAGTTTGTAGCTCAATTATGTCAATCAAATCTTTTTCTCAGTAATCAAGACAACAACCATGTCTAGTTGCTGATTCATCTAAATTCCTCATCACTTGGGGAAAATCTATTATCACTTGGGTGCATAATAGATTCATCAAGATCCATATCAATCTGGTATCCTAAATCTATCTTGTAAACTGTATAAGCTTTTGTAACTATCGGTTCATTAGTGTTATTTCCTTGGTTCTTTGTAACTGATGGGTTCAGGATGTGATACCAATATGATTCATACAAGGACATTCAGGTCTAGAATCAGTCACTCACTTCTTCGCAATCATAAGGTTCAAAATTAGGTGTTAAGGCACTTTTTCGTAATTACTGGCTCATTGTTGATATAGCTAGCATCATCTCAATTCTTGGTCATTCTGGGCTTGGGTCGGTATCTCTTTTTCCAATCTTTCAATTGGTTTCTATCTCGAAATTGATTAATCTTTCAAATCAGTCTCATACATATATCATACATAGACTATTCTTTGAACCACTACGCTTTGCACAGTGATTCAAAGAGGGGCAAAACGTAATACCCCAAAAATGGGCTATAGGTTCATTAAACTCCTACATCTTCAATTCGAATGAAATCGACATCAAAGTCCTAACCTAAGGCACATTTGCACATTATCGAATCCTAATTGATTTTATCCTTAATTATGCATTGGGGAATATTCCTAGCAATATTCCCACTTTATCATAATTATCTTTAATTTAATGATTATTTGGCGATAAATCCTATTTATCCTAAAGTTTGATTAATTGAATATTATGAATATTTAATTAATTAGATTAATACTACCACTTAATTATTTAATTGAATTTAATTAAATTATTCCTAAATTGTATTATTTAATTTTGACAATAAATCTAAAATCTCATGACTAATTGATTAAATTATTATTTAATTAATTAATGTCAATTGTCAATTTTTAATAATATAGTTTTAGAATAAAGTTTGATTTAATAATTGATTAACCAATAAATCAGTTGTTTTAATTCAAAAATCAGTTAAGTTGAGATTAAATCACTTTATTTTTAAATTAATTTATAATTAAATCACACACAATCAGAAAAGCACGCAACTAGAAATTAACAATCAATTTTAAAATTGAAACTCAACATCTGATGATGAGTTGAAATTTTATCTAAAACTCTATTTTGAGTTAAACACTGCTTTTGCATGATTTTTGTGAGTTAATTATCTCTGATTTCCTGATAACTAAAAAATCAACCTGAGTTTATCAAGAGTGATTTATGGCTTTTCTCTTGCATCCTCAAAGCCCTGGATTTCTATAAAATCAAGGATCAGCTCTTCATAATATCAACACTCGAATTTGCACAATTACTCTGGCAAATTGGTGATTGAAGGATTAAGCACTTGCGACAGGTGATTTGTGAGATCTTTCATAGTTGATCATTTAGTTTTTGCATAGTTTCATACCATAGTTTTCATATTCATTCATAGCATTCTTCGATTAAATCTGCATTCAATCTCAATTTCATTCACTCTAGATTAATTTCATACAGTTTTTCATATTATTGCATAGAAAATACAAAAAAAAGGAATAATATGCATTCATATAATCTTTCATTCTTTGCATTCAAATCCTTTGTTTAGGTGTTACATTTTCACTAACCTTGATTCCAATCTGAGAATATCATACTTGCACTGACTAGAAGGCAGTAAATCGCCTGGTTAGCATAGTTTCAATTATTTGCAAGATTTTAGTTTTTGCTAACCTCTAATGTTTTAGTGAAGTGTTGTGTCTACAAATAGGTACAAAATTCACACACACACATAGTAAGTCAACTTCCTTACTTTTCTTATATTTTACAAATACAATTACAATAGTGCCTCTTAAGAAATCCCTCAACAACAAAACAAAATCTGTTACAACTTAGGAGCACAAGATACTCCTATTTTCACTTCTTTTTTTACTTTCTTCAAGCAACTTCAACTCTCCAAAAATCCAAGGGCATAACACCTACAAGAAAATGGTGGATTGGACCATGGAAAGCTCACCTCCCAACCTAGGCTTCTAAGAAGCTACCCCCGAGCTAGGTGAACCAAAGCATAAACGGGTTACACACACACACAAGCTACAAAACTTCACAAAACAAATCTGCCAACAACATGAAGGAACCCCTACCCAAGGATTTCACAAGGGTCACTCAAGACCCATTTTTGGGGTGAAGGTGGACCAAATACTCCAATGGGGAGAAAGTCAAAACAATAAAAATTTAATACAAGCCTTCACAAGGCATAATATAGCACATAACATCTACTCCCACACACAAACTCAATCACATCCCTTATGACCCCCAAGGCATTTTAGCCAAAGAAAAAAAATACCCTTATGACCCCCATGGATTTGGCACCAAGGAGCCCATACTCCATGATTTGTCCCTCTCCTCCTTGAGGAGAGACTCTACACCCATGAGTTATCCTAAAACCCTTCACCCCCAAGGCTACTCTTCCCTCCCAAGGGTGAGTGTGGCCTTGAGAACTCCCAAATAAACAAACTCTTTACAAAAACAAGAAAAAAACACATTTCTACACTACCACAAAACATGATCTTCACAATATCTAAACGAGAATAAGATTTACATTGCACAACTTCTCAACATAAATAACATACTAAGATAAACATGAAGATAAAACTAAAACTCTCTCATCACACAACACAAATTTTATTCATGCAACAAGAATAACAAAATAAGTTGGAGCCACCAACCTAGATCCAAAGAAAATGGCAAGTGTTGATGTGAGATCCTTCTTATCCAAGCTTCTCCTCTTTTCCCAAGTTTCACCAAAACTGGTCTAGTCTCTAAATTAGAGAGTGGGTGTTCAAACTCTTCCAAAAGAAGAGTCCCCTCTAAAAAGACCTCCACACATCTCCCCACAAACCCCTAGGGATAAGGTAAGCCTTCTCATTGGGTGGTCTTCCCTAAGTCCCTTACAAGGTTTCCCAAAATGGTCTCTTACAAAGGTAAGCTTAAAAGGTGGGATAAGGACTACCTTTCTAATGGGTGGTGTTCTTACCAAAACATGGTCCCAAAAGTTGATTTTCGGCCATCTTGGAAAATCAACTTTTGGATGGGTCATTTGGTCAACTAAGGGTTTTCCTATGATAAAAAATGTCCCTTACCCATAGGTATACCAAGTGGGATAACTAAAAATGGCCTAAACACTCCCCTAGGCACCTTTTAGGCCCCTAAAAAACTCATTGCAAGATCAAATTTGAAATTCTATGAAAAGACACTACCTCAAGCTTCCTAACCAAGGGATTCACATGGGGATCCTAAGAGGGGTACTAGCCTAGGTTGGTGGACAACCAATCCTCAATTGGAACATGTCATGGCCACATGTATACTTTACAAGTGTCAAGTGACACAACACACAATTACACATCACAGGCCACATGGCATTTCCACTTGAGCTTTCACATACATAAAATGAAATAAAAAGTTTTCAAAATAAATAGAACATACAAGTTCAATACATTTACAAAATAAAATACATTTACAATGAGGTTTTTCCCCTCATTAGAAACAACATTGGCTCGAACTGATTTCACATAAGTCTATGCTTTGGTTCCCTGAATTTTCCATGGTCTAATTCCCTGCACACTAAAGTCCAACATCAGTAGTCCAAGGAAATATAAATGTAAATTCATAACATTCATGATCAAGATAATTCATCTACAATATCCCTAATTAATTCATAACTCACATAGCATAATAATTCATTTGTGAAAACATATATAACTCATTATGTAATGTGTTAGTAAACAGATTGTTCTTTTCAATTTAACTCTCAAATGCCCAAATTTGTGAGAAACAATTTGATACCAATAGTTGGATAATCTATCACTAGGTTGATATATTTTCTCTAAATTGAAAGGTACAACTCCCTTATGAATGATATTAAATGAATTTGTGTATTCCTAAACTAACTGGGTATGTTCTTAATAGAAGAACGGAAGAGGAAAACCAAGCCAACCCTAGACAAAACTAACTTGGGCAGTAAATTCAGTTCTAAACCTAGCCAACTCCAAGGATTCACATTTCCTATGACTCCTTGGCATTGGTAATGCAATATGAATGTTGTGCAAATGCAAAATGAAATGAAAAGAAGATTAAATATCCTAATCTTTGCAACAAGAACAGATGAAAATACTCCGATCTACAACCCATTTGCCATTTGACTCAAGGTGAAAGAATGTGCTCAAAACTAAATACAATCATGCTTCGATTGATTATAATAAGAAAAGTAATAACCAAATGCTCCGATTCAGAATAAACTTCTCTTTGTATTGAACAATATAAATACAATACTCTGATTTTATTTACTTGAAATCTCCTTGCCAAATCAATTACAAAACTCAAAACATAAAACCCCTAAATGCATGAAATGAAATGCATAAATGAAAATATTGTCTCCCCTCTACTCCAGCACTCCAAATTTTACAGAAAAGAAGAGCCCCTTCTTCTTGAAAAGAGTTTACAATAAATAATGACTAAAGTGATCACTTGATTCTTCCATAACCATTAGGTTCCTCTGCCTTTTCAGTTTTTCATAACTGATTCTTTGCCACTTAAAATTTTCAATTTATTTTCTAATCTCATCTTCTTTCCTTCTTTTTCGAGCAACCCTTTCGAATTACCTTTTGTCATAAGGGACTGAATGATTTTATTGCAAAGCCCTCTTTATTTAATTCTTCTTCATTTGTAACTGATCTTTAATGAATACAGATCTTGCCTTTTCTCTCCACCTTACTTGGCCTTTTGTTGTTTTTGGTATATTGTAGTTTAGCATTTAGAGAGAATACTTTGAAGATAAGTATTATCTACAATGAAGACATGTGTCATTCTTATCTATCTTTATTTATCTGCAACCTTCTTGATTAGAAAGAAAACTCTCCAACCTTTGTCACCAATTATTTGGATGAGTATGCCACATGTCACATAGTAGACACATGCTTTTACTGATGTCAATATTTTGGTCTATCATGTCAATGTTATCACATTTGGCACATATTTCTAGGAAAGATGGAGCCTCTCAACAACATTTATAAATTCATCCTCCCATAATTGGTGAATGTCAGTTCTGTATTCTTGGGTCCCCTGCATCAATGGCTTTCCTTCATATTCATCCATGATTTGAATATCAAGCTCAACCTCTCGTACCCAACATTAAGAAGTTATAAGTTGTTTATTTTGAAGCCTCGAACATACTCCAATGTCAATACTTTCATTATTAGATCACCGAGAGTTTCACTATTTCAAAAGAAATTTTGGGACTTTACAGTAACCGGTTCTCTATCTTGTAGCACAACTCTATGAACCTTTCCGAGGTTAGAAATTTATATCAAGACATCAAACATATGCGTGTATTCCCTATGTCTTGCTCAACTCACAATGCAATTGGTTCTGGAGCTTCATCTTTAGGATGCTCGACTTTGTTCAAGTATTACTAATCATTCAAATCATTCGAGCTTGTTTAGAGATTTGCACTTCATTACTCATGGCCTGCATACATGCTACAATTGCGACATAGAAGATCAAACTTTGAGTGGATCAGAGGAAGTTTCATCTTTTATTCAATTTCTTGAATTTGAGCATCTAAGCCTCCAATTGAGCATATGATTCCATTGTTTGGACACTTGATAACAAGTCTTGTAGCTGATTCTGGAGGATGCAGTTTATGTGATAAAGTAATTCTTATAATTTACATCTATTTCCATTGTCTCCACTAATAGATCGTTGGAGTTCACCCCCCTGCAAGCTTGTATTTTGAGCTATCATACATGACAAACCTCCTTCCTTTCTCCTACTTGACACCATGTTCAATGCAAAGCATGGGATTTCTAGAATGCTCGATCATGAATAAACATTTTATCATTTGATATCCTTTCTTAGCTGACACTCTGTGCATTGGCTCATCTTATTTTACCATGGTTATATACTAGGCTTGGGTACACAATGATTTGATGTATATCTTCTGTTACTCTTTGATATTTAGCCTAAATTCTTTGATGTTTTTTATCTCTTGGCCCCTGTGAACTCTATCTTATGTAATCCGAGCATCAATGGAATATCTTTATTTGGATAAAATACCTTCACTGTTGTCCATGCCGTGAAACTATCCTAAATTTAAAGAAAGGTGCTTTATGTAAGTTTCCATTTCCTGTGGCTGCAATCATCCCTCTCCATCACCATTTAATTAACATTTCACACTCAAGGAGAGCTTCTAAATCTAAGATAGAATCCAATGCATAGAAAAGGACCAAGCTCATTATGTTTCTTTCATTTAGCATCTCATTGTTGCTTGGCATGGCAAAATTTGGGATTTAAGCTTCTTCTTGGCGGAGAGGTTAACATAGGCTTCTCCATTTGCACAGAAAAAAAATAATTTGGATTTTCCACTACAACCTCTTCTTCACTCTGATCAAATCAAATGATCATCTTAAATACTTCAAGCTAATTATCGATGATCATCTTGGTTATTTGATACCTCATAATAGGTTTCCAAAGGTCCTTGGCAAAAAATTGTAAACTAACTACTCCCAGTAGAAAATACCAAATTGACTATGAAATGCGTACCAGAATCTTCATTTTCCATAACTTAAAATTTCTCTCAATTTATTTTTTCTTATGTTTTAGATCAATCTATTTGCTTCTTTAGTTGTCAAAACAATCGAATTCATCAAACTTCACTTTGCAATCGGGCATGTTTGTGCCTTAGCGGAAATTTGCAATTTGACTACTCCCCATTGTAGAAAATCCCAAACAGAGGTCGAAAAGTGTAGCAGTTTTTCAATTTTCCGCTTCACTTGATTTTTGTCAGATCTTAACTTTACTTCCTGTGTGCCTTGGGCGAAAAATGACCATTTCACTTCTTCATTGTGGAAAGTGGGAAAAGAGCCTCTCCTTGCAGAAAAAGGAAATATGGCTTCTCCTTGGTATAAAATGACCAAGGGAAGTCATTTTCTGCTTCCTCTTTGTGAAAAACTCAAAAAGTGCTTCTACATTCGAATTTCGCTTATGCATTCCAATTCTGCTTTCCAATTCTGCTTTGTGGAAAATGCCAATTCCAATTTTGCTTCTCTTTCAGGATTTCATTTTGAATATGTAATTCTGAACTGAGGCAATGAACTTTGAATTTGGGGCATAGGAACTCTCACATCTACATTAGAAATTTGATTCTCATCTTTCACATAAATATTGTTAGAAGAGAAAAATCCGAGAATACATTAGAATAATTTCTCTTCATGGGAGGCAACTTAAAAGTTTAAAAATGGTGTACTGAAAGTGCACCTACAACTGGCTCTGAATGGGTATTATGTGCTGCAAGGTACATAAAGAATCCAACATCTCTGGAAAAAGACAAGTGCCTTATCCATTGGGCTACAGAGTCAAGGCATAAAGAGGGTAACATAGAGCTGCTTGCTGGGAGGGCAGAGGGGAGCAAGGCCAACCAAAACTGGGAAACAACTAGCAACACAAAGCAGGGAAAAAACTATACTAGGCAAGCCAAAATTATTGAAGCAAAACTATTTACAAAAAAGGATGAGGAGACCTCACCAAAAGAAAAGAGAGCAGGCATGACTCACATGGCCATTGATTGGCAAAGAGAAGTATGAGCCTTTCCGGTAAAGTGGATTGTGCTTCAACAAGCTGAACCAAAATGAAGACTCTTTGATGACCTCTTCATTGCTAAGAGAAAAACTATCATAGTGCTGGAGATTAGTAAGCCAAAAACACTTTCCAAATAGCCACACTTCATCATAAATTTCTGATCTTCCTTCATCTTTTTGTATGGAACATTTCAAATCATTCTTAACTTTCAACTGAAACAAACAACTGTCAAACTTCCCAAAAGGAAACACCTCATTATCCTTATTATTTAAACATTTGAAACTTTCCATATTTAAAGGATTTTCATCATACATGACAACCTCAAAGTTTGGACATACATCCCTGATTTTAGGATAAATATTAACTGAGGTAACTTCATCATTCTTCTCACAAATTAAATCTAAAAATTCTTCGTTCAAAATAGGGATATAAGGTAAGTCAATACCTGAAGATATTACATGAGCATCTTTTTCTTCAATGATCATTGAGAATTGAGGCATGACTTCCCTTTCACAAGATAATCTATTTGTCAAAAACCTTGATGGTAACTGCTATAACCTTTTAACTTTTACAACTTCAGCCATACTTTCATCTTGGTACTCAACTGAAAAATCAGAACTTAAAGACTCTTTTTGCATCTCATGAGATGGAATTTTCTCATAATGTACTGTTGAAAATAATGCATCTTGAATACCACTTTCTATTACCATGGGGTTGAATTGAAAACTGAGGTCATCTTCATTAACAATGCAACTGAAATCTTCATTACATGAAAATAGAAACAAGAAGTCTAAATAGTTTACCTCTTTCTCAGCATTTACCAGAGGTGGTGTGAAGATAGGAGCTATATGTGGCTGAAAGGTGTCAAGATATCCACCATCTTCTGGGTTTTCATTTGATTCTTCTTCTTCACATGCATATTCTTTCTCTTTTTGTTCTTGCATAGGAGGTCTCTTCTTGATGAGAATAGAGCTATAGGTAGCCTTGCACCAATTCACATCCCTCGCCATATCTTTAGTAACCTCTCTAATTTGATTTTCTTTAAATCATGGTCCTGGAATAAAAATAAAGATATCTAAGACCTCCTCATCTCTTGTTGGAACCCAATCTTTCAAAATTTCTGAATATTTTAGAAAAACTTCTTCAATAGAGCCGCCAACCTCCATCCTAGGGGAGGTACCTCAAATTTTGAAAATGAAAGCACTAGACCGCTTGACCAAAAATTTTGAGAATTAAAATAGAGTCGCCAATCTCTAGATAATAGAGATAATAATAAAACTGAGGAAACTTAATTATGCACTAATCTTCTTTTCCATTTCCCCAGCAGAGTCGCCAAAAATCTATTGGTAAATAGATTATTCTTTTCAATTTAACTCTCAAATGCCCAAATCTGTGAGAAATAATTTGATACCAAAAGTTGGATAATCTATCACTAGGTTGATAGATTTCCTCTGAATTGAAAGGTACAACTCCCTTATGAATGATATTCAATGAATTTGTGTATTCCTAAACTAACTGGGTACGTTCTTAACCTGAGAATGAAAGAGGAAAACCAAGACAGCCCTAGACAGAACTAACTGAGGCAGTAAATTCAGTTCTAAACCTAGCCAACTCCAAGGATTCACATTTCCTATGACTCCCCAACATTGGTAATGCAATATGAATGTTACTTGTGCAAATGCAAAATGAAATGAAAAGAAGATTAAATATCCTAATCTTTGCAACATGAACAAATGAAAATACTCCGATCTACAATCGATTCGCCATTTGATTCAAGATGCAAGAATGTGCTCAAAACTGAATACAATCATGCTCCGATTGATTATAATCAGAAAAGTAATAACCAAATGCTCTGATTCAGAATAAACCTCTCTTTGTATTGAACACAATAAATACAATACTCTGATTTTATTTACTTGCAATCTCCTTGCCAAATAAATTACAAAACTCAGAACATAAAACTCCTAAATGCATGAAATGAAATGCATAAATGAAAATGTTGTCTCCCTCTACTCTAGCACTCTGAATTTTTCTGAAAAGAAGAGTCCCTTCTTCTTAAAAAGAGTTTACAATAAATAATGACTGAAGTGATCGCTTGATTCTTCCATGACCATTCGGTTCCTCCGCCTTTTTGGTTTTTCGTAACTGATTCTTTGCCACTTAAAATTTTCAATGTCTTTTCTAATCTCATCTTCTTTCCTTCTTTTTCGAGAAACTCTTTCGAATTACCTTTTTCCATAAGGGACCGAATGATTTTATTGCAAAGCCCTCTTTATTTAATTCTTCTTCATTTGTAACCAATCTTTAATGAATAAAGATCTTGCCTTTTCTCTCCACCTTACTTGGCCTTTTGTTGTTTTTGGTATATTGTAGTTTAGCATTTAGAGATAATACTTTGAAGATAAGTATTATCTATAATGAAGACATGTGTCATTCTTATCTATCTTTATTTATCTACAACCTTCTTGATTAGAAAGAAAACTCTCCAACCTTTGTCACCAATTATTTGGATGAGTATGCCACATGTCACATAGTAGACACATGCTTTTACTGATGTCAATATTTTGGTCTATTATGTCAATGTTATCACATTTGGCAGATATCACTGGGAAATATGGAGGCTCTCAACAACATTTACAAATTCCTCCTCCCATGATTGGTGAATGTCAGTTCTATATTCTTGGGTCTCCTACATCAGTGGATTTCCTTCATATTCATCCATGATTTGACTATCAAGCTCAACCTCTCGTACCCAGCATTAAGAAGTTATAAGTTGTTTATTTTGAAGCCTCAAACATAGTCCAATGTCAATACTTTCCTTATTAGACCACCGAGAGTTTCACTATTTCAAAAGAAATTTTGGGCCTTCACAGTAACCCGTTCTCTATCTTTTGGCACAACTCTATGAACCTTTCTGAGGTTAGAAATTTATATCAAGACATCAAACATATGCGTGCATTCCCTATGTCTTGCTCAAATCACAATGCAATTGGTTCTGGGGCTTCATCTTTAGGATGCTCGACTCTATTCAAGTGTTACTAATCATTCAAATCAACCGAGCTTGTTTAGAGATTTGCACTTCATTACTCATGTCCTGAATACATGCTACAGTTGTGACAGAGAAGATCAAACTTTGAGTGGATCAGAGGAAGTTTCATCATTTCTTCAATTTCTTGAATTTGAGCATCTAAGCCTCTAATTGAGCATATGATTCGATTATTCAGACACTTGATAACAAGTCTTGTAGCTGATTCTGGAGGATGCAATTTCTGTGATAAAGGAATTCTTAGAATTTACATCTATTTCCATTGTCTCCACTATTAGATTGCTGGAGTTCGACCCGTTGCAAGCTTGTATTTTGGGCTATCATATGCGACAAACCTCCTTCCTTTCTCCTACTTGACACCATGTTCAATGCAAAGCATGGGCTTTTTGGAATGCTCGGTCATGAATAAACATTTTATCATTTGATATCCTTTCTCGGCTGACACTTTGTGCATTGGCTCATCTTATTTTACCATGGTTATATACCAGGCTTGGGTACATAATGATTTGATGCATATCTTCTATTACTCTTTGATCTTTAGCCTAAATTCTTTGATGTTTGTTATCTCTTGGCCCCTGCGAACTCTATCTTATGTAATCTGAGCATTAGTGGAATATCTTCATTCAGATAGAATACCTTCACTGTTGTCCATGCCGCGAAACTATCCTAAATTTGGAGAAAGGTGCTTTATGTAAGTTTCCATTTCCTGTGGCTACAAGCATCCCTCTCCATCACCATTTAATTACCATTTCACACTTAATGGGAGCTTGTAAATCTAAGATAGAATCTAATACATAGAAAAGGACCGAGCTCATTATGTTTCTTTCATTTAGCATCTCATTGTTGCTTGGCATGGCATAATTTTGGATTTAAGCTTCTTCTTGGTGGAGAAATTAACATAGGCTTCTCCATTTGCACAACAAAAAAAAAACTAAATTTTCCACTACAACCTCTTCTTCACTTTGATCAAATCAAATGATCATCTTAAACACTTCAAGCCAATTATTGATGATCATCTCAGTTATTTGATACCTCATAATAGGTTTCCAAAGGTCCTTAGCAAAAAATCACAAACTGATTGCTCCCAACAGAAAATCCCAAATTGACTGCGAAATGCGCACCAGATCTTCATTTTCCACAACTCAAAATTTATCTCAATTTATTCTTTCTTACATTTTAGATCAATCTATTTGCTTCTTCAGTTGTCAAAACAATCAAATTCATCAAACTTCACTTTGCAATCGGGCATGTTTGTGCCTTGGTAGAAATTTGAAATTTGACTACTCCCCATTGTGAAAAATCCCAAATGGAGGTCAAAAAGCACAACAGTTTTTCAATTTTTTGCTTCACTTGATTTTTGTCAAATCTTCACTTTACTTCTTGTGTGCCTTGGGCGGAAAATGACCATTTCCCTTTTTCATTGCAAAAAGTGGGAAAAGAGCCTCTCCTTGTGGGAAAAGGCAATATGGCTTCTCCTTGGTGGAAAAACACCAAGGGAAGTCATTTTTTGCTTCCTCTTTGCGAAAAACTCAAAAAGTGCTTCTACATTCCAATTCCGCTTCTGCATTCCAATTCTGCTTTCCAATTCTGCTTTGTGGAAAATGCCAATTCCAATTCTACTTTCCAATTCTACTTCTCTTTCGAGACTTCATTTTAAATCTGTAATTCTGAACCAAGGCAATGGACTTTTAATTGGGGCATAGGAACTCTCACATCTGCATTAGAACTTTGATTCTCATCTTTCACAGAAATATTGTTAGAAGAGAAAAATTTAGGAATACATTAGAAGAATTTCTCTTCATGGGAGGTGACTTAAAAGTTTAAAAATGGTGTACTAAAAGTGCGCCTACATATAATGAAACAAATTTAACACTTGATAAAGCTCTTAGCAATATATTAGCATCAATCATTCATCTCCTAATTAATCACACAATTTAAATTTGATCAAGGCATCCCAACATTCATAAGAAAATATATTAACCATGATGTAAAATCATAAGGATGTCATAGTAATCATAATAATAACATATCATAATGTTCATCTAGCCACTATGAAGATAAAAATCCATAACATAAAGTGTCTATAAACTGAAATGCATCAACATATAGTATCAAGTAGGTCTATAGTGTAGAAACTAAAAAACTATGATGGGCTTGGGGTGAGGCCTCACATCCTCCCCCCCTAGGCATGAACTTACTCCTAGAGTTCATCAAAAAGATGGGGGTACTGTGCTCTCATCTTCACTGCATCCTCCCATGATGTCGTAACCTCATCATAGCAATCCCACTAGACCCTAACCTAGTCTAGCTCTCAGCTTCGAAGAGCTAGCGTCCGGTGCACCAAAATGTGGATGGGCTCCAAAGCTAGCTGGCCTTCTGACTCCACCTATAAGGCATCCCAATTATTAATATGAGACTCATCAAAGATATACTTCCTCAAAACTAATACATAAAAAACATCATGGATGTGTGATAGGCTAGGTGGCAAGGCTAGATGATAGGCGACATGACCTATCCGCTCAAGAATCTCAAAGGGACCTACAAATCTGGGTGCAAGCTTAGATCCCTTTCCAAAATGGATTGGACTCTTATGGGGTCACACTCTCAGAAAGACTCTATCCCCAACCAGATAACTTCAATCTTCCCTCTTAGTGTCTGCATATTTCTTTTGTCTGTCCCACACTTCCTTTAGATGCTGCCTAATCAAAGATACCTATTGCTCCAACTCTCACACTAACTTAGGACCTAAAGCAACTCTATCCTCAATGTGGTCCCAAATTAAAGGTGTCCTACATGGTCTGCCATATAATGCCTTATAGGGAGGCATACTTAGGGAAGTATGATGTCCATTATTGTAGGCAAGCTCAACCAAATGAAGGTACTCCTCCAACCTAGTCTGATGATCCATGACATACATGTGGAGCATATCCTCCAACACCTAACTTACCCTCTCTATCTGACCATATGTTTTTGGGTGATAAGCGGTGCTAAAATTGAGCTTAGTGCCCAAAGCTGACTGTAATCCTCTCCAAAAGGATGATATAAAGAGAGAATCCTGATAAGAAATAGTCTTACGAGGTATGACATGAAGTTTGACAATATCCTGCAAGAAATCTTGTGCTTTTTCTGGGGCTATAAAAGTGGTTCAAATTGGTGAGAAGTGGGCTACCTTGGTCAACTTGTCAACTGTCACCATGATGGCATCATGGCGTCGAGATGACATAAGGAGACCAATGATGAAATCTATAGAAATAACATCCCACTTCCACTTTGGTATCTCATGACGCTGAAGCAAACCACCAAGATGATGATGCTCTACCTTAACCGTCTAACACTCAAGACATTGTGCCACTATCTTAGCTATGTTCTGCCTCATCCCTGGCCAATGATATAATTGCCTCAAATCTGCATGCATCTTCTTGAATTCAGGATGCACTGCATAAGGGGTTCTATGAGCCTCTAACATGATGAAAAATCACAAACCTCTCGAGGATGGGACATAAATGCATCCTCTATGGCATAAAAATCCATTAGAATCTAGGGAATATCCTGAATATTTACCCTCAAGGGTACTCTGAGACCGAATAACCTGACTAACCTCTACATACCAAACATCCTCATGCAAATGATGCAATATCTAATCTCTCAACTCTATACCTACAGTCATAGAGTAGACCCCATGTCACCTCCTACTCAAAGAATCAGAAACCAAATTCTATTTTCCCTTGATGTAGTGGACATCAAAATTGTATTCAAAAAGGAATTCCATCCACCTATGCTGATGTGCATTCAGGTTCAGCTGAGTGAAAATATACTGTAAGCTCTAGTGATTTGAATGGAGCTCAAACCGATGACCCAAAAGGAAATGCCACCATCTCACTAATGCATGAACCACTACAACTAACTCAAGGTCATGAGTGGGGTAATTAAGTTCATGAGTCTTAAGTTTCCTAGACTCATATGTAATGGCTCACCCATTCTACATAAGAACTGCTCCCAAACCATCTAGGGAAGCATTTGTGCATACCACAAAATCTACTGAAGGATCAGGCACTGCTAGAATAGGATCGATTATGAGTGCCTTTTTGAGTTCCTAAAAGGCACTCTTGCACTTCTTGGTCCACTCAAACTTCTTTCCCTTATGCTGAAGAGAAGTGATGGGATAAGCCACTCTAGAAAAACCTTCTACAAAATGCCTGTAATATCCTACCAATCCCATAAAATTTTTGACCTCGATCATTGAAGTAGGCACAGGCCAATCCATGATGGCTCTAATCTTGGATGGGTCAACTGAGATCCCATCTCCTGAAATAACATGCCCAAGGTATTGAATTTTGGTCCTATAAAAAGAACATTTAGACAAGTTGCCATACAACTAATTGTCTCTAAGACACTGCAATACCTACCTCAAGTGCTCTTCATCCCATGAATATATCAGGATATCATCAAGGAACACAACTACAAACTTATTAAGGAAGGTACAGAAGACCCCATTCATAAGGATCATGAAAATTGCTAGAGCATTGGTGGGTCCAAAAGGTACTACTATGAACTCATAATGCCCATATCTAGTACAAAATGCAGTCTTAGGGATATCACTATCAACAATCTGTAATTGGTGACAACCCGACTTAAGATCAATCTTGGAGAACACTTTAGCACCCTTAAGCTGATCAATAAATCATCAATCTTGGGGAGTGGATACCGCTTATTGATGGTAAGCTTATTTAGCTGTCAGTAATCCATACATAACCGCAAGGATCCATCCTTCTTCTTTATGAAGATAACGGATGCGCTCCAAGGTGAAACACTAGGGCGAATGTGACCCTTCTCCAAAAGTTCCTCTAACTAGATCTTGAGCTCATTAGTGGTCATCTTGTATGGTTCCCTCAAAACTAGAGTAGCTCCTGGCACAATATCTGTATGGAAATCTACTGCTCTACAGGGAGGCATACTCGGAAGCTCAGTAGGAAACACATCTACAAAATCTTGAAGTATAGGATAATCATCAAGATATGGTTCCCTTTCCTCCTCATCCTCTCTATCACTGATAGTAATAGAAAATAGCTAACATCCCTTCCACATGCTCTACTTAAGCTGCATGGCTGAGATCATACAAAGGGAAATGCCTCTTTGAATCCCGCAAATCACAATAGGTGTACCATGATCATCAAGGCACTCAATCCTCTTATGTCGACAATCTAACTTAGCTCTGTGGGCATAAAGAAAATCCATGCCAAGTACTATGTCATAAGAACCAAGAGGTGTGATAAGAATATCAACAGTAGTGTTCAAATCACCAATCTACACCTGGCTATCCTTCACTAAGGAGTTGACTGACACTCTAGACCTTGATGCTAACTCCACTTCCCAACTAACTTCCTATCTAGCTGCCACAAGCCCGCAACGCTCCACAACAAATGGAGATATGAAATAATCAGTAGAAACATAATCAAACAAAATGGTAACACTAATACTATTGATCATACCTGTAGCCTTTATCATTGTGGCTTGGTGCTCAGCCTGGTGGTTATCAACCACTGCAAATACCATGTGAGACTTTCCAAAGTCTCCAATTGTAGGCTCTAATGTTTCCATACACTGACTACCTACCATATGACCCTGAGGGAAATCATGAGCTAAGTGCCCCATGGCACCACATGCATAACAAGGACCATGTGTGTAAGTCTGAACTCCCTATGGCCTAGAGTACTACTGTCCACCGGTCCTACTAGACCCACTGAAACCCCCCTGAGAGGATTGCTAAGCCTATGTTGGGGGTGTATTTGAATACTACTGATGTTGGTCCTTCTTTGATCCCTATGCCTGCCACTATTTGGGCTTAGAGCCCTGCTGACCTTGTGGTGGTTTTTGTTTCTGATTCTATTGGGTCTACTATTGTGGGTTCTTATTAAAAGACCCTAAGGAATGCCTCTTGTTACCCTTCCAATGGCTCTTCTGATGACCCTCAGACTAAGATGTGGAGTTATAGTTTTGAGACCTATCACGAGCATCTTGAGACCTACCATGAATCTCCTCTACAACCAATGCCATCTCTACGGCCTCACGAATGGTCCCTAGAGTGGTCATATGAACCTGTCCTGATATCCAATCATTGAGTCCCTTGACAAAATGGTTGACTCACAATTTTTCATCCTTCATATAGTCAACATATGGTAACAGCTCAAGGAAATGACTCATACTAAAGTACTGTGAGTCACCTCTACTGGAGCTCATGGAACTCATCTATGCACCACTACCTATAATGCTTTGATAAATACATGTCTCTGAACCTCTCTAGGAAGATCTCCCAAGTAATAGTGTCCATGGTAGTGTTGTTCTTAAATTCTTCCTGCTTCCACCATGTGGAAGCACCTCCTCTCAGTAAGTGTACTGCAAAATGGGCCTTAAGGTTGCTTTCATAATGATGCAACCCAAAGCACTTGTCTAAACTCAAAAGCCATGCCTTGACCTCTGTGCCATCTATAGACTCATAATACAAAGGTGGCTGAATTCAAAGGAGATCCCTGATCAGGTCTCCTGCATCACAGGGTACCCTTTGAACTAATCTAGGTGGTGGTGGTTCTGGCATGCGAACTGATTCCACCTCATGTGCTCCCTGTCCCTCCTTAGGATCTCATGGAGGGATCCTAGTTCTCCCTCTAGCCTCATATCTATGCCCTCCTAATAACTGATGCTCTGACTGAGGGATCATTGGAGGTAACCTATCCTGAATAACCCCAATGAGGTTCTGTAAAGCTAGCAAGACTTGCTGATTAGGATTTGGTGGTGGTTCGGGAGGAGGTTGTTGATTAACTACTGATATCTCAGCCCTTTGTTCATCTTTCATGCAAACCGAGGGGGCTCACCTAGATCCTCATCCTCTATTACGTCTTCAAGCTTGACGCGTACGGGGAGACATCCTAGCAATTTCAAAAAGGTCAAAGTTAGATAAGAAACGTAATAGGTTTAATGGCACCAAGTTTTTGCTAACCTGGATCTGATACCAAAATGTCATGCCCATATTTCTATGAGCAAAACACACCAATTTTTTTATTTTATAAAGTTATAGGTTTAAGTTTAAAGTTAAAAGTGGACTTAAGTTGAATGGTTAAAAATGAGAGAGAGAAGGTTAACTTTAGATTATGGGGAAACATGGCGAGGGGTTATCATTTACGCTCACCCCTAAGCAATGATGAAAATCCCAACATACTTCTAGGGTTAACTAACTTAATCTTAATCTTAATCTATTCAAATGATCATTCACTAATCACAAAAACACTAATATAATTAATAGATTAAAAATCTTCCCTTTAAACTTTAGATCAATCTTAGATTTAAACAAGTGATTAACATATTAAATTAAACTATAGTTAAGAAAGTGTTTCCTAAAGTATTAAATAATATTTAATTAAATCTAATCTAAATTAAATATAACTTCCTATGACATGTATCCTTCATTGGAATTTAAATAATTTAACTAACTGAATTTATTTTATTATCATTAATTTTACTCAAAGTTCCTCAACATAGGTCTAGACTTATTCGCACTTAAAATACCCCTTTAAGATCCATTAAAATTTTCAACTATTCCTTATTATCATCGCGATTTAATAATCTCCCAATAAATAAATAAATATAGTATCTATTAACATTCATTAATTAATTAAGTGGGTAAATAGCACTTAAATATTAAATTTACTAGCTAATGCTCTAAAACATTTTTTTTCCAACATTAATCTTAAATAAAATTAAATCTCATGTAGAGGCATTAATTAAAGATTGCCAAGAAAATAAATTAATATATCCTTAGTTTCATAAATTAACTTATAACCATTGGATGAATTTTAAATCCTAAGTTCATCCACTTTAGTATAAATAAAACATGAACTTAAATAAAATTAGTAAGGAAATTGCAAGTAAAAGAAAATGGCATTAAAAATATCCAAAAGGAAGAATGGAGGGGGGGGGGTGGATTTCAAAATAGGGTTGACTATTCAATGCCCTAACCCTAATTTCAAAATTAGGGCTAGGGTAAAAATAACAACCCCCAAAAATCTCTCCCATTTTCTTCTTTCCCCTTTCTTTTCTCTCCCCTTTCAAACCCTTATTGGGTTTTATCTTTTTTTTACTTGTTTTTGATGCAGGAAGTTTTGAAGAGGAGGTTTTGAAGATGCTCTAATGGAGTTTTCATATTTCTACATGGATTATTCTTAAGTCCACATATACAAAATGCGTATGTGTTTATAAGAATACTCTCATATAGTCAAGTTTCTTCGTGCCCAGCCGGTTCTCAAATCAACCAACCATGAGAAAGGTAAAAACTCTATTTTTTTTATAAGCTAGGGTTTGAATATATAATTTTTGTTTGTTTGAAAGTTTAATACCAATACCCATTTGGGTATTTGAAGCCCTTGTTGATACATTAGATTTTTCTTATTTTATATTGTTCTGCTGTCTGTTATTATTATTTTAAATAAATAAATTAATAAACAAAATAAAATAACATTTTAATGGGGGGAGCCAAAGGCTCTACCCCCCCGACCATCCCCATAGTGTGGGTCTCGGCCCCGTGCCCTACGGCCTCACAACCGTGACTGTGAGGGTCGCAGGTTGTGGGTTAAACCCACGTCACCTGTGACCCCTCATAGCCGAGGCTGTGAGGTCGCAAGGCGTGGCCTGCCCATGTCGCTGCGGCTCCCACAGCTTAGGCTGTGGGTCACAGGCCGTGGATATCCATGTGACCTGTTGGCCCGAGAGGAAGGAGGGGGGGGGGGGGGGGGGTGCGGCAACAACCGCCCCCCCCCAAATTTTTTTTATTAAATTTAAAAAAAAAATTATTTAGTATAAGTTTTAAAAAAAATTAAACTCTCTTTTTTTAAATGTATATCAATTCATATATTTTTTTTTTGTAAAAAGAAACTATTTTTATTAATAACTTTTTTTGTAATCTCTTTTTTTTTTAATACAAAAGAAATTAAACAATATATAAAAATAACATATTTTTTTTTACAAACAAAGAATAAGAGTAAGTTTTAGATAGTGATGTATATTTTAATAATGAATCATTTTGATTTATTTTTATTGTTTATACTCATACTAACACCCTTTTTTTAAAAATGATTTGCAGGTTAATAAAAATAAGTAAAGAGATACAAATTTATTTCTACTAATTTATTTTAAGCTATATTTTTTTTAGAAACTAAAATAGACAAATTTGCATTTAAGTTAATAATATATAACTAGAATAGATCCCTTTTTTATTGATCTAATACATAAGCAATAGTATTATTTTCCCTTTTTTTTTAAAAGCATGAAAAGGAAAATAAATGCATAGCTCAAATATAGAGATGTAAATGCATATATTTTTTTTAAAATCTGGAATAGTACTTTCAATATGTATTGTTTTAAACATAAGGCTAATTTTTTTTTGTTAAAGGGAACTAAATCTTTTGCCCGATGAGTAATAATTTCATGAATTTATAAAGTACAATAATGAAGCAATTAAAACTATTTAAAAATAGTCACTCTAATTTAGAATTAAAGAGCCATTCCTAAATGTATCTACCAATATTTCTAACATCAATGATTAAATGACAAATCTACATTCTTATAAGTTTTAAAGATACACATTGCAACTTTTCTCAAACAAACTTTTAAGGTAAGCACACAAACAAACTAAATCTGCTTATTTCATTTGAGGGATATAATAACATAAAACATACATTTTCAAATACATACTTTCAAAAGCAACTATATTTTTTCCTATCAATGCACAGTAAGTCAACTTCCTTACTTTTCTTATCTTTTACAAATACAATTACAATTGGGCCTCTTAAGAAATCTCTTAACAACAAAACAAAATCTGTTACAACAACTTAGGAGCACAAGATACTCCTATGTTCACTTCTTTTTTTACTTTCTTCAAGTAACTTCAACTCTCCAAAAATCCAAGGGCATAAAACCTGCAAGAAAATGGTGGATTAGACCATGGGAAGCTCACCTCCCAACCTAGGCTTCTAAGAAGCCACCCTTGAGCTAGGGGAACCAAAGTGTAAATGGGTTACACACACACACAAGCTACAAAACTTCACAAAACAAATTTGCCAACAACATGAAGGAACAAACCCCTACCCAAGGATTTCACAAGGGTCACCCAAGACCCATTTTTGGGGTGAAGGTGGACCAAATACTCCAATGGGGAGAAATCCAAAACCACAAAAAATTAATACAAGCCTTCATAAGGCATAATATAGCACATAGCATCTACTCCCACACACAAACTCAACCACATCCCTTATGACCCCTAAGACATTTTAGCCAAAGAAAAAAAATACCCTTATGACCCCCATGGATTTGGCACCAAGGAGCCTATACTCCATGATTTCTCCCTCTCCTCCTTGAGGAGAGACTCTACAACCATGAGCTGTCCTAAAACCCTTCACCCCCAAGGCTACCCTTCCCTCCCAAGGGTGAGTGTGGCCTTGAGAACTCCCAAATAAACAAACTCTTTACAAAAAAAAATAAAATCACATTTCTACACTACCACAAAACATGATCTTCACAATATCTAAAAGAGAATAAGATTTACATTACACAACTTCTCAACATAAATAACATACTAACTAAAACATGAAGATAAAACTAAAACTCTCTCATCACACAACACAAATTTTAGTCATGCAACAAGAATAACAAAACAACTTGGAGCCACCAACCTAGATCCAAAGCAAATGGCAAGTGTTGATGTGAGATCCTTCTTATCCAAGCTTCTCCTCTTTTCCCAAGCTTCACCAAAACTGGTCTAGTCTCTAAGTTAGAGAGTGGGTGTTCAAACTCTTCCAAAAGAAGAGTCCCCTCTAAAAAGACCTCCACACATCTCCCCACAAACCCCTAGGGATAAGGTAAGCCTTCTCATTGGGTGGTCTTCCCTAAGTCCCTTACAAGGTTTCCAAAAATGGTCTCTTACAAAGGTAAGCTTAAAAGGTGGGATAAGGACTACCTTTCTAATGGGTGATGTTCTTACCAAAACATGTTTCCAAAATTTAATTATTGGCCATCTTGGAAATCCAACTTTTGGATGGGTTTTTTGGTCAACTAAGGGTTATCCTATGGTGAAAATGTTAGAAATAGGGAATACTGAGAGGGGGGGGGGGGTGAATTAGTATTCTAAAAACTTTAAATTTTTTCCAATTATGGATATAACATATTATCTTTACACATGCATAACATAAGAAGGTAAAAAACATGCATACCAATAAAACTAAAGAACTCATAACACATTATTTGTTCTTGAGGAAACCCTGGCCAAGGGAAAACCTTGGTGGGGATGGTACCCACAAAGATCCACTAATCAAAAGTATCATGTTAAGGATGTTGACCCTGTTAGGAGTCTATTACATTCGTATAGTGTCTCAGTCCTGATTAAGGGACTATAGGCCTTGTTAGAAGCCTCAACCCTGTTAGGAGTTGGTAGTACAAAACATGATTACCAGATGAGCCCACTGCCCAAAGAAGTAATATACAATATTTACTGATTACAAAAATAGGTCAAGGTACATAACCTTATATTGCTTGCATCAATATCTCTTCATTGGTCTTCACTTTCACTATTACATTCACATATACATTATACCGCATTACTATCTTTTACAATTACATTCTTTACATATCTTTATACAAGTTATTAAGAATAATAAATTTCTAGTTGGCTATCATATTAAAAATACCTTTATCCAAGGGTTAAAATCTAGGATGTCATCCCTTTATATTGTTAAGTCATTATTTTGATAAACAAAATAATCCCTTAACTCTTTATCAATTATGTCTTCACATTCTATCTTGTCGGCATAACACTGTCTTTAGTAAAACTATCATAACTTCTTTTGTACATGCCGTACTAACTTGCACCTCTAAGGTGAGTCTTCAATAGTCACCATAGGGTCTATGTTCAAGTGTGCAAGCACTGAACTTACTCCAATCAACATCGCAAACCAAAACTATCATCAGGTTCACTGGTAGAAACACACTATCTCATACTTAGACAATTTCGCATTGTGCTCTGACATACTAGCTCTCTGACCTATGTGATCTTCATGTAGATCATATGTTGCCATAATGACAACATCTATGTAACCAACTCAGCCAAATTTCCAACAATCTCCCCCTTTTTCATTGGTGGCAACATATGAGAAAATTGGCTAAGTCTTACAACTTCAAAATCTCAAAATTGTGGCCATAATACAAAATATATATATACTGTCCTTATGGCTTTATGAATCCTTTATATATACTATATTCCCCCTAAGAATATGTATCCTTAACAATTTTTTGCTATATATATCTCCCCCTTTGACAACAATGATAAAAAAAAGGTAAGGAGGGTAACAAAACCGTGTTCATAAAAAGTTATACCTTAATTCAATATTGCAAAGCCGGTAGGCTTGCAACACAATCTACAAAATTGATCTTCATAGCCTCTAACTCTTTCTCCCATGATTTCTTAATTGAATCTACCACACTGAGTAGTGTGCACAATCCATAAGATACAATCTCACATGCTTGGAGATTCTCATAACTAAACTTCTGAAAAGATGTCTTTGTTGAAAGACATTCTTCCAGTTGCCCTTCAATAGTGCTCAAGTTTATAGAAACGTGTTCTCTCAAAAGAGTGAATCTCTTCAGCTTCCTATCCTTGTCATCTTGCAAAATTCTTATTTCATCATAAATCTTTCAAATTTTTTGCTCAATATAAAAAATCTTCACATTGGGGCTCGAAAGAAGGTTTAATTCATTCTGAATTTCTGCTTCCTTCACCTTCATCTTCTGATCTTCCTCTGCTACCAAGTTCTCTGATTTTGTACATTGAATGTACAAGGATTTTCCTTTTTCCAAATTCTTCCTCAAGTCTTTTATACAGATATCAAGGTTATTGATATCATTCCTGATATTCTGATTGATGTCCAAGAGTGTTTTGGCCTCATAAGCTGCTTGAGCTTTCATCTTTTCTATATCAAATAGATTTGTAAACTCATTATCAAAAGTGTTCATTACTTCCTTCGCTCTTTCTAGAGGGTCATCTTTTGCAATTTGTGTAGTAATAAGGCCTTGTAATTTCTCAGTAAGCTCCTTTAGGCATCCTTCAAGACTCTTTACTTTCTTATTCTTACCAATGATCTTGTTCAAAGATGTGATCAATTCCATCTAATCATCATCATCTACTTCCTTTGCCAAATTCTCAATCATAGAACCAATTTGAGTTTTCTTTCCAGTCTCAGGTGTAAGATTGATTTCTTCTTGAGTGGGAACAAGTACTTATTTTTTTGCCACTTTAGGTTCTACAATTATGGTCTCTTCTCCTTTGGTACTCTCCTGCTCTTCAAAAGCCAAATTTTCAACAATGTTTTCAAGATTCTTGAATAAGTTATCATCACTATCCAAGGTGATCTTAGTTCCTTCTACATTCATGACTTCATCCTCAATGTTTATGGCTGGTGGAGAGGGAATGTCCTCTTGTTCTGCTTCTTTTGCTACTTGATCTTTAGATTCTACTGCAACTGATGATTCTCCAACATTCTCTGACATTACATTAATGATTGCTTGCTCTATTTCTATGTTAACATCTTCATATCTACCTCCCATAATCTAAATGGTTCTCTTCTTGGTTCTCAGATGGGTGTTTAAAGCCTTCATAATCTGATTGAAGTGTACTTCATCTCTCACAACACAAAGTTTTCTTACAAGCTTTTCTCTAATATCTATATCTTCTTCTGATGCTCTCTTCTTCCTATTTACAAGTTTATTGTACAAGTCATCAGGTATCGTACCCTGAATTGTATCAAATTTCTTATTAGATAAAATCATATGCTTTACCATTGCATTTTCTAGATTTAATCTCTCTGCATAATCATAGAGATCATAATACTTTTTCATCTTTGTAAAGTCTCCATCTTGAATGATCTATTCATTAACCTTCTCAACTCTAGGTTTCCAAGATTTCTTCTTAACAGGAGTGCTTTCATCATTTTTGATTTCTACAATTTTCCTTTGAATTGGTGGTACCAATGTCTTCTGCCTCTTACCCGGTCCATTAGCAAATTCTTTTACTCTTTTTCTAGGTGTGGAGGAGGTTGATCTAATGGATATTCTTGCTTCTTAATCCTTCTCCATTTCTTCCACTTTTACCTTAACTAGTGTTTCTCCTTGCTGTGCTGCAATTGATGATAGAGGTGGAACAGACAAAACTTCTTTTTGTCCAATATCTCTAATTGCTGCTGCTATTTTCTTGGCTACCAAGAATTCATGTTCAGTCTGTTGGGTATATTCTTATTTTTCTGAGGTTTTGTCTTTTTTTTTGTTTTAATTTCCTTGTAAATGCCTTTCCTGGTCTAGATCCTATAAAATTCTTGAAAATAGTCATGACCAAGCTTGAAAAAACATTTACCCTATGTTTTGTCCTCAAAGAATTTTGAATTCATATGAAAACCCTCGAAATAGCCTTAAGTCTTTTAATTCGTCATTACTTTTGGGCTGTTTAAGTTCTTAGAAGCGCATGTGACTATTTCCTTTAGTTGTTCGCTAAGTCGCGTAATGTTATGTCACGTAATTAATCTTTCAAGAGAACTGGTGAATGTGTAAAAAATGCTAAGTGTTATCCTTGATCGCAGAGTCTCCAAGTATCAGGCGGTTATTAGAAAACTTTAAGCAACTTGGCAAATGCATTATCTCTTATTCGCATATTCCTTGGTAGTTCTATGCTTATACTTAGCGACCTGGCAACAATGGTTATCGCTCATTCTCTGAATCAAGCAGTCAAGGGCAAAGTAATCTAGTGACCTAGCGAGAACCATAGATCATTGACAGGATCAACAGTTATGATTAAATCTCAAGTATTATTGGGTCCTACATGTTTCACTTGGTGAATGAGCGATTGTGTATAGTCTTCTAAGTTTGGTGGCTTCGACAGTTTGGCTTGATGAATTTGGTGGAAAGGGTTGTTTCAAGTGTTCGCTTGCTCTAAGAATAAATTAGTGAGAGGCTAAGTAATCTGGCGATTCAGTGAATCATGTGGTCGTAGGTTCTCTTAAAAGAAATGTAAAGGGTAGAATGATTTGGTGAATGGGTGAATCAAAGGATTAGCAAAGTTTCAAGTCTTCAATCGCTTAATTGCGGAATGCAATATTCAATGTTTGAAGTATCTGGCAATTCAGTGAACCCTTTGTTCACTGAGTCTCATAATCAAATGACCAAGGATCATATGTCTCAGTGAATTAGTGATAGCCATAGATCATTGTCAAGATCAATGGTTAATTCAAAGTCTCAGAGTGAGAAGGACGGTCAAGTAAAGATTCAGTGATTCAGAGAGTAAAGGTTCCGCCAGTTCTCTAAGTAATCTAGTAGTTAAGTGATTTGTTAAGTGAATGTGTGAACCCTTTGTTCACTGAGTCTCCAAGAGATTTAACAGGTAGCTAGGACATTAAGAGAAGGGGATCACTGTGTTCACTAATTCACAAAAAGTATAAGGAGTTAAGGATTGCATTTTGAGAACCCGCGAAGGCTTTGGTCGCTAGTTCTCTGAATATAAGCTAGGGTCAACATTGTATTAAGCGATCACGAGAAGCTTTTAGTCACTAATTCACTGAATGAGCTCAGTTGGAAAAGGAGATGAAGGAAAAGAAAAGAACCATTGCCTGCATGGATAAAGTACATTGTCAAGCTGGAAAGTAAACTAAGTATCCGTCCAATCAATTTTAAAAGATGGATTTCATGATGCCAATAGGATGTTAAAGTATAGAGTAGTGATCATTGCCTTTGTGCCTTGTTTTTGAGTCTTTTAAAGATCTATCTGTCGACATCTGTGCATCAGCTAGCTCTACTTTGAAAACTAGTGATATGTGAAATTGAATGCAGGAGCAATTAAGGATTGATTTACAACGATTGTGGTAGTTGTACACACTTGATCTACATTGATAAATAAGCTAAGCTCATTGTTTCCTGTGTCCAAAATTAGTTGAAGAGAATTGTGTCATTTTGAAGTGATTTTTGAGCGCCAAGTGAATCCAGTTTGCAGAGATTGAAGATAATTCTGTAGCAAAGATGAGTCAACCTGAGAGGAGCGCAACATCTTCCAGCAGTGAAGCAAAATCCAAGAGTGGTGAAGACAAAGGCAAATTGAATTATTCAGATGAATTTTTGAAATTGTTACCTGGTTCTAGTCAGAACAAAAGAGCTCCTGATGATGTTTTCGAAGATGTTCTAGGGTTTTGCAGAGATCCTATCATACCGAATAGCATAGGTTATACTATCTTCAACTTCTTTTATAAAAATAGAGATAGTCATGTCCCTGTATGTAATGGTTGGGCTTTGGGGTTAGGGAAATTAGTAGCGCCTAATGTATTCCTGGATGCGGATTTAATTATTGCTCTAGCTAGGCATTATGACCCTATTTCCAAGACTATTAGGAAAGAGGACCAGTCAACTTTGGTTACTCTTGATAGGGGCTCATTCATGAAGGCTTTTAATGTCTATACATCCTCCTCTACTAAAATTGACCTGAGAAAAGAAAAGGAGAGGTACAAGAATAACATAGGGATAGTGAAGGACCAAATGATGAAGCATATCCCAAAATAGGATAAGTATATAGCTCCCCTCCCTGCTCACATGAATGCCCCATACCAATTTAAATCCCTTCAACATTACATGAGGCAAACTTGTTATGGGTTGTGTAGGGTTTTGGGAATTGATGGGGATGCAGAGTTTTTACCAGCTGATCTTTTGATGATTATCCTAGACATCCAGAATTCCTTGGTTAATATTGACTATGATTACATTCAGTATATCATTGATAGAATGCATGAGGGTTTGATTTCTGTCAAGGATAGTAAGAGCCCAATTAAGTTCATGCATTATTCTTTGCTAATGCACTTAATTTTGTTCTTCAACATTAATATTTTTGATTCGAACATGCTAAAGCCAAGGTTCAACTTTGAAGGCCAGTATAATCCAGTGCAATTATGGGTGAGGAAGTGGAATTCTACTTCCAATGAAGGGGATTTTTTTATCTTTCAGAATTTCATCATTTATCCTATTATTAGGATGTTAGGTATCAATACTACAAGGATATCCCCAAGGGTCCTTAGGCTCCTACGACCAGTGTAGTTTGTGGACAAATGGGAGGGAGATCATAATTGGGGTGATTTTTACTTGGGGGAAAATTCTATAATTTTGAGAGTCTATAGTTACCCCAACCCCCACATCTGTTACCAAAATTTGTGCCTCCAAGAGTTGCTTGTTTGGAATTTGTGTGGTAGTTGATGTGGATAGATAGAGAACTTCTAGCCCCTCATAGGAAGGGTACATTCACACCTAGGCAATTCAAGATAGGTGACTTCCTGGTAGGAAAGAGGGCATTTCCTCAAATTACTACATGGTTAAATCAGTTCAAAATGGTTGCTGGTGCTTGTAGACATGTAGATCCTGAGGACTTTATCAAAACTACCAGGATGCTCTATATTCCAAACATTGGTGTGATTAAGGAACATGAGGGTTTGGATGAAGAAGATGTAGTTAGAAACATTATAGATGATGATGAGGTCAAAAGGAGATGGAACAGGTACTTTGATTTGATAGACTTGTCAAAATAAGTGATGGCAGCTCAACTTCCTTTTGAGGGTTTCTTCCCTGACCTTCCCTATTTAAAAAGAATTAACAAGATGATAGAGATGCATGACACTCTATCAAATCAGTTGGAGAAGTTGATTGACCAGAGTCAACCAAAGAAAAGGAAAGACTATTCATCTTTTGATCAAGAGGAGTTCTCTGATGAATCACAAGAAGGGAATAGCCCACCACAAATTGAGGATGTATAAAGTGTTAAGCCTATTGAAGACCAACTAGAAATGGGGGATACTCTAGAGCCACCTTTGAAGAAACAAAGGCTTGAGGAAGGAGAGCCTTCAAGGAAGGAAAAATAGAAGAGAATAATTGATAAAGCATCTGCTCTAGTGCCAGGTGATAGGGTTTACCATCACCAATTGAGAAAAGCAATAAGAGAAGGAAAGAAGGTGGCCACTGATGAAACAGATAAGGAACAGTCCCTGTGGTTAGAAAAGGATATCAAAGAGGTCTATCAGGAGGAATTTTTGAGTGATGACCAATTTATTAAAACTGATGAATTCAAGAGTTTCCTTATTTGGAATAAGCAATGAGAAGTGAGGAAAACTCTACCTAAAGGTATGGAGCCAAGTGAAGAGACATTGAGAGCCTTAGCTTCTTATGATCCTAGCCTTGATCCTATAACTACAGATGAAGCTAGACAACTGGTCAAATCAAGTGGAATGCTATTGACTCCAAGATGGGATTTGACTTCTGCAATCATCATAGATCAAATAAGAAAGAAACCACAGGGTAGCCTATCATATGAAGTTCACATTGGTGATATGATAAGAGGAAGTGGCTATGACCCTAAATCTCAAGCTGTTGCAATGTGGTCTATGGCCCCTAGGACCCAAAAGCCATCTCTGTTAAGTATAGAGGATAAAATGGAAGGGAATAAGATTATATGGACTATGTAGAATACAACTGACCTTGAAGTTTCCAAGGCAGTAACTCATTGGGCTAACTTGAATGAAGCAAAGACAGTTCAATTATCTGAAAGGTATTCAAAATTATTTGAAAGTGCAAACCTGGTGGCCAAGGATAGAGACTTAAAATTGATGAAGATCAAGCAGTTAGAGGATGAATTGGCAGAAACAAAAGGTAAGCTTGAAGAAGCTTTAAAGGTAGTTGTTTCCCCCCTGTGCAGATTGAGGTCCCTATTCAAATTGATGAAGAAGTCCTTGAGAGACCTACTAAAGATTTGGAGAAGATAAGGATAGAGGCATCTTTGGACACTATGTCAAAGATTGTGCAATACAGGTGGGATAAGATAATAGAGAAGATGGATACAGTTTATCAATCAGTTAGCCAATTGCACCAGACCAATAGAAAGGTAAATGAATCATTAGCTACTTTGGAGCCACTTCATAGTGTTTGGTTTGGGAGAAGTTTTTTGTTTGATAAACTTGATAGTCTACAGGAGCATAAGCCTGAGATCCCCGGGGTAGTGACAAAAGTTTTTGAGAATATTGGCTTAGTCAGTGCTGTTTCAAAGTTTTTTAAAGGTAAGTCCAACCAGGTGAAGGCTAGGTTGTTTATGTTTGATAAACATTATAGAAAGTATCTGCCATCAATATGTGATGACAATGGAAATGTGATCAAGTTGGAAGAATGGAAACTGTCAATGGATCAGTTGGCAATTACGCAAGATGCTTTCCTTAATAGTGACAATACTTTAGATTTTGAGAGGTGTAATAGCATAATTGAAAGTCTTTTTAAAATTGAAAATGATTGCATACACTTTGTGGCAGAGGACAAAAATATAACTGAATCCATGTGGGATAAGAAAGTCAGATTATTACAGGAATTGCAGACTTACAACTGGCCATTGGATGATGATGTAGTAGCTTGGGAGAAGCTAACAATAAAGAAGAAGAAGAGGCCAGTTGTCCAGCTTATAGAAGAAGAGAAAGAATAGAGCTGCAGATGGCACCTGATCCAGAAATTGGGGGAGAGCAAGTTTCAAAAAAAGGATGATGTAAGTTAGCTGAAATGGCGGTCATCATTCATGCAACAAATTTAGCAACTACTCTGAAATATCCTTAGACAAAGATGCCACCTGTGAAATTGTTGAGAAAAGATATTTGTAATATGTTGTTACAATCTTTTTGTCAGTTTATAATCTTGTCTCTAGTGTAGGATCTTTTCTAGCCATCCCAAGCTTGTTGCATCCTTTTAAGGATTCCAAGATGGCTAAGATATATATAGCAAGTCTCTGCTCATTCAAAAAGGTGGAAAATACTCTGTAAAAAAGGTTCTGAATACAAAACCTTATTTTTCTAAAAGTGAGAGGATACTGTATCAATGCATTTTGACCATTAATACAAAATATTGGAGCTCTGTCACTACTATTTTGTTGTCTTTGTGTATGGAATGTTTTAGTTTTCCTATGTATTTAAATTGCAAGGCTTCTTAAATGCATTATTCACAAGGTGAATATAGGGGTTAAGCTTAAGTTTCTTTCAAGGAAAGAGTAAAATCTTAGGGGAGATCTTTGGGAACAAATAATCCATGTATGAATTTGATGACAGTAGTAGGAGTTAAAAGGATGGTATGTTAGGCATGTCATTTGAGTTTCAGGATACTTATTTTGATAGTTATATGCAGAGGTAGAGTTTGACTCTATTGCCTGAGTGGATAAGGCACTGGTTTTGATCCATTTACACTGATTTGCCACCCAAAATATAAATAACTGTTTCATTTTACCTTACTCATACAATCGTAAACCTGAATCATCCTATGAAAAGTTCATAGATGTGTTTTGTAATGCTTTGTAGAAGCACTGAATGAGGTTAGCCTTCCTTGAGTTTAAATCTAAAAAGAAGAAGGATGAATATCCTTAAACCATTGTTTCATGTTGCTGCTTTCATGATTTCTATTATAATATTATGTATCAGGATAATTTGGGCCGTACTTAGAGTTCTCTCATCTTACTAAGTTGAGTTTGGAAGCAAGGACAGAGCAGTGAAGGAGCTAGTTCACAATTTAGAGCTTAATTAAACAGTAAATTGATATAGGTACACCCGCTTGAGTATTCGTACTCAAAGCGAAGAAGGTTTTCTAACCTTAGTACCTTAGTGTTTGCATTTTGCTTGATTATGTCCATTGGGATTATATGAGTATTTGATAATCTACAAATTTGAGCACTAACAAAATTGGTGACTCTACTAGGGACTTCTGAATAGCTTGCAATAGGCTAGTGCAAATCCTGTCTATTGCGCGTTTGTAGACCAGCATAAAATAATTTCATTTCCCACCTAATAGTGGGTGGCGTCTCTAAAAATCTATGTTACCAGTTGCTAATAGTTGCAAAATTTTGCTAAAATTGTCATGTTATACCATGAGTCGACCAAGATACACTAGGTCTTACTACAAGGATCACCCAGAAGATAATATGGGTGATGAGCTCCATACACCAAGTAGGAAACAATGGTCTAGAAGAGGTTAGAATAATGCTAGTTCCCAAGGCCCTTCTCAAGAAAGATCTCATGTCCCACTTCCTCATGAATCTTCCTCCTCTTCTGATGATCCTGAACATGTCAAGAGGGTCACACCAAGTGTGCATATGCAGAAAGAAGTAATCACAGAGGTCACAGAAGCTAGTTTTTTCCCTGCAAGAGAAACCCTAGAACAACCAGAAGAAGCCTCTACTACTGAAACTACTTCCTATGATTCTGAGAAATTGAGAGAAGAGGTCATTGCTTTGAGAGAGAAAGAGCGTGAACAACTTGCTGAGATTGCCAATAGGGTGAAAGTGAGGGAACAACAAATCTATGATTTGCTCATAGAGAGGTAGGAACTTCTCAAGAGAACCAAGAAAAATGAGACCCAAGTTAGTGATCTAAACCAAGATGTTCAGGGTTTAGATAAGGACTTGTTTGGTGATATGGAAGATTTGAGAAAGCAGGCTCAGGATACCAGACCTAAACAAGGTGAATTTGAGGGAACAGGCCATATCCTAAGGCAATTGAATCCCTCTGAAATCCAGAGAAACAAGGAGATTAAAATTTCTCCCAAAGAGATCCTTGATAAGGGAAAACAAAAGGTAGTGGGTGTGAACATTAATGAGCCCAAGAAAATTATGGCTGCTCCTAGTGTACCTTCTCAAACAAGTATAGACTTGGAGAAGGCTAGAAAAGAAAAGGAAGATTTGGCTATTCAACTAGAGAAACTTGAGTTGGAAGCTGCTGCTGATGAAATGAAGAGGAAGATTGCCTTCCTACATGCTAACATGAACACATCCACTAGTAGCTCTATCCCTATCACTATAGGAACAACTCCACCCAGTCAGCCCAATACTTCACTTCCAAATGCTCAAGCCTTTCACCCTGGACAAACTCTACCTAGACTAGTTCCTAATCAAGTTCCCCTTGTAGCTAGTGGTATAGTGGGAACTGTACCCTATCAAAATGTTGCAACTACCCCCCTGAATCAACCAAATATCCAAAGAAGACTAGTTCACTTGGATAGATATAGGCCTCTATTTTTTGATGGTATTCCTGGTCAACCTAATGCTGTCCCTAATGAAATTAGAAAGAAGATCCCATTATTTACTGGGAATAATGTTATCACCTATGAAGAGCATCTAAAGTTTTTCATAGATAAGGTAAATGATTATGAGATTGAACATGA
This sequence comes from Chamaecyparis obtusa, assembly GCA_027943335.1. Taxonomy (NCBI): domain Eukaryota; kingdom Viridiplantae; phylum Streptophyta; class Pinopsida; order Cupressales; family Cupressaceae; genus Chamaecyparis; species Chamaecyparis obtusa. Next base: position 2,614,565 of record BSBK01001642.1, on the reverse strand, counting down.
AGATGTCATAATGAAGCTCTTTGTTCAATCATTGATTGAGGATGCCCGAGATTGGTACAGGGGTCTACCTGAGAACAGTATTGCATCTTGGGAAGAATTTGTCAGATGTTTTAAAGAGAAATATGCAGAACATGTGAACTCTAGTTACATGCTCAATGAGTTCAATAATATCAAGAAACACTATAATGAGAGCATGTCAGAGTTTAATAGCTGATTCCAAAAGGCTATGTATAAACTATTCCAAGTATTGAGGCTAGATGATGTAGTCTGCATGACAACTTATTTCAACTCTATGGATGGTAAGATGTCTTACCTTTTGAGAGATAAGAATCCCCATACCCTCAGGGATGCTTTTAAGTTGGCGATAAATATTAAGAGTAACCAAAAGGCATCTGGCCAAATGTACAAGAGGGATGAAGGTTGACTATGGAAAGAGACCAGACCTCAACCTACAAGGCCATCCAAAGAGGAGGATAGAATGGACAAAGGACCGAGTAATAATAAAGACTTCCCACGAAGGTTTGATAAAGGTGGTAGAAACTTTTAGGATACAAGATTGCCTTATCAAAGGCAGGACAAAGCCCCTAATCTAAGAGATATGCCTTACAAAATAAACTGGAAAGATGGGAGGCCTGTTCCTGATAATAATGAACCCCAAAAGGGAAGAGATACACCAGATCCTTTGAAGAAAAATATAGCACATAATGTGGAAAGTACCCCTTGGTGTGTGGCTTGTAATATGATCCACTCACCATTCTGATGTGCTATTGCTCAGGCCTTGGGAGAAGAGGCCAATTATTCATACGTAGGAGATTATGAAGGATCTGAAAAGCCTGCTATTAACATGTTCACTACTGAACTAATGGGGGACCTTGAGTCCTTAGATAATGAATTTATTTTCCTTGATGTTGATCATAAAAGGAAGATTTTCTTTGACTATGAACAACAAATTTTTACTCAATCTGACTAGGAAGAGTTTGATAATGATGATTGTAAGACTCATATGGTAGAATCTGGGTCAGATGAAAGACAATGGAGAAAGCCCAGTGAAGAAGAGATCAAGAGTTTAACTGTGGCTGCTATTACTCAAGCAAAATCCTCATACAATTTGAGGAACATAAAGGTGGATAATGAGTAGGGAGTCCCTAGATCAGTGTTTGTTAAGAGTAGTCCTCAAGATAAGGATTCCCCAAAGCCCAATGTTGTAAATAGTAAAGATGAAGGGTTTGGAGCTGAAAAGAAAAGGAAACAAGAAGTTATTGTTGACAAGGTGAAGAAGAAATTTGGTAGGTCAAAGGATCACCCTGATGTTTACACTAACTCCCCTACCTTTGATATGAGACATGCCTTGTCCCAAATGAAAGTTTCCATCCCTCTGCTTGAAATGTTGAAAATAGAAGAGCACAAAGCAGCAGCCCTGGCTCTTATAAGTGAGAAGAGAACTACTCCTGTTCTACAAGAGGAAGGGAAATCCCTGGACAAGCCAATTGCAATTAATGATATCTCTGATGTATGTGTAGGGACTATTGTAACACAATAACCATCCTCTATTAATCCTTTCTATGTTACTTTGCTTGTAAATAATTTTTTGTTGAAAAATTGTATGATTGACTCTGGTGCTGCTACAACTGTAATGCCTTACCAAGTAATGAAGGACTTAGGGTTGCAAGTTGACACTTCTAGTGGAAGGTGTTATGCCATGGATGGTTCAACTCTCAACTCTTTTCTTTGACTATTTCTCTTCAAGGATGGTCTTTGCAGAGTTGAAGTTCTCCTCAAAGGTTCCAAACCTATTACAGTGAGTATCTGACTTGCACTTAAGTAATCTGCTCACATATTCTTCTATTTCAATCTCAGATATCTCATAGCCAAGAGGGTCTATGAACTCTATTCTAGGTTCTACTACTTCAATGTAAGTAAATTTAGTATCAACCAAAAAAAATATCTCATTTTTATACTTCTCCACAAGAGACTGTGGGATCCTTGATCTGCTAGACATCAAATTCTAAAAAGACTTAATTACCAATACTGTAGTTTCATTCACTTTATCAATAACATGCCTCCTATACACTTGATTAATCCTTTCCATTGTAGATTGGCCATCATTCCAGTCATTTCTAATGGTGAATGGAAATCTTCTCAACAGATGAAAAAACATATAAGTGATTAAAGATGAGAATCTAAACTGTGAATACTTATTCTTCTTAATCTTTTCCAAATTCTCAAACAACTGTATCCTCAAAATCTCACACATATCATCTTGCATTTTATACACACACATCAAATAAGCTGCATGTATCATTCCAACTACCATGTCATCCTCTCTTGAGTTAGCACAAAACTTAGTTGTTAGGATCTTACATAAGTATCTGACATCATCTTGCTGTATCTTGCTAATTACAATTCCTCTGCCATTTTAGGATGAATTTGTGTTGTCAATGACTATTTTCCTCATGTTTTTCTCATTTAAAGGAATGGCTCCAATTTTAGATAGTCTAGTTACTTCATGAATTAAGTTAGCTATGATATCTATCACTCTGTCATCTAACCAAAACTTTCCATTGTGAATTCTGCTTAGGATTATCTTGGTACATTCTTCATTATCAAATTCATATTGCAAAGCATACTTAATGATCTCATTATCTTTCAAGTTCTCAAACCCTATTTTCAATGACATGTCCTGATTATAGATCTTCTAATATTCCATGGTGAAATCACTATAACTGATAGTCTCTAGTTTACATCCCAGATAACTTCTAACATTCTCTAGATGTAAAACTCCATTTGGTACGGATGATAAAGCTAACCTAGGATCATCTTCCAAGGGTTCTACTAGTTCCCTTTTCATCTTAGGTCTATTCTTATCTCTAACATTGTGAATCAAAGAAATATTCATGACTTCCTCTAATTCCTTAACTGATTTAAAGATTTACCAAGTAAAATACCTCGATTTCACGATTTAGGGCTTGCATAGATTTGACACAAAATTCTTCACCAAATCCTTGCAAAACACTTCCAATCACTTCTCTTTGATCTCCTTAACACTTGAATTCTCTTTGATGATCAAATAACACCATTCATGACCTTTTATTAATTCAATGTCACTTAGATTTGACATCGCATTCAATTCTTTTGCCGCTTCTTTCCAAAAGGCTGATTCTGTTAACTTGTAAAACTTAAAACTTCTTGCGATCTTGCAAAACATAATATTTTTCTTTGTGCTCTTAACCATAGCATTATAACATCATATACTACCTTGCATTAACTACGCAAGAATCAATTCATCATATATCAAATTCTACACTAATCTAAGTTCCTATTCTATTGTAATTTACATGAATTAAGTACTTTGAGATGGGTCAGGTAAAGATTCATTCTTACCATTTAATACTTCACCTTTCTAACTGCCTTCAGTGCTGAATATGTCTCCTTGATCTGTGCTTTTAACAAACTTCACTTCATCTGAATTACTACAACATCCTTTCTGATTGTTGCTTGCATCTTCATTTCTTCTTACATAACTTCTAGAGTTAGGATTGGTATGAAAAACTCTATTGTTCATTCTGTAAAACCTTGCTCTATGTCCAATCTTGTTACATATCTGACAAACTATTCCATTTTTTCCATATCTTGGTCCAAGTTGATTGATTTGTGATTTGCAATTTCTAGCAATGTGTCCAACCTTGTTGTATCTATAACATACTACTCCATTTCTTCTATTGATATCTTTAGTAGGTTTCTTATCTGCATGGTTAGTATTTCCAAACATTCTACTACTATTGTTATTCTCAACAAATTTAGGTTTTCTGCATTCAATAGCTCTATGTCCAAAACCATGACAATTATAACAATAACCATTAAGAGGTTTAAATTTCTTACCTATGCAATCTCTCTTCATGTGACCAATGGTGTTACAAGCAAAACATCTACCTTTGAATTCTCTTTGCATACCTTTAAGTGATTCCTCTTGCTTAGGTGATTCTTCTTCCTTAGGTGTATCTTCAGATTTGTTAATCTCATCAGACTTCTTCTCATCTATGCTTTCAGATATTTTTAGATCTGGTTCCTTTCTTTCTTCATTTTCTTTAAAAGTGTTGAATCCAAGACCAGTCTTATCATAAAATGGTTTTTGATAAGATATTTGTTCATCAATCTTTTCACTAGTTGAATATAGTCTTTCAAGTTGCTGCTTAGATTGAGTCAGTTCTCCTTTCACAATTGTATTGCATTTCTCAAGTTCAGCATACTGCAAATTTACTTTCTCAAGTTAAGATGTTACTTTACCAACTTTAGATTTTAGCCCTTCATTTTCAAGCTTAAGATTTTCATTCTCTAATTTCAGATTTGCTTCATTCTTGTGACTTCCATCTTTCAGACTTAGCTTCAGATTTGCTATCTTCAGTTCATGTTTAGGATCTCATTTTATTTTTCTAAGTTGTCATCACAATCTTCAATGTGAATTTTGGATTCCTTTTTAGATTTCAGATCTTCCAATTTTTTTTTTAGTTTCTCAATGAGGTTCTTTTTATCATCATATTTTCCTTTTAGAGTATCTCTTTCTTCAGTAAGCATATCAATCATTTCAAGAGCTTCTTCAAGATTATTCTGTAGTTGATCCATATCCATAGAGATCTTACTCAAGCTGCTAGGCTTTCCTTGAATGATTCTTTTCTGAGTAACTAAGCTCTGATACCAATTGTTAGAAATAGGGAATACTGAGAGGGGGGGGGGGTGAATTAGTATTCTACAAACTTTAACTTTTTCCCAATTATGGATATAACAGATTATCTTAAAATATACATAACATAAGAAGCTAAAAAACATGCATAGCAATAAAACTAAAGAACTCATAACACATTATTTGTTCTCGAGGAAACCATGGCCAAGGGAAAAACTCGGTGGAGATGGTACCCACAAAGATCCACTAATCAAAAGTATCTTGTTAAGGATGTTGACCCTGTTAGGAGTCTATTACATGCATATAGTGTCTTAGTCTTGATTAAGGGACTATAGTCCTTGTTAGAAGCCTCAACCCTGTTAGGAGTTGGTAGTACAAAATGTGATTACCAGATGAGCCCACTGCCCAAATAAGTAATATACAATATTTACTAATTACAAAAATAGGTCAAGGTACATAACCTTATAATTCTTGCATCAATATCTCTTCGCTACTCTTCACTTTCTCTATTACATTCACATATACATTATACCGCATTACTATCTTTTACAATTACATTTTTTACATATCTTTATACAAGTTATTAAGAATAATAACTTTCTAGTCGGCTATCATATTAAAAATATCTTTATCCAAGGGTTAAAATCTAGGATGTCATCCCTTTATATTGTTAGGTCATTATTTTGATAAACAAAATAATCCCTTAACTCTTTATCAATTTTGTCTTCATATTCTATCCTGTCGGCTTAACACTGTCTTTAGTAAAACTGTCATAACTTCTTCCATACATGCCGTACTGACTTGGACTCTAAGTTGAGTCTTCAATAGTCACCATAGAGTCTATGTTCAAGTGTGCAAGCACTGAAATTACTCCAATTAACATCAAAAAGCAAAAATGTCATTAGGTTCATTGGTAGAAACACACTGTCTCATACTTAGACAATTTCGCATTGCGCTTTGATATACTAGCTCTCTGACCTATGTGATCTTCATGTAGATCATATGTTTCCATAATGACAACATCTATGTAACCAAATCAACCAAATTTATAACAAAAAAATGTCCCTTACCCATAGGTATACCAAGTGGGCTAACCAAAAATGGCCTAAACACTCCCTTAGGCACCTTTTAAGCTCCCCAAAAACTCATTGCAAAATCAAATTCGAAATTCTATGAAAAGACACTACCTCAAGCTTCCTAACCAAGGGATTCACATGGGGATCCTAAAAGGGGTACTATCCTAGGTTGGTGGACAACCAATCCTCAAGTGGAACATGTCATGGCCACATATACACTTTACAAGTGTCAAGTGACACAACACACAATTACACATCACAGGCCACATGACATTTCCACTTGAGCTTTCACATACATAAAATGAAATAACAAGTTTTCAAAATAAATAGAACATACAAGCTTAATACATTTACAAAATAAAATACATTTACAACAAGGTTTTTCCCCTCATTAGAAGCAACCTTGGCTCGAACTGATTTCACATAAGTCTATGCTTTGGTTCCCTGACCATGGTCTAATTCCCTGCACACTAAAGTCCAACATCAGTAGTCCAAGGAAATATACATGTAAATTCATAACATTCATGATCAAGATAATTCATCTACAATATCCCTAATTAAGTCATAATTCACATAGCATAATAATTTATTTGTGAAAACATATATAAATCATTATGTAATGAAACAAATTTAACACTTGATAAAGCTCTTAGCAACATATTAGCATCAATCATTTATCTCCTAATTAATCGCACAATTTAAATTTTATCAAGACATCCCAATATTCATAAGAAAATATATTAACCATGATGCATAATCTTAAGGATGTCACAGTAATCATCATAATAACATATCATAATGTGCATCTAGCCATTATGAAGATAAAAATCCATAACATAAAGTGTCTATAAACTGAAATGCATCAACATATAGTATCAAGTAGGTCTATCCCTAGTACAGAAACTGAAAAACTATGATGGGCTCGGGTTTAGGCCTCACTTCAAAAGCTAGAGGAACCTAGATTAGGAGCGTAATCTACGTCAAGGGATGTGGGCAATACTACTCATCTGTCAACTGAGTCTGCACCAAGGGATGTGGGCATTGTTGCTAGACTGTCAACTGGTGAGGAAGAAAAAATTGGTAGGTCTAGCTTGCCTGTGTCAGGGGATGCAGAAAAAACTATTACTTTGTCATCTTATGAGGAGGAAAAGACTAGTGGGTCAACTCTGGCCCAGCCAAGTAAGGACAATAGTCCTCTCTTGGGACCAGAGGTGGAAAAGATTGAATATTCCAAGGCAGAAGAAGAGTCAATCAAAACACAATGTGATTCTTCACATGGTATCCACTTGACTCGAGGTAAGAGGAAATGGTCAGGTCTTTTTGGTATAAAACCTTCTGGTAAATCTACTTTCCCTAAGGTGAACATTATTTTTGATCTACTAAAGGGGGTATTTGGTATTAATATCTCTGATCCTCTCATGGACCACATTGTTTCAATCATGGCATCTACTATGATTGGAAAGTTTATGGGGCCACGACCAAATATAGATCTTGTGAGAAATTTCACTCACCAGAAATGGAAACTGAAAGGACAGGTTAACATAGTGGCTATGCCAAAAGGTTTTTTCTCCTTTGAATTCTCCAATGGGGAAGACCTATCTAAAGTTTTGTGTGGGGGTCCTTGGATGATGGGAAAATCCTCCCTAGCCCTACAAAAGTGGTCGACCAACCTAGATTATAATGATAGTTTCTTCTCCACTACTCTGGTGTTGGTTCATCTTCCAGGTCTTCCAATGGAATACTGGCATGAGGATATACTGGTGGTGATAGCAGGATCCTTTGGAGAGCTTCTAACAATAGAACCAATGACAACATCCCAAACAAGGTAAGTTTTTGCTAGAATATGTGTGAACATCCAGCAGAAAGATGAACTACCCCAAGTCATCACACTCAACTCGAAGGTGAGAAAATGGATTCAAGAAGTTGAATTTGAAATGTTTCCATTTGCTTGCTTCAATTGTAACAAACCAGGTCATTAGGTGAAACAATGTCCCTCGAAACTTCAAAAGGATAAAAAGAATGATCAAGAGTCAAAAAGAGCTAAGAGAATGGAGTGGAGGAAAAAACTAGAGGATGAAACCCTCCCTCAAAAGTCCCAAGAAGATCATAATATCTTAAGAAAATCTGAAGAAAACTCATCTCCACTGATCCAAGAGGAGAACCCTGCTTCTCCTCTAGGGATTAGCTTAGAAGAAACTCAAATGGACTTAGATCAAAATTTAGAACATCAAGTTGGATCTGAGAGTGTTGATGAACCTAAAGCTATGACCAAGTATTCTAAAGAAACTTTGGAATGTTGTACATGGAAAGAAACTCAAATTATGTCAAGGGTGGAAGATAGCTTGGATTCTTACCAAGGGAATGAATCCCATAAAAGAGAGGAAAGAGAAAATCTTTATCAGGGGAGGGAAGATAAAAGTAGAGGCTCTCCTTCTGATGAAATCAAAGACCCACATGCCTCTCTAGCTAGTCAGTGGGGAAAGAATGAATTAAAAGAAGATCCAGTAGCTGAGGATAAGGAAAACCCTTGGATTGAAGTTTAGGAATCAAAGAAGAACTAGAATCAAAATGGTTTTGGTTCTCTCTATTGTAAAGATATTGTTAATGAGCATAAACCTAACTCAGGAAAAACAAAATACTAATGCCCCTCATGGAGGGTCGACTCTTAAATATTCCAAGAAAATAGGGCCTCAAAAAAAAGGAGTCCAGACAAGAGGCCAACAAAAAGTAGACACAAGAACATCAAGAAGAGAAAGAGGTAGAATGTCTGAGAAAGAAAAAAGGGAGTTTGAGGCTAAGAAAAACATTGCGGATGGTAGACAACTTACCATGCACCAGGTTTGTCCCGCAACCTCTAAATGAATATTTTATCTTGGAATATTAGAGGACTAAATGATCCTCATAAACAAGATGTTGTAAGGAATTTAGTTAGAGACTCTAAACCTGATATTTTGTTGATTCAAGAAACTAAGATGTTGAAAGAGAAGGTTGTCAAAACTAATCTAATAAAAAAAGGAGGTAGTCTTGGTAGTAGCTCCGATGGGGCTTCAGGGGGAATGGTTATATTTTGGAATATGAAAAGCTTCAATTGCTAGCTATTAAGAGAAGAAAAACACTTCCTTGCAATCAAAGTTAGTAATCTGAAGGATAATTTCTCTTGGATCCTTATTAATGTTTATGCCCTAAACACAAAGGTTGGAAGACTAAGACTCTGGATGCAGCTTTATAACTTTATGAAGTCCTCCCCTAAGAATTTTTGGATGATAACGGGAGACTTTAATACTCCTCTGAAGGAGAAGGACAAAATTGGTGGGAATGTTACTCAAGTTGAGAGTAGAGTTGACTTGATGGAGTTTATTAGTAATGAGGGTTTGCTAGATGTTGATCTAGAAGGTATCAATTACACATGGTTTAGTAGAAGACTGGGGTTTGATCTTATTTAGGTTAATCTAGACGGAGTGCTAATTTTCCCTGACTGGTATATGAAGTATTCTTTCTCTCTTTCTTCCCTTAATTGAATTAGATCAGACCATTATCTTATCTCTTTCTCTACTAGTCCTTTCAATGGAAAAAGAAATGCTCCCTTCAAATTTGAAAATATGTGGCTTTCCCATCCTGATCTTGAGACTAGAGTTAGGGAATGGTGGAATATAATGGTGGATGGTAAAACTATGTTCAAAGTGGCTAAAAAAATGGCTAATGTCAAAACTAAAGTCAGGCATTGGAATAAAGAATTCTATGGGGATATTTTTCAGTCCAAAAAAAAATCTCAACAAGAGTTGAAAGAGATTCAGGACAAAATTCAAAGGAGTGGTTTGACATAAGACCTTAAAATGGAGGAAAATAAGATCCTTGTGAGCTACCACAACATAATATCTATAGAAGAGACTTTTTGGAGACAAAGATCTAGATCTTTGTGGTTGAAGTTAGGAGATAGAAACACCAGATTCTTTCATCTTAAAACCCTTAAACATAAGGCTATTAATAAAATTAATACCTTATCTTCCCCCCGAGGAACAATTTTTAAAGAAGAGGAGATAAGGGAAGAAATGATGAACCACTTTGCCTCTCTTCTTTCAAGGGATACTAGCCTTAATATGGAAAATCAAGAAATCCTGTTGGATTTGATTCCTAGAATCATGAATCATGAGGACAATGTCCTCCTAAAAGACATTCCTAAGAATGAGGAAATTAAAAAGGCTGTCTTCTCCTTTGAGAGAGAAAAGTCTTCAGGACTGGATGGTTTTTAGATGTTCTTTTTCCAAGATTTTTGGAATATTACTAGGAATGATGAGTGCTCTGCTATCAAGGAGTTTTTTAGAACCAAGACTATTATGAAAGAATTTAATTATACTTTTATAGCTCTCATTCTAAAAAATCTAGGGGAAAACACTACTGATGGGTTTAGGCCCATAAGTCTTTGTAACTCTCTTTACAAGATCATGTCTAAAGTTCCCACTTCTAGATTGATGCTTCTTCTTTCATCCCTCATATCTCCTCAACAGAATGGATTTGTCTTAGGAAGATAGATTCTAGATTCTATTATGGTTGTGCACGAGAACATTCAATCCTTGGAAAAATCCAAAAAATAAGGTTTCCTTATGAAACTAGACCTGTTAAAGGCCTATGATAGAGTGGATTGGGATTTTTTGGCTAAAATCCTTCAGGCCTTTGGCTATGATCAGGGGGTGGTTAGAATTATTATATAGCTAGTTACTACGGTCTCCTCTTCAGTCATTGTTAATGGTGGATCATCTAATTTTTTTTCAGCCTACAAGAGGATTGTGAGAAGGTGACCCAATCTCTCCTATCCTCTTTTCCATCATGGCTGAAAGCCTTGGGAGATTTATAAATAGCCTAGTTTTGAATGGGCAGATAGCAGGTCTCCAACTGTCTTCTTCATGTCTAAAATGATCACATGAACAATTCATTGATGATACAATTATGATGGGGGAATCCTCTGTCAAAGAAGCTAAGAATATAAAAAAGGCATTGAATACCTACTCTAATGCTACCGATCAACTTATTAACTAGGAGAAAAGCTCCCTCTTGTTCAGTAACACTCCAAAAGAGAGAAGGAATAATATTTCATCTATCTTAGGCTGCAAGATTAGGAATTTTCCTGCCTCCTACTTGGGGTTGCCTCTTTGTTTGAAACCTAAAGCTTCCTTTTGCAATGATTTCATCATAAGTTGGATGGTTGGAAGGGGGAAACACTAAGTCAAGCTTGTAAAGTTCAATTGCTGAAGTCAACGCTCCAAAATCTCCTGGTTTATGCTCTCAGCTTGTTTAAAATTCCCCATAAGTATGCTGACATGATTGAAAAAATGAAAAAAAGATTTCTTTGGACTGGGGTAGAGGGAAAAAAAAAGAATAAGCCTTGTTTCTTGGGAAAAGGTGTGTAAACCCAAGAAATATGGGGGGTTGGGCATCATAAGCATTATTAACACTAACAAAGCTCTACTGGAAAAACAATGCTGGAGAATCTTTGAAGAAGAAAAAGAATGGAACTCCATTATAAAAAGTAAATACCATCTCACTTCTTTAGAGAATACTTTAAACCTCCAGTTGGATATTCAAGGATATTTTATATGGAACAACATCAATAAGGGAAAGAACCTAGTTAGAAAAGGGGCAAGATGGAAGCTGGGAAATGGTAGGAAGATTTAGTTTTGGGATGACAAATGGCTGATGGAAAACCCTTTAAATGAAAATCAAGAATGGTTAAATGCCATCTAGGATTGCAAGGAAGCTATAGTGGAAAATGTGTCAGATTATTGGATTAATGAAGAATGGATAGACCTCAGCATAAAGGATGGAAAATTTAAAAATGTGAACAAACAACTTAGCAACTAGTTCATAAGAGAAAATGTTCAAGATGAATTGATTTGGGGCCCAGAAAATAATGAAAATTTCTCTATCTCCTCAGCTTCTGCCCTTCTCATTACTCACAAAGAAAAACCTCTCTACTCCCAGGTATGAAACAAAAACCTTATTCCTAAAATTAACATGTTTTTCTAGTTGCTTGTCCAGAATAAAATCATTACCTTGGACAACCTTGTGAAAAGGGATTGTTACTTGCCTAATAGATGCTTCCTATGCTGTGAAGTGGTAGAATCTTGTAATCACATGATGATACATTGTTCCTATACTAGAAAAGTGTGGGATTCTCTTATCAAAAAAATTAATCTATAGTGGGTGAAACCTCAGAGCCTGTAGGATCTTGTTCTTTAGTGGAAATGTCCTCTTCCAGGAAAAGAAGAGAAAGTTCTTTGGGATCTCATTCTTCCTCATTTTACATGGAGAATTTGGAAGGGGAGAAACAATAGAGTCTTTAGAGACAAGCATACTCCTTATGATAAGACTTATATTATTATTGGTAGAAGTATCATGGAGAACTTCAAAAACTCCATATCTAGCAAGTATCAACTTTGGAATAAGGCAAACAATATTGAAGACATTCTCTCTTGGAATAGAAATAGAAGGAAAAAAGATCCCAATCTGAGAGATAACATAATGTGGACTACTCCTTTGATGGGTTGGCTCAAAGGAAACTTTGATGGAGCTACTAAGGGGAATCCTGGAAGGGCTGGGGTGGGAGGTTTAATTAGAGATTGGAATGGGAATTACCTGGGAGTTGTGGCAGCTCTGATGGGAATAAAAACCAATCATGTCTCTGAAGCTAAGGTGACCTTACATGTTGTGATATTGGAAAAAGAGATGGGTTGTGTGAAGTTTTGGTTGGAGGGAGATTCTCTCAATATCATCAATTGAATAAAAGGAAAAAGTGAGACCTCCTGGACTATAGTCCACATAATTGAAAAAATTAAAAATATTTTACAAAACTTTGAGGAAAGTTTTATAACTCATGTCTACCGGGAAGGAAATAAACCTATGGATAGCTTAGCTAATGTGGGGGCCCATAGTGATGTCATCAAATATTGGAACAGGGAAGTGAATCTCAAAGTCAAGATCTTAAGTCTTATTAATTATGATAAAATTAATCACAAAGAGGACAACATAATTAAATCTAATGATGAAAAGGATAATGAAATTATCGAGGAAAGCTTATTGCCAGGTAAGGTGTGAGAAAATTATTACGGAGTTAATGACACACAGATTGTGGGTGAAGTTAAACAAAGCTATTTGAAAGAGCCAAAAGAATTCTATTTTATTTTGCCTTGAAGCTTTGAGAAACCAATGATGTTTAAGATTAGAGAAAATGGGAGGTGGTCTGAAAAGGGAGGAGCCCCTAGATTGCAAGAAATGGAGGCAGGAGAAAAAAGTTTGGAAAAAATTGAAAAGAGGTGGTGTTACCTTGTATATGGAGAAGCTTCATGGTTTTGACAAAAAGGCAACTAAAATTTTTTTTGAGGGATGGGTTAATGGTAAAATTAATTTGTGGGGAAAATCCTTTCCGTTTACTCTAAGCTTGGTTTATGAGATTACTAGTTTGTCCCTTGAAGGAATGAATTTCTATAGGGATAATAAATGTATAGGGTCTGAAGCTTTTAAATGTTTCCCTAGAGATGTTGATGCAGAAGCTTTGATGACTAAAGGCCTAGGGGATAATGTAGAAATAGGGAAGATTAAGAAAATTTGGGCAAAAATCCTTAGGGTGATGATAGAGTATTTCACTCTAGATGGTCGCTATTCCAAGATTTATAATCTACATTTTTTCTGGTAAATCATTTTAGGCACAGTAAGAAGGTATCCTTCCCTCACTCCCTCTTAAGTTCTCTGAATAATAACATAAATGAGAACATGAAGAAAGTAAGAAACCCTGTGCTTCATGAGGGTTTAATCTTGCTGATAGCGGACTATGCCAGGGATATGATTCTGGAACCCATTCCCAAAAGGGTTATGGGAAAGAGAAAAATTGATGGAGAAGAAGAGATAAAGAAGGAAACCTAGAAGAAGGGAAAGAAGAAAAATAAGAGCCCCCATGTAAATGCAGACAATCCTGAATATTCTCACCCTTCCTCGAAGGAAAGGAATGAGATTACTCTCCTGGATGAAGAAACTGAGGAGGAGCCTGAGAATGAGGAGGGATCCATAGATTCTAAGGACATCACCTTTGAGGATAGTGAGAAGGATGAAGAAAATGAGGAAGCTAAGATTACTGGAGGTGAAGAAGAAGAGGAGACTGAGATTGTTGGAGGGGAAGAAGAAGATGAAGACAATGACAACAAAGAAGAAGAAGAAAATGAAGAAGAAAAGGGGGAAGAGGAGGTAGAGAAAATGGAAGAAGAAAAACAAGAGGAAAGCAGAGAGGAAGCTAGTAAGAAGGAGGAATCAAAGGGTCAGGTTAGCCATGGGGATGGGGAAAGTCATAATGAGGCTACTATTGGTATTGACTCAGAAGATAGAGCCCCGGAGGAGGTCAAAATAAAGGATGATCACAACATTAACTAGGAGCTGCAAGAGATGAAGAGTCACCTAAATGTTAGGAATAAGGTGTCTCAACCTTGTATATTTCCTTACATTTTTTATTTTCCAAATGTTGGCACTTTGGACAATGTGTAAGGTGATCATGACTGAAATGGTTATGACAAATTCCTATGACGGTCATTAATATTTGTAAGAGCTAATTGTGAAAGTTTTGATGATGGGTGAAGACATGCAAGACACGTGGCAACTGATAAAGTTGAGTACTATACACTCTTCTGCAAACTTAGGCACTAATATATCTCTTTCATATAGTATAACTTACACCTCCTTCCTCTTTTGATCCCTTTTGGCCTTAGAATTTAATAGTCATAGAAATAACAATCATCTATTTAGAGCTCATGGTACATGAATCTATTTTCCCTTGAATAGAAGGCATGTCATCTTCATCCATCTCATCAATAATTTTCTTTAACATAAGACATATAAAATGTTACCTTTCCTTTTTCCTTGTCTATGTTCTTTTCCTTTGATTTCTCTTTCTTTTCTTGTTCTCCTTTTAGCTACACATCCTTAGTATGTGCATGCTCTTGGTTCCCCTTATCTTCATCTCCACCAATTTCCTCTGCTATTGGTACTTTTTGATATTCACTGGTAAGAACTTTAATTGAGGTATCATCAATCATAACTTGATTTGTTTCTTTCTCTATCCCTATGATATCATGCGCATCCACCTATTCATTTGTTGGATCCTTAGGCTCATCTAGACCATTCATGAGTGGAAATTTATTTGTGATGAAATTTACACCATCAACCTTCCATCCCTCATCAATGTGTATAATCTCTGGTTCATCATCATATTTTTCCTTTTCCTCTTCTTCTTTGTGATCATCTTCCTTTGCTTCAACAAGACCCATTTTTTTTCAAGATACTCTCAATTTCCTCTTGTATAAACTAATATTCACCACTTAGTAGCCTAGTCAATTGTGTCTTGGTTTTTAATTTTATTCTTTTTTTCTTATTAATCTCATCAATTTCTTTGCTTGCTAAATCTGGTTGCAATGACATCAAAATATATTTAATTAACTCTTTGTTTTGCTTGATTGCACCTTGCCACCTAGCTTCAAGCTTACTGTAAAAGGATGTGGGGATATATCCTTATAACTCAATTAGGGATTTTAAAAACTTATTCATACTAAACACTACAAAATATTCAAGCTTTCTTTGATCATCCTCATCAAACTTGTCATAGTACTTATTTACACCAACATATATTCCCATTTTCTAACCTTATTAACAATGTTGGAAAGTGATATTTTGAGTGCATTGAGAATCACTTGAGGGTTTTAATTTATGGAAACACTTATGTTATAGTGATCACATGTAGTAAGTATGAGTTTTGGAGACACAGTCATGAAAATGACTAAGTATAGAATCGGATTTACAGAGTATTATAGTATTTTTTTGGTCAGCGAGGACATTATATGCTATAAGATGGCTTGCAAGCTTAGAGGAAGACATTTTGGGATATGTATGAGCTTTAGTTAAGGTCACATGTGTTTTAGTATTGATATCAGTAAGTTATAGTAATACAAAGGCATGTGAAGATAAAGGAACAGTGAATCAGGGCATATGAACAATCACAATGATTAAGGGAATGCTAGATGGAATGGTAATGTGCTAAGTCAGATAAAGATTTTATATTGCCAACACTTTGGTAATACAATATCACCGACTAAATATTTATTATTTTCATGAGTAATTATTATGTTTTGCATTATATTTGAGAGCCAACTGGATGGTAGAATAGATATAAATAAAGAGTGTTTTGTAAGAAATAGATGAATAAGATATGTATGAGATATGGATGTGAGATTGGGATATCAGTGATGGTAAATAGTAGATGCAAGATTAGATATTGACAAAGACTATTGAGAGCTATAATTGGAACTATCAAAGCATAGCAGATGCTTGTATTATTCACTCTTGAAATAACACTTTTGTAACTGAATTGTTGATTGTAAGAGTTGTAAGATCACTATACCTTTAACAAGGTTTTGTATACCTTTAATAGGGTTTCTATTCATCTAACAAGGAAATGTACTATGTAATACTTAGATCATAACATGGCTAGATCTCCTAACATGGATTCTATATTTTAGTGCATAGTTGTGGGTACCATCCCCACCAGAGTTTTCCCTTGGCCAGGGTTTCCACGAAAACAAATAATGGTGTTATGAGTTATGTGTTTATATTCTTTTCATTTTAGCATTCATATGGTTCATTAAGAATAAGTTTAAGTTTAATTTAAAGTGTTGTAATATTGATTCATCGCCCTCTAAGTATTACTCAATCCTAACAATTGGTATCAGAGTTATTGGCCCTTGGAGAGAAATCCTAATAGCTTAAGGGAGATCAGAATGGATTCAAAAAGTTTGCAAGAGAAATTTGAAGCAACACTTGATGACCTAGACAAAGAAAAGGCTGAGAATGGCGATTTGAAGTTCAAATTAAGAAGAGCAAAAGGTTTTATCAAGAAACTAAACGAATAGCTTGAAATTTCAAGAAGTTAGAGACAAGACCTTATGGAAAAGATCAAAGAGGATTCAGACAATGATACATCAGACCAAGTAAAGAAGTTGGAAAAAGAAAAAGAAAAAATTAATCTTCTGACGATTAAAGAGATTCAACATGAAAAAGATGCAAGTTACAAAGTTGAAGAGACTCTAAAAGGAGAAAACACAAAGATAGGAGAAATGTAGATTGAACTTGATCACTACAAGGATAAATGCCTGGAATTGGAGAAGTACAATCAGATCATTAAAGGTGAACTCACTCAAGCCAAATTACACATTGATAAGTTACATATGAGAAGTGATAAGATTGATGAACAAAGAGAGAGACAAAAACCTAAAGGAGATATGACTGGAGTTGGATACAATGAAGGAGAATGTTCTAAAACCCATGAATAATAATATGAAGTGAAGATTGAAGAAAGTCCTACTCTTGAGAGACATAGAGATCAAAATAGACCTTTTAGAGGTAGATGCTATGGATGTAACAAAGTTGGACACATGAAAAGAGATTGTAGAGGTAAAGGACCTTTCAAACCCTTTACTGGTTATTGTCATAATTGTTATGCATATGGACACAATAAATAAGAATGTAGGAAACTTGATCAGTTAAGAAACAAGAAATATTACATCAAAGAAGAATCAATAGCGAAGATCACATGCTACACATGTAACAACCTTGGGCATACTACAAGGTTTTGTAAAGTGAAGGTTAACCAGGATAGAAGAACACCCACTTGTTACAAATGCAACAACTTAGGACATATAGTGAATTTTTGCAGGTATAATGGAATGGACAAAAGAAGAGGACCACCTCCTATGGTTATAAACAAGAACATTGGTGATAGTGGTAAAAGTCTTGGTGAATACATAGATGAATTCAAGAATCATTTTAGGAAACCAACATATGTAGATGATGAAAAGATATGGAAGGTAAAATATTTCAATAAGGCATTGGTTCATGGAGAGACATTAGATGCTACTATGTCTTCGCCTAATGTTGACATTTCTACATCGACCTAAAAGGCTAAGCATGGCCTTAGGAGGAGCATTGGATGAAGACACTAGATTATATCCATCCCCTAATTATGTAGAATAAGCTCATGAAATCTTAGATATGATGTATACAAACACTATGGAATTTATATATGTGATCACAACACTTGGAGATTCATATCCTATGAGTGTGAGATTTGTGTTTGACTGGACAATGTGCGAAGTTGAGCTAATTGTGATAAATGCACTTACTCACCTAGGGATGGATAAAAGACCTCAAGGCATATCATTTCTTCACCACTTGATAAGAAACAACCAAGGAGAGTAGAGATAAGAAGCACATCAACCACTTAGTAGCCACATTGTGTGATCAATTAAAGAAGAAGTTCCATAATTCAGTGTATTCAAGGTATTTAGATCATATACTCTATCAAGAAGCTATGGATGCACCTATGATATATTATGTTGTTGATAGGCCAAGGTATAAGTTTAAAAGACACCCTTTTGAGTCTTGTGAGGATGATCTTGAAGGAGAATTTTTGTAAACCCCATATGACGTCCTTCACGTAGAATACTAGGGCTTACATTCATTGTAAGTATGAGACTATAGGGGATGTGGAAATATATAGGGAGATATATGAAATGATAGAATTTGATGGAAAAATGAAAGAATAGTTCAAACACTTAGAAGACCAATCAATCATAAAGTTAACCCTCCTAAATGAATTCAATGAGATTGAATGGTTTAAGATTATCCTAATGAGAATACATGATCAATTTATTTGGATAGGAGAGCAACCTGTGAAGATATTTAGTCATCTAATTCATGATATAATTGGACTAGACAACACTGGAGGTATCCCTGTGAAAGAGGAAAATATTAAGAAGCAAGTAGAAACCCTAACATATTCCAAATGGGGCAAGTGAGAAATGACTATCAATGATATATTTCAACAAGATGTGAGATTGGTAGCAATGCTATTAGGATACAAGTTATACTACACTAGTAGACCTAATTCAGTATCAATAGGAGTCATAATGATGGCCTACAAAATGGTAAAGGAAAACACCAACTATAACTTATGCAAAATTTTGGCACAATAGTTCTTGGAGAATGTGAAGATTGTTAAGAAGGACAAGTCAAAAGCATTCAGATTTGGCTCACTTTTGATACACATGTACATTCACATTAAGCACCTTCTAGTTTACAAAAAGAACTTCATGGAGATTGAAGGTAGTATTCCAAAATATTTGTATGAGAAGATAGAAATCAAAAAGCAATTAGTACAGTCAAAGGATGAAATAATAAGGAACAAAGCCATTGAAGATATGTTGACTATAGTTTCTATAAAGGAAAGGGAGAGAATAATTAAGGAACTCAAACCCCTACTAAGGACTAAGGCCAGACTTGTAAAGATAATGGTGAGGAAATATGAGGATGTAATTGAAGATACACATAAGGCATTGGATCAAATACTGATGAGTGACATTCTTGAGAAGAATTCACCTCCCAAAGCCACCAAGTCTACATGTTTGGGCATGGAAGAAATCTCTAAGACATCTAAGGAGAGTATGGAAGCAAGAAAAGTTGACAAGCAACCAAACTTCTTTGTTGCTAGTGTGCCTGTGAAACTTGACAATTCAATGGATGATAATGATCTGTTTCAAGAAAAATTAGATAGTGTGATGACAAAAGAAGAGGAAGGACAAAAAGAAGAAATACATGAAGAGAAAGGATAGGCAAAGGAAGGACAAAAAGAGGAAGAATAGAGAAAAGAGATAGGGACATAGGTAAGAATTGAGATAAAACAAGAACCTAATACTTCTTCCACCCTATTGTTGGCAAGTATGGCCAAACTTGTGACCACTAATGTGGAGAGTATGGATAAGGATGAGTTAATGAGATTATCCTCATGGCAGTAGATACTATGAATAAGATACTCTCTATACCTCTTATATTTCAAGGAAAAGATGATGCAGAGAAATTAAACATGGCACTAGATAACTTTGACAACCATTATGAGTCACTTGTGAAGATCGCAAAAGAAAAGGCAGAGAAGAGATACCTAGAGAAGAAGTTGAAGGAAGTTTTCCAGTTCATCTCATGGGACTTGGGCATTCTGAAAGAAACTACAATTAAGGCCAAAAGTTGTGTTGCACAAGGAAGAAAGTTATATAGTTATTGCATCAATCATATCAGACACATCAAGAACATTGAGTACATTATAGCTAAGGACAAGGATACATTGGACAGTATGATGGATAGTTGTGAGACCTCCTCATAAATTGTATTGGAAATGTTGTAAATAGGGAATACTGAGAAGGGGGGTGAATCAATATTCTAAAAACTTTATCTTTTGCCCAATTATGGATATAAAAGATTATCTTAAGACATGTATAACATAAGAAGCTAAACAACATGCATAGCAATAAAACTAAAGAACTCAAAACACATTATTTGTTCTCGAGGAAACCTTGGCCAAGGGAAAACCCCGATGGGGATGGTACCCACAAATATCCACTAATAAAAAGTATCCTATTAAGGATGTTGACCCTATTAGGAGTCTATTACATGCATATAGTGTCTCAGTCCTGATTAAGGGACTATATGCCTTGTTAGAAGCCTCAACCCTGTTAGGAGTTGGCAGTACAAAATGTGATTACCAGATGAGCCCACTGCCCAAACAAGTAATATACAATATTTACTGATTACAAAAGTAGGTCAAGGTACATAACCTTATAATTCTTTCATTAATATCTCTTTTCTTCTCTTTCACTATCACTATTACATATACATCATATATCTCACATCATATCACTTCCTGATCATGATTATTTCCTTCTTACAATTTACAATTACATTTATACAAGTTATTAAGGCTAATAAATTTTTAGTCGACTATCATATTAAAAAATAACTTTACCCAAGGGTTAACATCTAGGATGTCATCCCTTTATATTGTTAAGTGATTATTTTGATAAACAAAATAATCCCTTAACTCTTTATCAATTCTGTCTTCATATTTTGTTGTGTCAACTTAACACTGTCTTTAGAAAAACTATCATAACTTATTCCGTACATGCCGTACTAACTTGCACTCTAAGATGAGTCTTCAATAGTCACCATAGAGTTTATGTTCAAGTGCACAAGCACTGAAATTACTCCAGTCAACATCGCAAACAAAAACTATCTTCAGGTTCACTGGTAAAAACACACTGTCTCATACTTAGACAATTTCACATTGCGCTCTGACATACTAGCTCTCTGATCTATGTGATATTCATGTAGATCATATGTTTCCATAATGACAACATCTATGTAACCAACTCAGCCAAATTGCCAACAATCTCCCCCTTTGTCATTGGTGGCAACATATGAGAAAATTGGCTAAGTCTTACAACTCAAAATCTCAAAATTGTGGCCATAATACAAAACATATATATACTATCCTTATGACTTCATTAATCCTTTCTATATACTGCACTCCCCCTAAGAATATGTATCCTTAACAATTTTCTGCTATATATCTTTCCCCCTTTGACAACAATGACAAAAAAAGGATAAGGAGGGTAGCAAAACTGTGTTTCCAAAAAGATTATACCTTAACTTAATATTGCAAAGTCGGCAGGCTTGCAACACAATCTGCAAAATTGATCTTCATAGCCTCTAATTCTTTCTCCCATGATTTCTTAATAGAATCTACCACACTAAGTAGTGCGCATAATCCATAAGATGCTATCTCACATGCTTGGAGATTCTCAAAGCTAAACTTTTGAAAAGATGTCTTTGTTGAAAGACATTCTTCCAATTGTCCTTCAATAGTGCTCAAGTTTATAGAAATGTGTTCTCTCAAAAGAGTGAATCTCTTCATTTTCCTATCCTTTTCATCTTGAAAAATTCTGATCTCATCATATATCTTAAGAATTTTCTGCTCAACATCAGATACCTTCACATTGGGGCTTGAAAGAAGGTTTGTTTCATTCTAAATTTTTGCTTCCTTCAACTTCATCTTCTGATCTTCCTCTGTTGCCAAGTTTTCTAATTTTGTACACTGAATGTACAAGGATTTACCTCTTTCCAAGTTCTTCCTCAAGTCCTTTATATAGATATCAAGGTTATTGATATCATTCCTAATATTATGACTGATGTTCAAGAGTGTTTTGACCTCATAAGCTGCATGAGCTTTCACTTTTGCAATATCAGATAAGTTTGTGAACTCATTATCAAAAGTTTTCATTACCTTCTTTGCTCTTTCCAGAGGGTCATCTTTTGCAATCTATGTAGTAATAATGCCTTGTAATTTCTTAGTAAGCTTCTTTAGGCATCCTTCAAGACTCTTTACTTTCTTATTCTTTCCAATGATCTTGTTCAAAGATGTGATCAATTCCATCTGATCATCATCACCTACTTCCTTTCCCAAATTCTCATTTATAGAGCCAATCTGAGTTTTCTTGCCAGTCTCAGGTGTAAGACTGATATCTTCTTTAGTGGAAATAGGTAATGGTTTTTCTATCACTTTAGGTTCTACAACTATGGTCTCTATTTTCTCTTCTCCTTCGGTAGTCTCCTACTCTTCAAAAGCTGAATTGTCAATAATGTTTTCAAGATTCTTGAATAGATTATCATCACTATCCAAGGTGATCTTAGTTCCTTCTACATTCATGACTTCATCTTCAATGTGTATAGCTAGTGGAGAGGGAATGTCCTCTTGTTTTGCTTCTTCTGCTGCTTGATCTTTGGATTTAGTTGTAATTGACGATTCTTCAACATTCTCTGACATTACCTTAATGATTGCTTGCTCTATTTTAGCATTAACTTCTTCATATCTGCCTCCCATAATCTGAATGGTTCTCTTCTTGGTTCTCAAATGGGTGCTTAAAGCTTTCATAATCTTACTAAAGTGTACTTGATCTCTTACAACACAAAGCTTTCTTACAAGATTTTCTCTAATAGATGTGTCCTCTTCTGATGCTCTCTTCTACCTATTTACAAGTTTATTGTACAAATCATTAGGTATCTTACCTTGAATTGTGTCAAACTTCTTATTAGACAAGATCATATGCTTTACCACTACATTTTCTAGATTCAAGCTCTCTCCATAATCATAGAGATCATAATACTTATTCATTCTTGTAAAGTCTCCATCTTGAATGATCTTCTCATTAAGCTTCTAAACTCTAGGTTTCCAAGTTTTCTTCTTAATAAAAGTGTCATCATCTTTGATTTCTATAATTTTCCTTGGAACTAGTTGCACCAAAGTTTTCTACCTATTACCTAGTCCAGTAGCACTCTCTTTTACTCTTTTGCTAGGTGTGGAGGAGGTGGATCTAGTGGATATCCTTGCTTCTTGATCCTTCTATCTTTCTTCCACTTTCACCTTAACTCATGTTTCTTCTTACTGTGCTGCAATTGATGATAAAGGTGGAACATACAAAACTTCTTTTTTTTCCAATATCTCTGATTGCTGCTACTATTTTCTTGGCTACCAAGAATTCATGCTCAGTCATCCCTATATCTTTTAGAATTTTCTTGATAGTACTCTCAACTCTTTTCTTTGATTGCTTCTCTTCAAGTAAGGTCTTTATGGAGTTGAATTTCTCCTCAAAGGTTCCAAACCTATTATAGTGAGTGTCCAAATTACACTTAAGTAACCTACTCACATACTCTTCTATCTCTACCTTAGATATCTCATAGCCAAGAGGGTCTATGAACTTTGTTCTAGGTTCTACTCCTTCAATGTAAGTAAAGTTAGTATCAACCATGAAACATATCTCATTTTTGTACTTCTCCACAAGAGACTGTGGGATCCTTGATCTGCTAGACACTATATCCTGAAATGTTTTAATTACCAACACTACACTCTTATTTACTTTATGAATAACATGCCTCCTATACACTAGGTTAATCCTTTCCATTATAGTTTGGATTTCATTCCAGTCATTTCCAATGGTGTAAGGAAATCTTCTCAATAGATGAAAAAACATATAAGTGATTAAGGATGAGAATCTAAACTGTGTATACTTAGTCTTCTTAATCTTTTCCAAATTCTCAAACAGTTTAATTCTCAAAATCTCACACATATCAACTTACACTTTGTCAACACACATTAGATAAGCTGCATGTATCATTCCAGCTACCATGTCATCCTCTCTTGAGTTTGCACAAAACTTAGTAGTTAGGATCTTACATAAGTATTTGACATCATCTTGTTGAATCTTACTAATCACAATTACTCTACCATTATAGGATGAATTTATGTTGTCTATGACTATTTTCCTCATGTTATTCTCATTTAAAGGAATGGATCCAGTTTTAGATAGTCCAGTAACTTCATGAATCAGATCAGCTATGATATCTATCACTCTATCTTCTAACCAAAACTTCCCATTATGAATTCTGCTTAGGATAATCTTAGTACATTCTTCATTATCAAATTCATACTGTAATGCATACTTAATGATCTCATTATCTTTCAAATGTTCAAATCCTTCTCTCAATGTCATGTCTTGATTGTAGATCTTCTGATATTCCTTGGTGAAATCACTATCACTGATAGTCTCTAGTTTGCATCCAAGATAACTTCTAAAATTCTCTAGATGTAAGACTCCAACTGGTACAGATGATAAAGCTAACCTAGGATCATCTTCCAAGGGTTCTACTAGTTCCCTTTTCATCTTAGGTCTATTTTTATCTCTGACATTGTGAATCAAAGAAAAATCCATGTTTTCCTCTAATTCCTTTACTGATTTAAAGATCTACCAAGTAAAATACCTCGATTTCATGATTTAGGGCTTGTGTAGATTCAACACAAAAATTCTTCTCCAAATCCTTGCAAAATGCTTCCAATCACTGCTCTTTGATCTCCTTAACACTTGAATTCTCTTTGATGATCAAATAATACCAATCATGACCTTTTATTAATTCAATCTTACTTAGATCTGACATCACATTCAATTCTTTTGCCGCTTCTTTCCAAAAAGTTGATTCTGTTAACCTGCAAAACTTAAAACTTCTTGCGATCTCGCAAAACATAATAATTTTCTTTGCACTCTTAACCATAGCATTAAAAGATCATATACTACCTTGCATTAACTACACAAGACTCAATTCATAACATAGCTACTTCTACACTAATCTAAGTTCCTATTCTACTATAATTTTCATAAATTAAGTACTTTGAGATGGGTCAGGTAAAGATTCATTCTTACCTTTTAATACTTCACCTTCCTAACTACCTTCAATGCTAAATATGTCTCCTTGATTTGTGCTTTTGATAGACTTCACTTCATCTGAATTACTACAACATCCTTTCTGACTATTACTTGCATCTTCATTTCTTCTTACATGACTTCTAGGGTTAGGGTTAGGATGAAAAACTCTATTGTTCATTCTGCAAAACCTTGCTGTGTGTCCGATATTATTGCATATCTAACAAACAATTCCATTGTTTCCATATCTTGGTCCAGGCTAATTGATCTTTGATCTGTAATTTCTAGCAATGTGTCCAACCTTGTTGCATCTATAACATACTACTCCATTTCTTCTGTTCATATCTTCAGTAGGTTTCTTATCTACATTTTTAGTATTCCTAAACATTCTACTACTATTATTATTCTCAATAAATTTAGGTTTCCTGCATTCAATAGCTCTATGTCCAAAACCATTACAATTATAACAATAACCATTAAGAGGTTTGAATTGCTTACCTGTGCAATCTCTCTTCATATGACCAATAGTATTACAAGCAAAAAATCTACCTTTGAATCCTCTTTGTATACCTTTGGGTGATTCCTCTTACTTAGGTGATTCTTCTTCCTTAGGTGTATCTTTAGATTTGTTAGTCTCATTAGACTTCTTCTCATCTATACTTTTAGATATTTTCAGATTTGGTTCCTTGCTTTCTTCATTTTCTTTAAAAGTGTTGAATCCAAGACCAGTCTTATCATAGAATGGTTTTTGATAAGATATTTGTTCATCAATCTTCTCACTAGTTGAATATAGCCTTTCAAGTTGTTGCTTATATTGAGTCAGTTCTCCTTTCAATATTGCATTGTATTTCTCAAGTTTAGCATACTGCAAATTGACTTTCTCAAATTTAGATGTTACCTTACCAAGTTTAGATTATAGTCCTTCATTTTTAGTCTTTAGACTTTCATTCTCAGATTTCAGATTTGCTTCATTCTTGCTATTTCCATCTTTCAAACTTAGCTTCATATTCGCTATCTTTAGTTCATGCTTAGGGATCTCATTTTCTTTTTCTAAATTGTCATCACAATCTTCAATGAAAACTTTGGATTCCTTTTCAGATTTCAGATCTTCCAACTTGTTTTTCAGTTTCTCAATGAGGTTCTTTGCATCATCATATTTTATTTTTAGAGTATCTCTTTCATCAGTAAGCATATCAATTTGTTCAAGAGCTTCTTCAAGATTCTTCTGTAGTTGATCCATATCCATAGAGATCTTACTCAAGCTGCTAGGATTTCCTTGAATGATTCTTTTCTGAGTAACTAAGCTCTGATACCAATTGTTAGAAATAGAGAATACTGAGAGGGAGGGGGTGAATTAGTATTCTACAAACTTTATCTTTTTCCTAATTATGGATATAATAGATTATCTTAACACATGTATAACATAAGAAGCTAAACAACATGCATAGAAATAAAACTAAAGAACTCATAACACATTATTTGTTCTTGAGGAAACCTTGGCCAAGGGAAAACCCTGGTGGGGATGGTACCCACAAAGATCCACTAATCAAAAGTATCCTGTTAAGGATGTTGACTCTGTTAGGAGTCTATTACATACATATAGTGTCTCAGTCCTGCTTAAGGGACTATAGTCCTTGTTAGAAGCCTCAACCCTGTTAGGAGTTGGTAGTACAAAATGTGATTACCAGATGAGCCCACAGTAATGTACAATATTTACTAATTACAAAAGTAGGTCAAGGTACATAACCTTATACTACTTGCATCAATATCTCTTCGATGCCCTTTCACTATTTCTATTTCATATACATCATATATCTCTCATCATATCACTTCCTGATCATGATTATTTCCTTCTTACAATTTACAATTACATTTATACAAGTTATTAAGGCTAATAACTTTTCAGTCAGCTATCATATTAAAAAATAACTTTACCCAAGGGTTAAAATCTAGGATGTCATCCCTTTATATTTTTAAGTCATTATTTTGATAAACAAAATAATCCCTTAACTCTTTATCAATTTTGTCTTCATATTTTGTCCTGTCGGCTTAACACTGTCTTTAGAAAAATTGTCATAACTTCTTCCGTACATGCCGTACTGACTTGCACTCTGAGATGAGTCTTTAATAGTCACCATAGAGTCTATGTTCAAGTGTACAAGAACTGAACTTACTCCAGTCGACATCACAAAAAAAAACTATCTTCAGGTTCACTGGTAAAAACACATTGTCTCATACTTAGACAATTTCGCATTGCACTCTGACATACTAGCTCTCTGACCTATGTGATCTTCATGTAGATCATATGTTTCCATAATGAAAACATCTATGTAACCATCTCAGCCAAATTTCCAATAGGAAATGGATAAGAAGACATCCAAAATCTTGGATAAAGTAAATGTTTTGGATATAGAGAAAGGGAGAGTAGTGACAAGATTTGGTTTTCTAAAGAGTTTAATCACTCTTAAGCTATCAATTCTTGAAGCTCATCTCACTGAGATGGTAAAGATTGGGGAGTCCATGACCAAACCTATACCCAATAAGCTAAACATAGTAGAGACTACATCTTATGCACCAAATGGACTGATTCATGTCAGTGAGCTATTGATTAAGTCATGGAATGATGAAGTGAAGACCTTGGAGGATTCTTTCCAAGATATTCTGAATTTGGTGAGTAAGCACTAAGTCCTACATGTTTAAAATTTTGAAGTTTTGTGAGTACCTTTTCCATTGATTTAAAAGGGGGAGAAGAAGAGAAAAATGAAAAGAAGAGAAAATGAAAAGAAGAAAAGAAAAGAAGAAAAGGAAAATAAGAAAAATAAAATTGTAAATAAATTAAAAAAAGAATATGTATATGTATAAAGAAGAAGGAAGAGTACAGTTAGTATTTTTGACACTTAGTTATTTTTTGCTAAGTGTTACCATCAATGCCAAAGGGAGAGATTGTTAGCAAGTGATGTTTTGAGTGCACCGCGAATCACTTAAGGGTTGTCATTTATGGAAACACTTATGTTATAGTGATTGCATGTAGTAAGTATGAGTGTTGGAGACATAGTCATGAAAATGACTAAGTACACAATCATATTTATAGAGTATTACAGTATTTTTTTGGTCAATGAAGACAATATATGCTATAGGATGGCTTGCAAGATTAGAGAGAGACATTTTGGGATATGTATGAGCTTTAGTTAAGGTCTCATGTGTTTTAGTATTGTTATCAGTAAGTTAAAATAATATGAAGGCATGCAAAGATAAAGGAACAATGAATCAGGGCATATGATGTTGGCAAGTTGGCTATATTGATGTATATGATTTAGTATAGTGTTTTCATTATGGAAACAAAGTCATATAGTAGTTTGGAGTCAGCACACTTGATGGGAAGATCAGAAATCAGCTAAGTGTTGAAGACTGGACAGTGTACAGAGTTCCTGAAGCTTAGAGCATCAACGCACATGCGTATGACTGAGTTATGGTATGTGCCCTAGAAGCTAAGTTGGTTAGACTATATTCATGCTTAGTCTATGAGCTCATGATAAGATATGAAAGTATGAGAAAGATACAAACAGTTGAAGTTACACAGCCAGTGTGTGCCAGAGAAGAACAAAGTAAGCAACTGACTGTTAGCATTTTGAGCTGTGGTTATATTCTAATGATGTAAAGGCTATGTGCCTATTGTAATTAGTTTTCCAACATGTAAATATGTTTTTTTTAAAACACGCTTGAGCCAATTCAATTGGAAGCATTGTATGTAATAGGTTTAAGGGCCAACCTAGTTGTTTGTTTTATATGCGCATATAAATATGAGATGCGCCCATTGTAATTAGTATGGAAGTTGATATAAAGTTATGATAAGTAGAGAAAAAGTTTGTGAAGAGACTATAAGATGTATTAGAGCTTTGCAAGAGGTCAAAGCATGAACACATCAAAGGAATTGATCTGACAAGAAGTGTCACTGTGATAGTTCATCCAACAAATATAGTGTGTATTTGAGATCAAAAGGTTGTAGCCTTCACCACTTGAGTAGTGAGCTCTAGGACAGTGCATCCACTCCCCTAACAAGGACTATTATAAAAGAATCCTAATAGGGTTTGACCCTTGACAAGGTCTATTGTACTTAATGCATTGTAAATAAACTCCTAACAGGGTTAAGGATCTTCTAACAAGGATCATAAAACACTAGTACATAATATTAGTGGGTGTCAATTCCCATCGGGGTTTTTGCCTATTTGGGTTTCCCCATAACCATATTGGTGTTATGTGTTGATTTCATGTTTCATGTTTATGTGGATGGTCATTTCAGTACTTAAGCATTTAAGTTCAATTTAAAGATTAAGTTAAAAGATAAAATATAGTGAACATTGATTCACCCCCCCTCTCAGTTTCCCATTCCTAACAATTGGTATCAAAGCTCTGGTCCTCAATAAAGAAGTTTAACCACTTGATGAGATCATGGAAAAAGCAAAAATGAAACATTTGAAAAGAAATCTTGAAGCTGCTCTTGAAGACCTAGACAAATCAGAAAGAGAATTTGAAGAACTAAAAGAAAAAGTCAGTGAGGCTCAATTAGTTATCAAAAGGCTAAGAAAGGATTTGAAAGAATGCTCTACCAGTGATCTAGGAGTAACTGTCAAGAAGCTAAATGAAGAAAATGCATCCTTAAAAGAAATACATGAAGAATTTGATGATAAGTTGATTAACAATCAGGAAATCTATGAAGAATAGGTCAAAGAGAACCTTCAACTCAATGAGGAATTAAGGAAATAAAACATGGAAATCTTGGAGCTAAGAAACAAAAAATAAAGCTTAGAATTTGAATTAAAAGAAGCAAAGAATCACATTGAAAAATTACACACCAGTTCTAATTTGATAGAATCTTAGTTGTATGCAAGAAGAGCCAAAGGAGACACTAGCTGCATTGGATACAATGAAGCACACAATCAGATTGACAACATACGAGCAAGAAAGAATACACAAAAATACTCTACTGATGCTAAGAAGACTAAAGATCAAAATAAAGATAATAGTGAACCACATAAGGATGAGTGTAAGCCAGTAGACCATACTTGTTATGCATGTAACAAGCATGGACATATAGAAAGGAACTGTACAAAGGTAAGACCTTTTAATGGCTACTATTTTTCATGCAATAAATTTGGTCATAGAGCTATGAATTGCAAGACAAGTAAAAAGAATAGGACTCACCATGATCAGAGAAATTAGAATCAATCAAATGTAAGAAGTTATCAAAATATTACATGTCAGATATGTAACTATAATAGTCACTCAGCTAGATAATGTAAAATGGTGACCCATGTCAATGCACTAAGGAATATAAGGCCTCTAGTCTCATTTTTCACTCTTGTAACAAGGATGGACACATCTCAAAGTTCTGTAGATCAAGGACACAAGGTCAGGAAAGCCCTAAAAAGACCGAAGAACTAGTATTGGATCCCAAAGGAGAAGTCAAGTTTGTGAATGCCTCAGAGGATGTGAGCATGATTTGGTCAGAAGTAAAGAAGGATAAGGTTGATGAGTATGTATTGGATGCATCCATAGTGGATGCATCCTCTACATCTAGATGAATGGCTCTTAGGGTCATAAGGGGAGCTAATTTATCTCTAGACCCCTGCGTGGCTAGTATACTCACTCTCAGAGTATGCACCTTTGGACTTAAGCTGTTTAAGACTAAGGGAATCTTCATGCAAGAGCACACTAGCTAATTGTTTGCAGACTGAAAGATACAAATTTCCAAGTGACAACCAAGTTTATGCGGCAAGCATTAATGACATAATTTATACTTTAAAGTATATAAAAGTTAGAAGATTTCTCATTGCATTTGAATTAAGAGAGATTGAAGAGAAGAAGAGACTTTGCAGTTGATTGAGAAGGATTGTAGTTTGATTCTTCAAGTGATTTGCTATGCATTTGATCAGTTGGGGAAACCCTAGTTTGTCACACTGATTCAGAATCTCTTAGAAACCTTTGTGAAAGCGATATACAAGTAAGTGATGGCTACTCCTATAGTATTTGATATTGCAAAGAAGAAAAGATATGTGTTTAAGAGGCATCCATTTAAATCTACACTAGATGACTTATAAGGGGCATTCTCCTGCACACCTATGGGCGTTATTCATGTCGAGGACATTAGGGCATACATCTACTATAAGAAAGAACTAGCAAGATTGGATAGATTAAAGGTGCACATGGAAACTATGCTAAAACCAGACAAAACCTTCATGGATGAGTATGTGTGGTGGAATAATCACCTTATAGTAGAGTATGCTATGACATATGAGTTCTATGAATCAGTTTGGATCAAAATTCTATCGAGCAGGATTCATGATGACCTATTTTGGATAGGTGAAGTACCCATCAAAATTACTGGTGACCTAATTCATGAAATGACAAGCCTCTCAAAGATAGGTTCCATCCTTCCAGTGGGTAAAGATGTGAGGAAGATTGTTGAATAGACTTACAAGTCAAGAAGTGATAAGCGTGGAATGACCATAGAGCCTTTTGAGCAAGATGACATCAAATTGATGTCTATGATACTTGGATATAGGTTTCAACACACCAACAGGGTAAACAATGTGTCTGCAGCCACAATTCTTGTAGCCATAAGAATTGTTAATGAAAATGGAGAGTTCAACCTATGTGAAATCTTGTGTGCACAACTAATTGACATCATCAAGGCAATCAAGCATGATAAGAACAAGATATTCAGATTTGGGTCTTTGATAATTTATATGTACTTCCATATTGTTGGAAAGGTGTCAGACTTATACCTTGATAGGACTATTCCCACTATGCCACATATATCCTTCAAGGCATCTACTAAGAGAACTCTAAAAGACTACATGACTCTAGAATTGAGGACATTAAGAGCTAAGGTGTAGATGAGGTATAGGATACCAGAGAAGATAGTTGAGAAATATAAGGATACTATTTGTTTTATGGTTGAAATAGACACAACATGTATAGAGGCAGTTGAACCTAGAACAAAGTGGATTCATCCACTTGGATATGAAGTAGATGAATAAGTCTTGGAAGCATATGCTCAAGTATTGCTTTCAGCCCCTAAAGACACTGATGAGCTAAGATGGGGAACCTATGAGGAGAAAACAAGAGAAATTGATGTAGTCTCTAACAATGCAACAACAAAAAGGAAGGTTGCTAAGGTTACCTCAGAAATCTTGAGAATACATAGAGTGTCTCTAGTAGACCTAGACAAAGCAAGGGAGAAAAATATTGCTTTGGAATTAGAGAGTGCAAATGCAACAAAGGAAAAATTAGATGATCCTAAGTTGAAGAAAGTGAAGATTGAAAAATATGATGAACAGAAGGGTAAAACTAATGTTACTCCTTTAGCACCCAAAGAAACCATTGACCTTATTGCTCCTCTTGAGTATAAGGAAATGCCAAAGAGGAAGAAAGAGATCAACATTGGTCATCCATCCTTGAGAGTAACAAGGAACAAAAAGAACTCACAAGCACCTCCTGAAGTAAGTTTCAAACCTAGTCTTAGTGTGCTAAGTGCAAGAATAATTAATGAGGGAAGAATTGATCAAGTAGGAAAGTTTTATGAAAAATATAGTGAGATAGACAAATCTGAGATACATGGAATGATAGTCAAACACATGTTGAATTTCAAGAAGATAGTCTTGGAACTCAAGACTATGATCCCTAACAATGTATGGAACATCCTAGAATTCCAAAAGAGACAAGGCATTGAAGAGGATTTAAGGATAAGGGAAAAGATTCTAGATGATGCTCTTCCACTATCTTCCTTAGAAGAGAAATCTCTATTGTTAGATCTGGTGAAGCCACATCTTAGAAAAAAGTCAAGGACTTTGCATATAATGGACAAAAACTATGATCTGGTGGCTAAGGAAACAGAGAAAGCCTTTGAGAAGGTCTTTATGAATAGGCACATGTATCTAGCTACTACGACCAAAGAAAAAGTACCCTTAAAGGAAGTAAAGGTCATAGAGCCCACTAATGCATTAGTGATAGGTCCTTAGGACTCAACACCTATAGTTGAAACACAAACAAAGACAGTTAAGTCTATGCCCATGATAGAGTCACTAAAGGATAGCACCATTATCATTGATAATGTAGAGATAGCCATGACGACCACTGACACTGAGTTGGACAAGTTTGAAGAAGCTTTAGTGAGAACACAAGAAGCTGAAATCTTATGTAGTAACACTCCTCCTACTCATCAAGAAGAAATATTGATTGAGGATATAACAAATGAGAAAGAAGAAGAAAAGATGGAAGACAAGAAAGAAGGAGAAAAAGAAAAGGAAGTTGAAAAAAAGAAGAAGAAGAAGAGGTAAAATGAATTGAACAAAAAGATGAAACATTAGTTGAACCAATCAAGGTAAAATGAGAAGTGATGGATAGCACTCCCATCACTCCCTCAGTAGCATTGTTGTCAAGTTTGACACCTGACACAACTAGTTTGGACTCATGGGGAGAAGAAGACCTAATTAAGTTCAATGTCTTAGTTATGGAGAAGGCTAAGGAGAAACAAGTGATGAGGAATCCTCTCCTTGTAAAGTTAGTCAACATACTGAACAGTTTGTTACCTGCAGACAATAAAGTGTCCAAGGTACACTTTGTTGATGATGTAAGTGCAGTCATTTCACAATTCAAAAGAAATTTCTCTAACCTGGAAGAATATTCATCCTTAGTTGTAGAGGATAAGTACTTGAAGAAGAGATTAAGTGAATTGGTTAGCAACTATATACTTGACCTAAGCTCACTAAAGGCTGGTTAAGCATCTTTGAAGGAGTTTGCAGCAAAGGGCAGAAAGATCATTGCTAATTGTATGGACCAGGACAAACTGACTAGTGGTCTATACAAAAAGGTACAAGAGGTAGAAGTCATGATAGATAGCATAAAGAAATTAGTTGAAGATCCCTTTGTTGATGTGAACATGTGAAATAATTTCTACCAAGGATAGTTAGACAAGATTGAGAAGGCAGAAAAAGAGATGATCAAGATAAGGGCTAGACAGACTCAACTAAGGAATTCTCTTGCGCCCTCATTGGACATACTAAATTAGAATATCAAGGAGATTGATGCCACCATGGTGACATATGATCAAGGTCCTAGCACTGATCTGGAGAAGATGGAGAAGCTACAGTATGCTTTATGTGCCCATCTATAGATTGTAAATTCACTAATCACATTTTGGAAGAAGGAGATCCAAAATCTGTAGATAGCATATCCGGATGTTCTATCATAGTAAGTTTTTGTAGATTCAGTTTTGACACACCTTTTTCATTAATGTCAAAGGGGGAGTATGTGTAGAATATGGATTATAGATATGTATAAGGAGATATAAGATAGAAAGATATGTATAGGGAGATATAAGACAAAAGTTTTTTGTATTAAGGATAGTTAGCAACTTGGCCATATTCCTTTGTTGCCATCAATGAAAAAGGAGGAGATTGTTAGAAAGTTGGCTATACTAATGTATATGACTTAGTATAGTGTTTTCATTATGGCAAAAAAGTCATATAGTAGTTTGGAGTCAGCGTACTTGATGGGAAGATAAAAAATCAGCTAAGTGTTGAAGACTGGAGAGTGTATAGAGTTCCTAAAGCTTAGAGCATCAACACACGTGCGTATGACCGAGTTATGGTATGCACCCTAGAAGATAAGTTAGTTAGAATATTTTCATTCTTAGTCTATGAGTGCATGATCAGATATGCAAGTATGAGAAAGATACATACAGTTGAAGTTACACAACCAGTGTGTGCTAGAGAAGAATAGAGTAAGAAACCGACTGTTAGCTTTTTGAGTTGTGGTTATATTCTAATGATGTAAAGGCTATGTGCCTATTGTAATTAGGTTACCTAAATGTAAATATGTTCATTTGTAAACATGATTGAGCTAATTCAATTGGAAGCATTGTATGTAATAGGTTTAAGGGTCGACCTAGTTGTTTGTTTTGTATGCGCATATAAATATGAGATGTACCCATTATAATTAGTACGGAAGTTGATATAAAGTTGTGATAAGTAGAGAAGAAGTGTACAAAGAGACTATAAGATGTATTAGAGATTTTCAAGAGGTCAAAGCATCAGCACATCAAAAGAACTAATCTGACAAGCAGTGTCATAGTGATAGTTCATCCAACAGATATAGTGTGTATCTGAGATCAGAAGGTTGTAGCCTTCACCACTTGAGCAGTGAGCTCTAGGATAGTGCATCCACTCCCCTAACAGGGGCTATTGTAAAAGAATCCTAATAGGGTCTGACCCTTGAAAAGGTCTACTATACTTAATGCATTGTAAAGCAACTCCTAACAGGGTTAAGGATCTTCTAACAAGGATCATAAAACACTAGTATAGAATATTAGTGGGTGTCAATGCCCATTGGGGTTTTTACCTATTTGGGTTTCTCCATAACCATATTGGTGTTATGTGTTGATTTCATGTTTCATGTTTATGTGGATGTTCATTTTAGCACTTAAGCATTTAAGTTCAATTTAAAGATTAAGTTAAAAGATAAAATATAGTGAACACTGATTCACCCCCCCCTCTTAGTGTTCCCATTCCTAACATATGAATAGTTGTGATGATTAAGGGAATGCTAGATGGAATGGTAGCATGCCAAGTTAGATAGAGATTGTATATTGCCAACACTTTGGTAATAAAATATCACTGACTCATTATTTATTATTTTCATGAGTAATTATTATGTTTTGCATTGTATTTGAGAGTTGATTGGATGGTAGAATAGATATAAATAGAGTATTTTGTAAGTGATAGATGAATAAGATATGTATGAGATATGGATGCAATATTGGGATATCAGTGATGGTAAATAGAAGATGTGAGATTAGAGATTGACATAGACTATTAAGAGCTATAACTAGAACTATCAAAGCATAGCAGATGCTTGTATTGTTCACTCTTGAAAGAACACTTTTGTAACTGAATTATTGATTGTAAGAGCTATAATCTCACTATACCTTTAACAGGGTTTTTTATACCTTTAACAAGGTTTCTATTCCTCTAACAATGAAATTTACTATGTAATACTTAGCTCCTAATAAGGATAGATCTCCTAACAAGGATTCTATATTTTAGTGCATAGTTGTGGGTACCATCCCCACCAAGGTTTTCCCTTGGCTAGGGTTTCCTCGAAAAAAAATAATGGTGTTATGAGTTATGTGTTTATGTTATTTTCATTTTATAATTCATATGGTTTATTAAGAATTGGTTTAATTTTAATTTAAAGTGTTGTAATACTGATTCACCCCCCTCTTAGTGTTAGGAATAGTCCCAAGAGATAACTGAGAGGGGGGGGTGAATCAGTTATCTACTAGTTTCAATTCTTTATCCAATTAAGTATACTTAAACATAAAGCATAAAAAAAATGAAAGAACACTTTAACTCAACATAATATTTTGGTTACAGGGAAACCCAAATAGGTAAAAACCCAAGTGGGAATTGACACCCACTAATATTCTATACTAGTGTATTATGATCCTTGTTAGAAGATCCTTAACCCTGTTACGAGTTTCTTTACAATATATTTAGTACAATAGACTTGGTCAAGGGTTGAAACCTATTAGGAGTCTTTTACAATAGTCCTTGTTAGGGAAGAGGACACATTTTTTGAGAGCTCACTGCTCAAAGGGGTGAAGGCTACAACCTTTTGAATAACAGATACACACTATATCTAGATCTTGGTGAATTGTGCTTAGACCTACTATCTGGATTAGTTCCAATGTATAGCACAAATACTTTACTTGGTCACATAGACCTTCTTCTGATGGCTCAACACTTCACACACTCTGCTTTTCTCTTCTTAATCAACCATGAACCACACTCAAGAAATCACAAATGACTGCCTATAAATATCTTTCCTCTAAATGATATAATCAAGTCGGCCTATTAGAACCACCTTGAAATAATATTAGAGAAGCCATAATGAACTCCAATAATAATTTAGTCAGCTCTACTAAGCATGCAACACATTCTGGGACTTGTCCAATAAGATAATTGTAGACGCACCTACACACTATCGGCTCTACCAAAACAACTAGATCTTTATCCTCAAGCTAAATTACTTCATGTGCTCTTAACCAAACACCAATAACTCTCCTCTAAGCTTAAATCCAAGGGAACATACCCATAGGATAGGTGCAACTTTAGAACTAATAAAATATCTGTCGGCTCTTCTGAATAAACACAAGAAACTGCTATTGGAAAATAGCGACTGCATAACTTCACTTATACTAATTATCAGATTATGTGTCCATGACTAAAACATCAATAAAATGTCTTCAAAATATATCCAAGTGTGCAAGGCTCCATAATAACTGTACGGACAACCATACATAGAACAATATCTATTACTCTGACAGGAACACTGCTAACACAAGTTGTTATATAACTATCTGTACTAATAGTTAACCTCTGTGCCCATGATATCATGTCCATGCTACATATACTAAAATCTTACTGCATAATACTTCCACACATGCTACTTTCCATATGTTTTCATCAATGACAAACATACAGTCAGTATTGGTCTACTGGCAAATCTCCAACACTTAGTATTACTCAATCCTAACAAACAATAGTGTCAATCGTAATGAATTGGCTAAAATAAGGCTTAACAAATATAGTGGTAGGGGAACCAACCACTTTATATTTATTACCTTTAGCCTTTATCCCTTTCTTCTCTTCTTTTTCTTTTGTCCCTTCACCTTCATCGTCAACCTCCTTGTATCCTTTTTCATTTTCTTTCTTCCTCTTACTAGTGACTCCTCTTGTTGCAGTGGAATTCTTCACTTTTTAAGGTTCTAATTTTGAGGGTTTTCTTCTCCTTCACTGATGCCTTTATTGGAGGTGATATTTTCTCCTTCTTTACTATTATAGCTATGGCACTTCTTTTCTACCTACCTGATGGGACACTACCTATTATAGAAGAGATAACTTCTATATCTTTGTCCTTAGTAATTGTTTCTACTCTAGATGTCCTAGCCTTCTTTTTGGTATGTCTTACTCTTTCCTTATCAATGGATTACTATGTGAGACCTTTCTTTAGAGAAAATTCCTCCACTTCCTTCTTGATCTTCTTCTCTATGACCAATTTGTTTAACTTGTCAGAAATTTCAAAGAGCTTCTCCTTGTATGTGCCAAACCTAGGAGTATTGGGATTTATTAGATTCTTCAGTAGGTCATCAACATGTAATATCAATAGGTCTTCTTCTATCCCATAACCTATAAACATGGCCCATGAGGTCCTAGGAACCACTACCTCCATTTGACAAGTATCGATATCGACCATGAAACATATGTTTTTTTCATACTTTTCCACAACTTTTACAGGGATTCTCTACCTCTAATGCATTTTATTTTGAAAAACCTTGAAATATCCCAATACTTTTTTTGTAAACTCATTACCAAGTATCCTTATGTAGTTCTTTAGTTTTAAGATCATTGGTTGGTCCTTAGACCATGTGATACCACCAACACTAAAAAATAATTTTGGAAATAGAAGAATAGACCCATAAGAAGTTGGTTGTGAATATTGACCTTTTATCCTTGTTGATCTATTCCATGTTATAAAAAGAACTAAATCCTCATTGCCTCACATAGATCATATTCTACATCCTCTTTTATCATCATATATGCAGTACATATTGCATCATCAATTTCTAACAAATAACATATACCCTTAAATATCTTGTTAGCGGTCAACCAAAAAAATCATGTAGTTAAACAAAAAAATCATACTATACTTCAAAGCAACCATATGCATCTAAATATGTAAATATAACTTACTACACATGCATCTAGGGGGTCCTTAATAAATTCAACAATGCTTTCTCAAACTAAGACAAAAATAGCTTAGTTAGATGAAGATTTCTCTACACCTGGTATAAATGTAGATTCTCCTAAATATTTTCTTTCACTCTTTTTTACACAAAATCTTACTCATATAACTCTTTGTTTCTTCAAAATTCACAATCTACTTTCCCTTTTTCTTTCTGACTGATTAACTTGTTGGTCCACCTTGTTGTTCCTATTTCTAGAAAACCTTGTAATGTGTCCTATCTTGTGATAGTGAAAACATGCAATTCCAGTTGATCTCCAAGGTCCTTCATTTCCTCTATTAGTCCTCAATCTATAGTTGATTGTCAAGTGATCATAATTATGATAATGTGAACAATTAACATGCCACTGGTTCCTATTTTGATAAGTATTCCTCATGTTGACTTGAGACCATTGATTGTTCATCCTTGTCCTACAATGATTATCTCTATGACCATATTTTTTTGCAATTGTACCAATAACCATGAAAAGGGATTGGTCTAGCATTAGATCTAATACTTGGAACACCAAATCTGATATTTCTCCTGCATACATTAGTAGTATGTCCAACTTTGTGACAATTGAAACAAACTAGTTTATAAGATCTCTTACCATATTTTATTTGATTCACCTTAGGTGTTTCTTTGACATCTTGATTATCCTTTTTAGTTCCAAAAGACTCACCAAACTCATAAATTGTGTAACCTAAACCATGACTCTCTCCATGTGTTCTCTTATTATTGAGTTGTTCATAAAGTTTTGCAGAACTTTGATTAAATCTATTGAGTAAATTATTTCCATCCTTCAGTTCACCTTTCAATTTCTCATTTTCTTTTCTTAGATTTTCATTCTCCCTTAGGGATTCTTGATTCTCTATATTTGAATCATGTAGATGTACGTGCAATGTACCAACCTGTTATTTATATTTGAAGAGCTCGTCCACCTTGGATTTAAGGGCTTCATCTTTGGATTTTAGGGCTTCCTCTGTAATTTTACTTTCTTCTTCTGATGTCTTGATCATTACTTCCATCTCTTCCCCCAATTTGATTAACAAAGATTCTAACTCTCTCTTGATGTTCTTCTTGTATTTATATAACTTCTCATTATGATGGGACAATTCTCCCAAATCTTCTTGAGATTCCTCAGATCCACCACCTTAAGATAGTTTTTTAATGAGATTATGTCTTTCATTCAATTGTTCAATAATTTCTTATCTCTTGGCTCTTGATTTCTTGAGATGATACTTCAATTGGTCAATGAACTCAACATCTTCAAGTTTCTTTTCAAGTTGTCTTTGATATCTCAAACTCTCCATTTCTACCTGAAGGATCTTCCCCAAGCTGTTAGGCTTCTTCAAATAAATTTGGCTCTAATACCAATTGTTACTATGACAAGGCACTAAGGGGGTGGGGGTGAATCAGTGCAACCATAGATCTTAAAACATTTTAAAACAATTTCTAGAATAACCATCATGTAAATGATATCACCACATAAAATAAAAGAAAATAAAACATCCACAAATAGTCAACACAAAAATACCAATATTTTTGCATGGAAACCATTGTTAGAGGGAAAAAAAATGGTGGGAATTATCACCAACTAATCTCACTATTGCAACAATAAGATTTTACCTGTTAGGATAATTGCATCACCCTATTAGGGGTATACCCAGTTAAGAGTGTCTATATCCCTATTAAAAGATATTAAAAATTCCTATTAGGAAATACTTGAATAAGGGATTTAAAACTCCTTTTGAGAGTCACCTTGTTAAAGGATTTAATCTTTAGACCTTTTAAGATCCCACTTACCCTGTTAAGAGTAACCTTGTTAGAGGATTTTGACCACAAGCCTATTAGAACTAACCTTGAGTAAGAAACTCAAAGAATTGCCTAATGATGGCAACTTCTTCCCAATAGATCCACTTTTGTACTTCTCATTTTTCTATTATGATTGCACTAACACTTTTAACACACTTTAATACTTTGTCTTCAACATTTTCCATCACCACATCACCAACCAACAACCATAACTTAATGGTTTCATCTCTTTATATAGAACTTTAAGTTAGTGTAATAAACCTAAAATGTGTTACTTGATTTAGCCTTAAATCCACATTAAATTATGTGAGTGAGCACACCAAAATTACCAATTTTAAATCCTCAATGTCGACTCTAAACAATTCAAAATTCAAATTGATCATACTTTGACTTTGACTTTACTACTGAACCAATTTATTCAACTATACTCAAACTATTCACTTTTCTTGCTAATATCATCGGTGTTTGCCTCAAATATTCATCTTCACTTCAAATCTACTTACACGATCATAGATGTAGGTAAACATGACTCTGTAGATACTTCTTAACTAATTACGCCATCTAAATCATCAAGATTATTACTGCACAATGAATTTATCAATACTGACTTTATTATCCCTCGTACACTAGACACTTAGAGATATATTTGTGCAATCACCTTTTCCACAAGTATATCTAATCTAAATTTTTGTGTACACTTTGTTTCTAGCAATGTCAACACCAAAACTCACCACAAGCACCAAGGACTTGATCATCTTCATCATATGACAATAGGAAATTTTGATGCTAGAAGTGATGAAGGAATATTTCTTGGTTACTTTACAAAAATCAAGGCATATAGATGTTAGAATGATTTTAGAATAACTGAGAGGAGGGGTGAATCAGTTATCCTCAAGTCTAGATGTACCAATTCAAATTTCTAGCTCTTCATCAATCTCACATCTAATCAAATTTCAACTCGGTCTCTATAGCATATACCAATGATGCAAGAGAAGATAGGAGGGGCCATAAATGGAACACCCTAACTTGATCCAGCTTGCTCAACAACACGTGGAAGAAACAAAATACAATAGTGAGAGAGAGAATGCATAACTTTCATATATTATCTTCAAATTGATTCATACATGCCGGGCTATAAGGCCTTCTTGGTTTCGACTAGATATTACAATCAAGTACATAAGTCCTCAAACATGTGAGAATATGTAGATATATCTAATCTTCTATCTTCTATCTTCTATAAAAAAATGACTCCTAAAACTCTAACCAAACAACTACATTTATACAAGAGGCTACCAAATCAAGTCAGCCTTCCACAATCAACAGAAGGAACAGCTAGATCTAGGTCCACACAATTCCCAATGATGGATACCAACATTAAATCTGTGACCTAAATTAAATGCACAAGTCGGCCTCAAAAGAAATCCAAAACAAACAACCCGGTAAGAAAGGAAACTGAGTGCTAGACAAGCATCATCGAGTGCCAGGGAAATTCACTGAGCACTAGAGAGATAATTGACCAACACCAGTGAACAAAGGAAACTGAGCAACACCAAACCAACTCGGTCAAAGCAGGAACCAAGAAACACAAACAAACTCAAATATGTTTTTGGTGACACAGGATTGCTAAGGACCCAAGATGCTCCCGCATCAGACACCTGGGGTTATTTGAAATGATTCTCTGAACCATGAAACATGTATGATCTGAGCTACATCCAACTTAGACTCTGAAATCCATGAACTGTCTTAAATCGGTCTATTCTTCCACTTTACCATATATTCCATATACTATTTTCCTCTTGTACTTCTACCAATTATTTGCTCCAAAATATGCTCAACTTCTTCATTTTTCTTCTTAGGATAATCCACCAGTACTGCCATGTCTTCTTCAGGTTCATGAAACTCATACAAATCAGCAATGTTGGATATAGGTGATATATCCATGTCATCAGGTAACTCAACTTCATATGCATTTCCACTGTCAAATTTTCTCAAAATCCTGCAAGGTCCAAACTTCTTCATCTTCAGCTTCCCATATGTTCCAAAAGGAAATCTACCTCTCCTCAAATGAACCATCACTTCATCACCAACATCAAAAGTCTTATGTCTTCTTGATCTATCAGCTCTATCTTTGTATTTCTGATTACTCTTTTCTAGTTTAAGCTTCACATCTTCATGCAATGTCTTCATTTACTCAACAAATTTTACTCCTTCAACACTTTTTTTTCTTTCATCAACAATGTCTCTCAAATTTGATATACCTCTCAGTTGTATGTCATTTACAATCTCAAAAGGTGTTTTTCTAGTACTCCTATTCACTAACTTATTGTATGAAAAATCTACTTGTGCCAACACAAAATTCCAATTACTCGGTGTGTCTCCAACTAAACATCTCAAAAGATTTCCCAAACTTCTATTCACAACTTATGTCTATCCATCAATTTGTGGGTGAAATGTAGAACTATATTTCAACTCAATATCCAACTTTCTCCAAAGAGTCTTCCAAAAGTATTCAACAAATTTACTGTCTCGGTCAGAGATAATACTCCTCGATAATCCATGCAATCTAAAAATTTTGTTAAAGAAAAGATCTGCTACATGTACTACATCTGATGTCTTTCTACATGGTATAAAATGTGCCAATTTAGAAAATCTATCCACAACCACAAATATAGAATCATTACCTCTTATTGTCTTTGGTAAGCCAAGAACAAAATCCATACTGACGTCAATCCAAGGTTTCTCAGGTACAACAATTGGTGTATACAATCTAGTATTCTGACTAAATCCTTTTACAACTTGACAAACTCCACAACTTTTCACAAATTTTTGAACATCTTTATACAACTGTGGACAAAATTATTTCTCCTTAAGAAAATTCAATGTCTTATCAACACCAAAATTCCTAGCCAAACCACTACTATGTTTCTCTTTTATCAAATTAGTTATCATTTCTCCTCTCGGTATGCACAACTAAATACCTTTAAACAACATACCTCCTTGCATAAAATATTCATATCATTTAGTACTCTGTTGATCTTGAATAGGTGCTTTGGACTTTCTCCACGGCTGAGAAAAATCAGGATCAAATTCATAAGAATCTCTCATGTTATCAAAGCCTATAATTCCACTTTTCATCTCAGTCATCAAAGATCTCCTTCTACTCAAGACATCAACAAATTGGTTAGTGATTCCACTCTTGTGCTTTATCACAAATGTATAACTATGTAAATACTCAACCCATTTCATATGTCTCTAATTCAACTTATTTTGACTACCCAAATACTATAAAGCTTTATGATCAGTATACAACACAAATTCACTCAGTATCAAATAATGTCTCCATTTCTTCAGTGCTTGAACAATAGCATAGAATTCTTGATCATACACAAAATATTTCCTTTCTGCATCATTCAACTTTTCACTAAAGAAAGCAATAGGTTTACCTTCTTGACTCAACATAGCTCCAATTGCACTTCCACTTGCATCACATTCCACTTGAAATACCTTATTCAAATTAGGAAATGCCAAAATAGGCAATTCAACAACCTTCTACTTCAGAGTCTCAAAACTTTTATTAGCTCCATGTGTCCACTTGAATTCTCTTTTGTCTCCTCTCATAGTCTCAGTCATAGCATTACAAATTGAGCTAAAATTTCTAATGAACTTCTAGTAAAAACTTTCCAAACCATGAAATGATCTTACCTCACTAGCACTCTTAGGTGTAGGCCAATTCAAAATAGCTTCAACCTTTTCAGGATCCATTTTCAAACCATCAGCTGAAATCACAAATCCCAAATACACAATCTCCTCTTTCATGAATGAACACTTTTTCAGATTTATCAACAACTTTTCTTCTTTCAATCTCTGCAAAACTTATCTAACATGCAACAAATGTTCTTATCTAGTCTTACTGAATATCAGAATGTC
This sequence comes from Chamaecyparis obtusa, assembly GCA_027943335.1. Lineage (NCBI taxonomy): Eukaryota > Viridiplantae > Streptophyta > Pinopsida > Cupressales > Cupressaceae > Chamaecyparis > Chamaecyparis obtusa. The sequence goes on along the minus strand of BSBK01001642.1, from coordinate 2,570,057 downwards.
ATCAAGATATACAATCACAAACTTACCCAATAATTTCTTCAAAACTTCATTCATCAACCTCATAAAAGTACTTGGTGCATTAGTTAAACCAAACGACATAACCAACCACTCATACAAACCTTCTTTTATCTTGAAAGAAGTCTTCCATTCATCACCTTCTCTAATTCTAATCTGATGATACCCACTTTTCAAATCAATCTTTGTAAAATAATTTTCTCCAATCAAACTATCCATTATATCATCCATCCTTGGTATAGGAAACCTATACTTCATTGTATCTTGTTGATTTCTCTAGAATTAGTACACATTTTCCATTCACCATTCTTCTTAGGTGCCAATAATACAGGTACTGCACAAGGACTCAAACTTTCTCTGATCAAACCTTTCTGCAACAATTCTTGAATCTATCGGTTCAATTCTTGATTCTTGGTAGGTGTGAACCGATGAGGTGCCTTATTTGATAAACTAGCTCTAGGGATAAGATCCATGGAATGATCAATGATTCTCTTCAATGGAAAACCATTAGGTACATTAGCAGAAATAATTTCACTATACTCGGTGAGTAACTTATCAATCTCCTCAGGGATATTATCCTCTATTTTCTTATTTGGTTTGTTAGGAATCACAAAAAAACATACATCATTTCTCTTTAAATCCTTAAAAAATTTTCTTCCTTCCATCAAGCAAACTTTCATAGATGTGCAAACATTACTAACAGGTTCTTCCATCAAAGGTAACAAGATTTGTCTTTTTCCATCAGCCCAGATAGTATACTTATGCAATCTCCCATCATATATAGCATGTCTATCATATTGCCAAGGTATACCCAACAAAATATGACAACAATCCATAGGCATGATATCACATAACACCTTATCATAGTACTTTCCAATTTTCAAATTCACATAACATTGTTCACTTACCAAGAGTGTATGCTCATCTTTGATCCATGAAATTTGATAGGGCTTTAGATGTTCCAACCTTTTCAACTACAACTTTGTGACCATCTCTTCAGATGCCAGATTCTCTGAGCTACCACTGCCAATGATTACCTTCCAAGATTTGTCAGAAACTCTACATCTGGTCTTGAACAAACTTTTCCTTACCGGATCTTTCTTTTTACCTTCATTCCAAAGTGCTCTTCTTACCATCAAGTTATTTTCCTTCTCAGGTTCATTTGGTGACTCTTCTTGCACCAAAGCATTCTGACTATTACCAACCTTCTTACTTGCATGTGTACACTCAAATGATCTATGTCCTTCTCCAAAATTGTAACAAGTTCCTCATAAACCACCTTTGTTATAACCACCTCGGTAGTTACTGCCTCTGCCTCTAGATGAACTTTCACCTTTCCACTCGGTCTTGCCTTTATCCAGAGTTTTTTTTTCTGGTTCAGATCTACTATTTTCACCATGGGATCTACCTCTTCCTCTAGGGAATCTACCACCTCTACCTCTTTGTCTTTGCTCATGTTTCTTATTCAATTTCTCCTCAGCTTTCAATGCAAATTGATAAGCCTCTTCAATGTTCTCCAATTTGACCAAACTAATTTCTTCTTGGATGGAAACTCTCAAACCATTTAGGTATCTAGCAATTCTTTCCACATCATCTTCATCATGTCTAGATCTAATATCTAATCTATAGAATTCCTCAGTATATTCCTTTACCAAGCTATCTTTCTACCTCAAACTTTGCATTCGCCTAACTAGGTTAATCTGATAATCAAAAGGTAAGAACTTCCCTTCCAATTTATTCACCATTTTACTCCATACCTTGATTTTGTCTTTTCCTTTCCTCTTTCTTTCTAGCTGTAGATATTCCCACCACAAGGATGCATGAATTTTTGACTTTGTGCTTGCAATTTTCACCTTCTTTTCCTTAGGTACATTTTCATACTCAAAATACTTTTCCATCTCAGTGATCCAATTCACCAATTCATCAAAATCCAATTTCCCACCATACTCAGGAGGATTATGTTGGAGTAAAGAATTAATTTAATTACATTGATTAAATTAACTTTACTACCTCTTAAGATTTCCATTTATGCACTTGCATTAGTCATTTAATAATTAAATCTAATTATTAAATACCTATTTACCTTTTAAGGGTTTCCCATTAGGTTTTTTGATCTCCTTCTATAAGGATTGATCTTTTGTATATTTGCATTATTCTTCTGGCTAATAATAATAGACTTTCATATTGTCAGAGAAAAACCCTTATTTTTTTCCTACAGATTTCTTCCTTGTGACAGGTTTTTGCATGTAGGTTTCTTGGGCTTAATAGATTTGTTTTTCATCAAATCTTACATGGTATCAGAGCTGGATTTGCTGTAGCTTGTTCATGTTTGAAGAAAAAAAGGAGCAAGGGTTTGACAAAATAAATTTGAGATTTTTCAGCTGATTTGAGAGGTTTTGGTTATAGTTTTCAGATCTGGTGTTCTCTGCAGGATGTTATTTTTTGTTTCTTTTTTGCTTGCAAAAAAGAAATTTTTTTTTTAGCACTTTTTACGGGTGATGCATGTGAAAGAGCATTTTTTTTGGGTCTCCTTTTAGTCTCCATTTATAGGCACTGCATGTGAAAGGGCTTTTTTACCTGTGATTTCTATCTAGATCTATGGATATTTGCATCAGAAAAATTCAAAGGTACACATGATACTCATTTGAAGCCTTTTTTTCTCTCTGATTGTAAGAAATCTTTTCCAGCTTCTAGGGTTCAGTTTATTGAATTATGGGGGGTGTTTTATTTCTTATTTTTTGTAATTTACTTCAGTAAACTTGAAATTATATCAAAACAAAACCCCTTCCAAAAAAATGGCTGAGACCTCTTCTTGTTTAGAACTTTTGACCCCTCATAACTATCACACATGGAAATCCCTGATGACATGGCTTCTCTAGTCAAAAGGGTTGTGGTCTTGTTTAGACATAGTGCAACCAATTTTATAGAGGCTTTTTGAGGTCATGCAACATAGGAACAAGATGGATGAGGAAATGGGGTTGATTGCTTTACATGTATCAGATAGTCTATAGTTTCATCTTGATGGGTGCAATACCCCTCTAGCTATGTGGACCAAGCTTAAAACCTTGTTTGGTATAGTGAATGAGTTGAGAGAACTTCAGATTGAGTCTGAGCTTACCTTTTTGATACCAGATCATTTTCCATTCATTGAGGACTTCTTGATGAAGTTCAAGTAGCAGAGGTATTTATTACAGAGATGTAGACAGGCTAAGACTGACATAGAGTGTATCTACTTGATTCTATCAAAGCTTTGGGGAAACTTTTAGATTTTATCCTCCACCTTCCACTCTACCATGGATGCATTGGGTCAGAGATTCTAGATGCCCACTTTTGAGGTGTTCTATGATTGGTTGACTAGAGAGAAATCCAATCTCACACAGTTGGATTCTTTATCTGGGACTAAGAATGAAGCTTTGGTTGCTTAGACTTCTAAGGGGACACAGAAGCAGAAGTAGAAGCCCAACAAAAATTTAGTTGGTAGTGAGCATTCCTCCAAGCCACCTCAAAAAAAAAATTCTAAGAAATCCACTCCTAAGGGTAAATCTTCTAAGTTTGGTGAATCTTCCTCCAAGACTAACAAGTTCACAGGTGAACCTTGCAGTTTTTGTGGCAAGGAAGGGCATCCAATTTCCAAGTTTTGGAAACATCTTGAGGCTCTAGAGGAATCCTTGTAGCAACATAGTATTGCTTCTCCACAACCTTCACCTACTCCCACAAGGAAAGGCCATGCTCTTTCTACATGCACATTATCTTCCACTGCTACTTGGATCATTGATTCAGGTGCTTCACACCATATGACACACACACACCTAGTTTTGTTACCTCACTTTCTTAGAGTGCTACTCCATAGATTGTAGTTGGTGACTCAACACAACTTTTAGTTATAGGTTCTGGTACTATTTCATTGGATGGTGGCTCTCTACAGGATATTCTTTTGGTTCCTACCATTTCTACGAACCTCTTGTCTATCTATCAGATTTGCCATTCTGGTTCTGGTAAGATAGTTGAGTTCTCATCATATGATGTAGTTATTAGAGACCTCCATGATCTTTATTTGGTTGTTTCTACTGGGAGTGTTGATTTAGAGTCTCACTTATATAGGTTTGATGGCTTTGAGAGCTCCAATTATATAGGTGTTTCTCTTGTTGCTCATGCAAACACAATGAGAAAGCTTTGGCATGAGCATTTTGGCCATGTCAACTACACATATCTACAATAGATGAGTACATAGGAGTTAGTGATTGGGCTTCCTCAGATCTCTTGCACTGATGGTGTTTGTCAAGGTTGTGCACTTGGAAAACATCATAGAGATCCCTTTCTGACAGGTAGATCCTCACATGCTAAGGCACCATTGGAGTTGATACATACTGATCTCATGTCATTTCCCACTCCTTTTTCTGGTGCTTGTTATGTGCTCACATTTATTGATGATTTCTTCAGATGCACATGGGTGTACTTCTTGAAGTACAAGTCTAATGTCTTTGATTCATTTTGAGTCTTTAAGACATTTGTAGAGAAGCAGTCTGGTCTTTCTGTCAGGCAGATACACATTGATAATGGGGGGAATATGTGAATCAATCTTTTCATGATTTTTCACTAAGAATGGTATATTGCATTAGCTGATAGTTCCCCATACCCCTCAACAAAATGGTGTTGCTGAGAGAAAGAATAGAACATTGCGGGAGATGGCCAATTGTATGATACCATCTCGAGATATGCAACCTTCTTTTTGGGCAGAGGCAGTGAATTGTGCCAACTACATTTAGAATCAGATGCCTCATAAGGCATTATGACATTTGACTCTCAAGGAGGCTTAGTCCCATGTCAAGCCTAATCTTTCTACATTTCAAGTGTTTGGTAGTGAGGCTTGGGCATTTATTCCAGATGCTCAAAGGAAAGCCATGGAGAGGAAGAGCCGACCACTGATATTTGATGGTTACTATGAGGATACGAAGGCATACAGGTTGTTTGATCCTGATTCTAGAGAGGTCTTGTTTCAACAAGATGTCTAGTTTGATGAGCGCTATCCTTAGATGGAGCCT